>JANAVB010022568.1:0-42489 GCA_029216955.1 Iris pallida | reverse complement strand
ATGGTGAAGCATGTAAACATATTCTTAGCAATATTCATGTGAACATATCATTATAGCATTCTGGTGTTATCATGCAAAGGCGTCAATGAGGCAGTTAACATTAACATCTTAAACATGTTATGACAATTCTCACTTCAAGCATCACTTAGCATGGATGTTAGTTTAGTACTATTTATAGCAAGGCATCTTTCTAGCATACTGAATTGACTTGTTAGCAGCAGTTAAACCAACTTACAATATCACAATTATGTGATTTCTTATCGATAGCCGACTTCTCGTACCTGCATCAAATACAGGTTATCCGATATACTTACTCTGCCTGCACAAAACATTCATTAGCATGCATCCTGACTACATGGTCACTGGTGTTGTTAACCATATATGGACTCTCTTTATTTTATTTTATTTCAAGATAATACGATCAGCATAGTAGTGTCGAGCCTCTATGCCACCCTGCCTTATCTGTGCTTCCTAGCACTCATCATTATTTCCTCCTAGGCCGAATCGTCCCCAGGGCCCTAGGAACCGTTCGAGGAATTATTACTCAAACCTTGTATACAAGTTGTCCATGACCATGGGCGAATGCGTGTCCCTCGATTGTGAAACAAATCGCATGAAAATATATAAGGAAAGTAAAGGCAACAGTGCAATCATTAGTCATATTCAATGACTTATTCATTTCATCAATACCATCATTTCATTTGGTGATCTCAACAATCCCAGCTTTATCATTCTCATTCATTGCTTCATTGCAAACGTATCTCATATCATCCTTTCTTAAGAGGAACGTACATTCATTCATTCATAGGGACATTTATTCATATTCATTTCATTCTATAAGGGACAGCCAGCATTTATATCTTGCAACAGATATCAGAGAGTACATGATTCTAGTATTTTATTCAGTTCATTGGGTCGATAGCATAGCCAGTTTATTTCTTATTCTATCATTCGTAAGGCATCTCATTATTCAAGTGTTTTAACCGTTTTAGCAGCATTTAAACATAAGACAATGTTATCAATTCATTCTCAGGCATCGAATCACATTAGCAGTTTAATGTGTTGTAACATTTCAATAATTCTCAGCATAAGCATCTCTATTATTCACAACTAATATATGACATTTAGGGACAGTTAAGCATTCAATATTTTTATAAGCATGAGGAGTAAGGAGAGGAAGGACATTCCATCACTTGCAATAAAGGGTCTTCCTGTTCCGATCATACACAATTCCACTATGCGTAGCTCCACCAGCGAGCCACGTTCCAATACCCATTCTGTCTACCAGCTAAGAGAGACTGCATCAGTCTCAATTCTCATGATTTCCACTTAAGTCATGGTCCAACATCTTGATATCATACCAACAAGCCAACCAAATGCCTCGTGCGAGCGGGGAATTACTAAATACCACTCAGAAAAAGTTTTGTCCTCGAAACTTAAGGAAACAACACTTTTACTAGATTAACTCAGTCACAACAAGTTACTCATTCAGCTTCAACTCAATATTCATTTCAGCACACTCGGTCATCTCAAAATAGCTATCCAACTGTACCCTTTAAATCCATCAACGATTCGATCTGTCTTCTCTCTTTTCATTACTTGTAACTTCTCATGATTCGCCAATATTTTCCTTGCATTCTATCTTGTCGCAACACAATCACTTCATTTGGATCCTACATATATTTTAGGCATCCCCAAACATATGCATTTCAGCCAAGTCCGTGCTAAGCAATAAATTCTTCCCATAATGTATCTCAGTCGCAACCTATCACTTCGGCTGGATCCATACACATATTTTAGACGTCCCCAAAACATATGTACTTCAGCCAATTTCATGTTAGTGCGATTCGATCAGCCACGATATAGCTCTCTCTTCCAAATTCGACTTAGCATCCTTTCAATTGACTTATTACTTTATTCACTTGCCACAATTACTACCTTCCAGGCCAGAACACTTAATATCAGGGACAACTTGGTTAAGCTCTGTACCCAAGCATAACATTTATAACATTCGATCAAGGGTCTAACTTAGAGCCAATCATATCAAGAGTTCACAACATGAAATCATATTCTTTCCCAATTCCAACAATATTTCTCACCGAGGCAATTCATCTTTTCTATAAGACACAATCCGACGTCATCCACTATCGATTACCCAAGCCAAAGGTACAATTCTATGCAACAGTCAGGGTTAACCCAGCTACCCGACCATAGATACCGATCCAACATTCCCGCTATAGGCCGACACACAATCCTCAAGGGTCAAACATCTCTAAGGCACAAGTTGAAGCATACATTCCCTTAGGTCAATACTCATTATCACCGTCTCTCATTCAATGCCACAAGTCATCCTATGGTCTCCAACGGTCACCTATTATTCAGTCAATCTCTAAGGTTAGCTACACTGACAGCTAAACTTAATCGTTTAGGTGACTTCCCTAGAGTGGACGGCTACTAGGTTATACTATTTCTTATTCTTAAGGCCAACAGCAACCAACAGTTCTAAGGAACTCTACCCAAACCTATGGGTATTAACTCAGTCTGAAAAAAAAAACAATCGCCATTGTTGGCTATACCAACAATTGGTAAGTCATCAACTGGGCGCTAGGGTCAAGTCTATCTATCCAGACCTTCCTCAAGGAAAATTTCTCACAGAGGCTCATTCTAGACTTACCCAACGATCGACTAAGATCGATCTATCAACATTACGGTCAATTCCCAACCCGACATATGATTCACATCATTCTAATAATCTATCAAGTAAATTTCCAACGATCCAATTTCTATTCTAATTCTTTTATACTCACACGAACCCTAAGCCAAGGCCAACTATTCAAGGGTCATCGATTCCGATAGTCTTAACATAACTATGGAATCATACTATTCGATCTGTATGACAGAGTCACACCACTAAGTCATAAGCCAACAATCTATCTCCCAACCGCAGCCATCTATACCGACATTATCCAACACATTTGCAATTTCTCAATCCCATTCGTTTCTCAATCATCAAACTATCTTACGGGCATTCTTAAATCTCATGCAGCAATGGTCAAGTAGTTCATCCCATTCAATCCGACAATTTATGTATCACTTAACCATCCTCTAGGCAACACAAATAGTCAAGGTGGCTACTTGTTACTTTTCTAATCCTATTAAATTCCTCAGCATACATGCACATAGGCAACAACTATCCTTTGGTGATCAAGATGGACTAACATCTATTACACCTTAAGGTCAAAGCACAGATCTCTAATATTCCTTTGATTCACCGACGATATTTCTAAAACTTTCAGCTATGCAACCAACTTTGTATTAGCCACATTTGATTCACATCCAACCAATCGAAGTCAATGAAATCATGAAAGAAGATTGGCGCGGTACGACAAATCAATGAAATACGCATTCAGATGTTCTAAGCCACAACATTCTCTAGCCAAATCCATTTACCCATAGCATACTAACTGTCTTACTAGTCTGAGTCATCACTCGACTAACAATTTCTAACCAACCAAGCGTTACCATTTCTAGAATCTCGCTACCCAATATAGCATCATCGTCAGGGGACACTCGAGTCATCTAGCAACATACATGACTCCCAGCTAAGTCTCAGCACTATCCAGTACCCACAGATAGTCTTCTTGCTATCCCATGGAAAGGGTCAACATATATCTCGTTCTGAGGTGGTAGAGGCAATATACCACTCAGAAACGAAGCCACCCTTAAACAATACCAACTCAATCTATTCCGGACATTCGTGATCTATAATGATCACAATACTTAACCAACATCTCGGGCCTCAATATCCCAAGCCAATATTCTTAGGGTCTCAAAAGTACAGCCATCACCTCTGAGTCGACTCACCAGTTATGTCGAACTCATCCATCAATTACCCCATTCATAATTCATTTCCCATATTACATGCAATCTTAACTTGTTACATACATAGCCACTTTCTTTTATTCCCACTTTCCAAACAGCATTCACAATATAGCATACTATGGCATCGAGTCATTGTTGGGTTATTTGTGTCCAACCAACAACAATCATTCATTCAGGGGTATCACAATGTGTATAGACTTATTGTATGGAACATCCAGTGAGCAGCCAAGAGGGTCAACGAACTTTCAAACACGAACCACATAAGGAGGATTACAGAACACAACAGCATAATCGCGGAAGCAATCTTTGATTTAATCGCGGAAGCAACGTTGAGTGATCGCGAAAGCAATTTTGGTTAATCGTCGATGCAACTTTGATTTGAAACGAATCAAAGAAGAGACCAAGGACATAAAGCCGTGCTCTGATACCAATTTGTCACATCCCGATTCGTAGAGTCATTTATTCACATATTTTATCTCTTGGAATCGATCATCCTCGCTTGGGCGTGATGCCGTACAAGTCTGGTATTGCACTTGTACAAGGCAAAGATGGTACATAATTGATTTTCTTCAAATAGGAACACATCACAGCGGCAGAAGCAGATAAATTGAATTTAGTGAGGACAGTCTTTCTTATTGAATAGAAGTACATCACTTGTTTATAGCAGCGGAGATAAAAGGATAACTTGAAGTCACACAGAGACATATAGAACTTTATTATCTTTATTGATAATTGAAGAAGAGTACAAGACTTGTATTGAAGTACAATATTTACAGCACATCTCACTTTACATTGAAAGCCAACTGAACAATGCTATACAGCTTACATTTAATATTTGGATACATTGGATTACAACTCGATATACCGACTTGGCTTACAATCTCACTGGTACAACTGATTACAATATTCCATACATTATGCCCTTTATAAACAGAAGACATCAACTTGTACAAGGAGAGCTTATGTATGTCTAACAAATCTTCGATGCCGCGGGACCAATCAAGCCAATCTTCGTGTGTAGAACATTTCAAGCACGAGCACCTGCCCATAAAACGTGGGTCAGCACATAATCTATGTACTGGCGAGCAGAATCCAACCCATTCGCCTAAACCAACACTAACTGGTCAATTTTAGCAAGCATTTAATATAATGATCTTTCTATTTGGGCCTAACATCAGTTTACAGTTCATGGGCAATAATCATGGTAAAGCATGTAAACATATTTTTAGCAATATTCATGTGAACATATCATTATAGCATTCTTGGTGTTATCATGCAAAGGCGTCATTGAGGCATCGTTAACATTAACATCTTAAACATGTTATGACAATTCTCATATCAAGCATCACTTAGCATGGATGTTTTGTTTAAGCACTATTTATAGCAAAGCATCTTTCTAGCATACTGAATTGAACATATTAAGCAAGCAAGTTAAACCAACTTATACAATATCACAATTATATGATTTCTTACCGATAGCCGACTTCTCGTACCTGTATCAAATACAAGTTATCCGATATACTTACTCTGCATGCACAAAACATTCATTAGCATGCATCCTGACTACATGGACTCTCTTTATTTCATTTCATTTCAAGATAATACGGTCAGCATAGTAGGTGGCGAACCTCTATGCCATCCCTCCTTATCCGTGCTCCCATAGCACTCATCATTATTTTCTCCTAGGCCGAATCGGTCCACAGGGCCCTAGGAACCGTTCGAGGAAATTATTACTCAAACCTTGTATACAAGTTGTCCATGACTATGCGAATGCGTGTCCGACTCGATTGTGAACAAAATCGTATGATAAAATATATTAAAGAAAGTAAAGGCAACAGTGCATCATTACTCATATTCAATGACTTATTCATTTCATCAATACCATCATTTTATTTGGTGATCTCAACGATCCCAGCTTTATCATTTCTCATTCATTGCTTCATTGCAACGTATCTCATATCATTCCTTTCTTAAGAGGAACGTAACATTCATTCATTTCATAGGGACATTTATTCATTCATTCATTTCTTATAAGGGACAACCAGCATTTCATATTCTTGCAACAGATATACAGAGAGTACATGATTCTAGTGTTTCATTCAGTTCATTGGATCGATAGCATAGCCAGTTCATTTCTTATTCTATCATTCATAAGGCATCTCATTATTCAAGTGTTTTGCCGTTTCAGCAGCATTTAAACATAAAGAACAATGTTATCAATTCATTCTCAGGCATCGAATCACATTAGAAGTTTAATGTGTTGTACATTCCAATAATTCTCAGCATAAGCATCTCTATTATTCAGCAACTAATATATGGAACATTTAGGGACAGTTTATAGCATTTTAATACTTTATTTATTAAGCATGAAGGAGTAAGGAGGAGGAAGGACAGTTCCACTCACTTGCAATAAAGGGTCTTCCTGTTCCGATCATACACAATTCTACTATGCGTAGCTCCACCAGCGAGTCACGTTCCAATACCCATTCTGTCTAGCTAGCTAAGAGAGACTGCATCAGTCTCAATTCTTCTGATTCCCAACTTAAGTCATGGTCCAACATCTTGATAGCATACCAACAAGCCAACCAAATGCCTCGTGCGGAGCGGGGCATTACAGATGACACTTGTGAGCTGGATCCATAGGAGGATCCAGTTCTAGCTGAGGACATCATCCCCATTGCCTAGACTAGATAGCTAGGCTTTATCTTATTTCTTTATGTCTTGTATTTAACATTTGAGTTGTATTATATTCTGGATGTTGTGATGATTATGTCGTTTAGACACTTAGACTTATTTCCTTCTGTTTGTATGTTCTCTTTTGAGATTTTATATCTATCATATCATGTCATTTCTACCTTAGAATTGTGATTGAGATGTACCTTCTGTATTGTCCTCCGATTGGAGAGTATATCTTGTACAATTACATTTATACTTTGTTAGATGTATGTGAACTAGTACAGCGTTCTACCGCCGATACTGCGACGTAGGATGAACGTACCCACTTCTCGTGCCCCAACATTGGGTGTGGGTCATGACACTCTCTGCAAGGGCCAAAGTCTCTTTTAGCTTCCAGATTTACTCTCGGAGGGCCTCGCTCTATTCCTCTGAGGCTGCGTGACGGCAGACCTAAACCTCTTCGACGTCGATCACTTCTTCAATTTCGGCCTCGATCTCGGCAAGTCTGTCAGTCAAGGCTCGACATTTCTGCTCATGTTAGGATGCTTTAGAAGCCATTTAATTTAGCTCCACAGCATCTAGGGCCGAAAGACCGCGCTCAAGATTTTGAAGCTCCGAAGCAGCACCTTCCAAATATGCCAGCAGATCGTCTATCATATCCGCCTTTGCCTCACATTCTGGATAGTCGCGCAAGGCCACCAATTGGGCCCCCACTATAGACCGAGCCCGTCTAAGCGATTAACTGCCCTGTAAGACACCCTCTATGTCGTACATCAAAGCTTGACGAATGGTGCCCAGAATAAGATTGATATAGTACGCACTGTCAGCCAAACTCGTCGGGGTTACCGGAGATGTCGCAATAGAAGGTCCCGGGATAGCAACGGCAGCCAACATACGTCTAGGTAAGGCAGTCGGAACATGTGGCACCATGACTATAACAGAAGGCATCGGCGGTGCAGCCAACATTGTCTGAGGTATAGCTGGTTCTTCAACAGGCTCCCTTGCTGGTGCTTCAACCACCTCCGCAACTAAAGCCGTATGAACCGAAGCGTGAGCAACCTCAGCGACCATTTACTCAATGGTCAGCATGACCAACTCCTCAGCAACCGGTGCTTCAGCAACCGGCTCATCAGCAATCTTCTCGGCCGATTCTTCCAAATTCCCCTTGGCCGGACTCCTGGTAGTTACATCGGTAGGCTCATCAGCAGTACTATCGACCATTGTCTCAATGGCCCCCTTGGCTAGAACCTCAGTTATTAGCTCGTTAGCAGCTGCATCGACTTGTTCTACATTGGTCTCCTCGATCGCCTCTCCGAGGACCATATCAGCCAACTCCTTAATCGCCTCCTCGGCGGCTTTTAGAATAACCTTGTCAACCAGTTGTTCGACAGTCATTCTTATCGGCCCTTCAATATTTTGGCCGACCAATGCTTTAATAGCCTTCGTCGTCAACCCTTCCAGGGGATCTTCAACCAGCCGATGAGACAAGTCCCTAAAATTTACTGAAGGCAGCTCCTCGACCGAACGATCTTCCTCGTCTTCCAGCACATCGAGATTATCCTCAACCCTTCTTCCGACGTGGAGAGGAGGTACGGTAGAAAGGTTCTGGGTAATATCCTCAGCATCTACGTCCACCTGGCCCGTCACGAGTACATACTCTGGAATACCATCCTCGGCAGCCACCAAACTGACCTCGGGGACCTCCACGAGCTTGTCCTTAATCGACCCCATAAAAGTTTTCCGCTGGAGCGAAGCCAATGACTCCGAAGAGCCTCGAGTCTCATACTCGAAGGGAGCAGGAGGAGAGACACCTTCCGGGTTGGTAGTTGTATCAGCTGAAGTCTCCCCCTCGGTCCTTACGACTCAGGACACCTCTGGGGTAGGTTCCTCAGGAAGATCCCTGAGTCTTTCAGACCATGTGGGCCCCGCCTAGACAAGAAAAGCAGAGATAAATAGAAAGTACCGAATGAAACCCCGAAAAGAAAATACTAAGGCTTACCCGTAAAGGAGACCCAACGGATATGGCACTCGGTTCTACCCTAATGAAGGCTGTTGGGAGGGTCCACCCCGCAGAGGCACATCTATTCTTGTTCTCTTAACAGGAGAAGGCTCACCCCTGAAGAAACCTGACGCTTCCGCAGGTTACTCATGAGGACTTCCTCCTATGTCCCCTTCCGCGATGAGCTGGAGCCATCAGCGGATCTGCTTTCTGATGATGCAGGCTCCTGGAGACGCTTTGAAGCCAATCGGGGATTCGTGAACTTCGTCCCTTCAAGCAAACTTCGCTCTCGATCGTACTCCGGTGAGAAGTTGTTCGTAATGTAGTAGAACTTCACAGCGTAATATAAGATATGAGTCTCCTCATGCATAGAGGAGATCATAAATTTTGCTCTAGTACCACCGGCATTATAATAACACCATGCCCTGACGCCATCCAGTAGACTCCCTTCATAACCAAGACAGAAGCTTGGATTGCCCATCATGGTCTGACTATAGCCAAACTGACGGGCGAATTGGCTCGGCAAATAAGTCTCCAAGTACACCCGATTCTTGTTTTGATACACCAAATGGGAAGGATGGATGGACTGCAACCAATGGAAGGCACCGAAAGTTAGATAACTATCCACTAACTCATCATCCACAAGAAAACCCTTATATGTAGATGAAACCTTGTTAAAATCATATCTGTTTAAATGACCCAACATCCACCGACAGACGGGGACCTCCTGATGGAGCCATTTCGTACGATGATAGTTACTCAGTGTCGCATCCCCTTCCTCGTAACCCTCAAGAGTGTTGGGGATGATCAAACCAGGGCGGTGTAAAGCCAACTAACCCATCAAGTAGTGGTAAGGGAGTCCAATCCAAGGAAACTCATCGTTCCCCGCGACATTCTATTATCCTCTTGGATAACTTCCGCAAAACGTGCGAGATGTCACATACCATAGCCGGCAGCATGACCAAAGAATGTTTGAAGGCAAGCCTCACAACGTGCAAAATAAGTTTCGGACTAATCCATCCTGCAGGCCCAGAACCTCCTGGAACCACGGCCTTCTGCAACCGTATCATCAGAAAAGCAGCTAAGGTTGCTTTCAGACTTAAAGCAGTCAAATTTTGACAAAAATAGTGGTGAACAATAGAGGTAGGCTTTCCTTCGGTATCTACGGAGGGAGCAGAGACCCCCGCTACAACCATCAAATCGTCCACTTCGTCAGCAGTATATCCCCAATGCGCGATAAAATGAACCTGATCCGGCATCGATGGATGCTTTGTGAAGATATAATCCATCCAGGCCTTGATGTATGGAGGAGCCTTCGTCCTACCTAGGCGCGTGCATAATTGGTGGTGGCAAAGTAATTCCTTATACATAACCATCATCTCGGGACATTTGTTCTCCAGCACTAGAAACTCCTCCTTGCAAGGGGTATATTCCTCATATGGCATGTCCTCCCACGGCAACTTTGAAATGATACGCACCTCATGGAGGGCTAAACCCATCTCCCCGCGAGGGGTGAAGAAAGTCCCGATGTGGTGATTAAATAGTTCTAACAAAGCCATGAACAGAGGTCGATTGATCTCTATACCATGCTCGGTAGCCTTGAGGGCACGACGCAGGCCTATACCTAGAAAGTCTTTCTTGAACCTGCCTGTTAGCCCCCTGAATTTCAGGACTATTTTAAATTTTTTGAATGAATTATTTTTCGATAAATATTTTATTATTTATTTGTTTTTATCATTAATGTTCCTTTTCGTGACTTTGACTTCTGGAGCGTCAGGGACGCCAATCTCTGTAAACTCTTTTTACGAGTTTTGTAGTAGGCAAGATTATCTTCATTTTGATATATCATGTCCCACCTAAACTCGTTCTCTTGTGCTCTTTTTGAATCGTGCAACTTCGGATCAACTTAGACCAATTAATCGTTGAATAATTATTCCCACTTTCATCTTTGATCATCGTTTGCACGTTACCGTGACTTTTAATTTAGGAGCACAAGACTAGTCGTTTTCTCAGAACCAACTTCTCATGACTGATCTACTCGAGACGCTCTACACCCATGACCTTCGTGTCCCACTCAGACACTCTATTTTGTGCTTCATTTCCTTCGCACAACTTTCAGGTCAATTTCGGCCAATTAATTATCTACCGTAAAACCTGATTTAGTTTCCAATTTAATTTTGGGACCCGACATCGAGCCAACCTAGTCGACCCAAAGTATGGACATGTCCCACATGAAGCCTACTACCCACAAGATGCTTGTGTTCTATTTATTTGAGTCCCCGCATGTTACTTATTTACCCCTGATTATAAATACCTATTTTAAATTCAATTATTTCATCCTGTCCGATTTTAACCCGACCCGGCTCGACCGAACCCGAACCCAAGCTCCATATTGTCCTCCCATGACTACCCAAGTACCCCACACATATTTCTCTTTTTTCTATTTTGAAAATATCTCTTCTCTCTCTACTTTACAAATATCCTATATATATATATATATATATATATATATATATATATATATATATATATATATATAGATATTTATATATATATATATATATATATATATAGTTATATATATATTATTTTATTTTATTTTTTATATATATAACTCTCTCTCTCTCCTATTATTCACACACACCACCTCACCCCCCCCCCCCATCACCATGCCAGCAAAACACCCCCCCCCCTCTCTAAACCGACCTCTCTCTCTCTCTCTTTTTAAATATCCCACTCTCTCTCTCTCTATTCTCACACTCTTTCTATATATATATTAATATATATACACACACACAAGCATAATCAAATCTCTCTCCTTCTCACCACAACACACACACACACCACCCCACCCCCTCACTGCCGACCACTACTCCCACCTTCATCAACACCCACAGCCACCACCTCCTTCCTTCCTCCTCCCTCCATGGCAACACCATCATCACCATTATTATCATCACCATTACTATCACCACCATCACCATTACCATCATCATCAAGCAACACCTCCACCACCATCACCCGAACCACCACTGCACATCCACCACCGCCATCTGGCCGCCATGCCCCAGCCTAGCCTGCCCCCGTGCCGCAGCAGCAGCTGCGACAGCAAGCTACAGCAGCAGCAGCAGCAGTGGCCGCTCGCGCACGTGCGCGCTGGCGATCGCTGGCCGTGCGCTACCACGTGGCCGGCCCACCACCGCGAGGACCCTACACCCCTGCGCACCCCCGACGAACTCCCCCAGGCTACTTCCCACCTTCCCCGACGTGCCACATAGGCTATTCGTGCATTTACGTCGAAATCCGTCGTGACGCACGAGTTTTGAACTCGGAAATGGCGTCCCGTCGTAGCAACTTCGCACATGTTTTTTGAGAGATCCGACCGTTGGATCGGCAAACTCTTTGCTCTGTCACAATCTCAGTATATCCATCTTCGCTCCCCTCAAGTTTCGTCCGTTAATTACGTCGTTTGATACATCAAAACTGGCCACCAAGTTGACACTCTAAATTAAACTATTTTTGGACAGTTTTGTGAAGCCGACTTCGTCAGCTCGTAAATCCACCGTCGCAGCTTCGGTTGGCGCGCTACCTATTCTTGTGTGCAGCTAGTATAACCCTCTTCCTGCCCCTTAAGTTTTGTTTCATTGTGAGCACATTTGGTTGGTCGAATTCGACGCCAAAGTTGGCCGTCCGAATTCTTTAATTTACACTTGTGAAATTCCATTTTTGAACCCGGGACTTCGGATTCAATTTCTGAAACCACACCACCAGTAGACTCGTGGCATCGTTCTGGCACGTTTTCATATAAATTTTGCTTGATTTAGAGAACGTGGGCCTTGGCACGCATTTCGGTGCAAAGCGGGTCCCACATTCCGAGTCAACGGGTCACTTTGAGATCGGCTCATCGGAATCTAATTCCGGATATACCGTTGAGTTCGTATCGTTATTCTGGACTCGTTGACATAATTTGCTGAGTTTTGAAGACATTTGCTCCGACACGTATTTCGGTGTAAATCGGATTCCAATATCCAGGTCAACGGACCATTTTGTGATCGGGTCAACAAAATCCTATTTTGGACATACCGCTGGGTTCATATCATCATTCTGGATTCATGGACATATAATTTCCTAGGTTTTCTAGACTTCTATCTTGATACTTTTTTCGGAGCAAAGTGTGTACAACGGCGGACATCATTTTGACCCAAAATTATTATTTTGCCCCTGTGTCTAAATTGGACTTATGGGTAGGCTATCCTAGCTAATTTAACCATTCTGGACACGTTGGTGATATTTATTTTATCATCCGACAATATCTGTAGATTTTTCTTATGTATCATCCTTAATTTGTAATTAATTATTTTTCAGAAATTGTTACTTGCTGTTTTTGAATTTTTATATATATTTTAATGGCTGTAAAAATATGGAAAGAATT
The DNA here is from genome assembly GCA_029216955.1 of Iris pallida. Taxonomy (NCBI): domain Eukaryota; kingdom Viridiplantae; phylum Streptophyta; class Magnoliopsida; order Asparagales; family Iridaceae; genus Iris; species Iris pallida. The sequence continues at coordinate 29,500 of JANAVB010022568.1, read as the reverse complement.
GTATTTAAATACTATGTTAATTTAGCTAATTTAATATAATTTTTCCAGCATTTAATAAGTACTTTGGCATTTTATAAAAATAGGAAAACATAACTCATTTTCAGGATACATGTGTTTGCTGATTTTTAATAAATATCTATGAGGGTTTATAAATTCCAGAAAAATTAGTATAAATTTCTATAATTAATAAGGATCATTTTGGTACTTTCTATTATGTATAATTAGGCTTTTTGTCTATCTCAAAAATTGTTGGAACTCAGTGAACAGTCTGATTTATTCATTGAGTAGTTACGACTTACAAAGTTTTGTGTTAATTTGAGTTATTGTAGTATTGGACCTCACCCTACACTAGGGTAAGGCCCTAGAAAATTAGTCTTGATATAGTGTCACCCCACATTGGACTTTTATGCTAGGTCCCCACTTAGTTAGTGTCCAGTTAGGAGTCCTGTCTCACCACTAGTGTAATCTTGAACATAACTTAGATGCTGAGTTTGTATATCATTATTGACAGGACACCGGACATCTATATCTTCGTACTAGTATTCTTGCTTTGCTCGAGGCAAGTACCCCTACAAGCTTATTTACTGCGTATAAAAATAAACTGTGGTTAAATCATGTTAAAATACTGCTTTCTGGATAAGTACAAGTTAAATCTTCACATGTTACATTAATTTAGTTCCTACCATGCTTAGGACAGTTATCATATCTTCACATGCTTCTTACTGGTTCTCAGTACATGTCATGCTTTAAACTGCTCTGAATATCCACAATGTTTTATACTGCTCTCAGTACCTACCACGCTTATACTGCTCCCAGTATCTTTCACATGTTTTATACTGTTCTCGTATCACTCACATGTTAATAAAAAACGGGTTAAGGGGAAACTGTTAGTAGAGTACGTGATCATGCCCTCCTTCTCCGTATGTATTTACCGTGCACGGTAACATTCTATATGTAACTTTGCCGTAGGTTCTGATCCCGCATTTGTGTATGGATATACACCGATGCCGTTTGTGCACGTATGTGCATGCCAGAAAAACTTGATATGTACCACTGTACATCCTATATACCTATTGACTGATCACGTACATGCTACAGTTTTAAACTTTAAAATGAATATGTATTGCCATGATGAAATGTATCTAAAACTGGATAAATCAAGATGTGCCATGATTACGTTATTTCATCTCTTTCCATCACATGATCAGTATTATATGTTTGTAGAATCAGTACTTGCTCCCGTCCTGACAGGATAACGTTGTAGGTTCAATTTTCGAGAAGGAAATGCTATATGATTGATATTATGGTACTATATTTGAGGACCTGGCCTTAGCTCCAGAAGAAGCCTCAGCGGGGAACCTTGCTTAGATATTTTTTATGTATTTTGCGACTTAGACTTTGGTTTGAACTTATATTTGGATACTGGACTTTGTCTCCAGTTAGATACTTTAGAAGTGTATTATTAAGTCTGTACTTGTTTACTTTCGCTTATAGATGTTGTGTTGTGATGAACCTATTAAATGTGATATTAGAACTGTTAGCAACTTAGATCCTTCATTGTCTATTCTTAGAACAGCTTACTACGCTTTAACCAAGTGTAGGCTGGACATGGCTCGACCCGGCCCAACAATTTGGGTAACGGGTCGTGACATATTTTTAGTGGCGGCCCATGCAGGTCCAGACTTAAGTTGTTTGGTTACGTTATTGTACCAAGCATGTCTGCAACTAGGATCTTAAGATAACTAGATAACACTAGGAATAACATTTAGAACACCTAGAGGATTTCTAGGATTACAACATAGGAAAACTCATCACAGCATAGGACCGTTAACTATATTTAGTATCTTGTTTGAAATTCAGTAGGTTACAATTTTGACCAGGATAGTACCCTTGGGATGACCCCTGAGGATCTCACTCTAATCTTACCTAGAAATCTGTTTTCGCCTATTTCTATTTGCTCTTTTTTAATTCGTTGTTGAAATTGATTTCTGATTTTTGTTGTTAATTTTGATCTTGCATCGTGATAAATTTTGTGGATTGAATTGTTATGTATCCTGATAAGGTAAATGTCTGCTTTATTTATGGAGTTTATAATTTATCGCAGCCATATTAGTTGGTATGACAAAAACATAGGGCTTGATTTTGTGTATACTTATCTTAGTTATGGAATCTTGATTTTCTCGCAGCCATACCGGTTGGCACGGTAAGAAGTCTAGATAACATGATTATAGGGTGTATACCATAGTTATGACTCTATCGTTTATTGCATCTAAGCTTACTGGTGTGGCAAAAATTCTGGCAACATAATTTCAGGAAGACGTGTATGGTTATCAGATCATATCTCAACTTGGTTCACTTCGGTATGACCGAATGAGCAAAAATAAATTCTTATTATCATTCTTCCCCGTCTTGATTAACTCTGTCCTATCTACATCTATAACTAAGATTACAAGTTCTCTAGGACTCTCCAATAGGATTGCTTTCATGTTATCTTTTTTTGGACATAATTATTTTTGTGTTCCATCTTTCCTATGACTTGACTAAACTCTTCTTCGTTAACCTCTTGGGTAATTCTTCTCGTTATGCATCTCGTTGTCTTCGTACCATTTTTGGAGATATTCCGATAAACTTTCCTGTCTTGCTTGACCCTTTAACTTGTTTGGATACTGTTATGGATTGCTTGACCCAGTCTTAGGCCTTATTTTTTAGACGACCGAAATAGCCAAATCTTGTTAACTGATTCTGTAGTATAACTAAAAATGTATTGTATGATTGTGATAAATACTTTTCCTAGGGATTGGTTAGATTAAGCTTATAGGACAAGTATAAGTGACTGACTGTAGTAGACTTGGAAACCATTAAGAACGATTGTATTGATAGTATGACTTGATGATAGGGTGTCTAAAGATGGAGAAATGAGATATTATATTATTGTGACTATGGATTGAGGATTAAAATATTGTGCTTAGCAGTTTGAGGATTTAGCATTTGTAGAATTTTAGTTGGTTATCTATAGAAAATTACATGTGATTAGAGGGTAGATCGATATGTGGAATAGTATAGAATAAGTTTGAATGGGATATAATATTGCGTACGAAATCGAAAAGATATCGGGTAAAAAGACAAAGAACGAGACAAAGACATGTACATTAGTAATTAATAAATCGGGAGTTTGAAATCGAGGATTTCTATTCGAAGGATTTGTTGAGTAAAAAAAAGAAGGGTCTACGCCAAGGATAAGAATTGAACGTATAATTTCAAGGAAAAAAATTGTAGGAAAGGATTGACGACAAATAATGTAGAGGGCTAGTGGATTGATAGAATAAGGATACTTAGGATGTGATAAGGAAATCAAGTATTTATAAGTGAGGTTGGAAATATGGTTGATGATCAAGCATTTTAGGCTTATAAACATACCCAGAGAATGACCTATAGTTTAGGGTATACAAAAAGGTTCCATGTTAGTATGGAAGATTCTAAAGGATATATGACGAAGTTTATGATAGAAGGACTTAGTTGAACCTGAACCAAAAAGATTGTAAAGAGAAACTGAAGAGATGATTTCAAGGGTAGCAGTTTAAGTATCGTAGCCAGAGCAGCTACATGTTATAGTTTGACCTGTTGGATGATTTTTAATTTCGAGGACGAAATTCTTGTAAGGTGGGTAGGATGTAAGCCCCTTGAATTTCAGGACTATTTTAAATTTTCTGAATGAATTATTTTTCGATAAATATTTTATTATTTATTTGTTTTGATCATTAATGTTCATTTCTGTGACTTTGACTTCTGGAGCGTCAGGGATGCCAATCTCTGTAAACTCTCTTTACGAGTTTTGTAGTAGGCAAGATTATCTTCGTTTTGATATATCATATCCCACCTAAACTCGTTCCCTTGTGCTCTTTTTGTATCGCACAATTTTGGGTCAACTTAGACCAATTAATCATTGAATAATTATTTCCACTTTCATCTTTGATCATCGTTTGCACGTTACCGTGACTTTATTTAGGAGCACAAGACCAGTCGTTTTCTCAGAACCAACTTCTCATGAATGATCTACTCGAGACGCTCTACACCCATGACCTTCGTGTCCCACTCAGACACTCTATTTTGTGCTTCATTTCCTTCGCACAACTTTCAGGTCAATTTAGGCCAATTAATTATCTACCGTAAAACCTGATTTAATTTCTAATTTAATTTTGGGACCCGACATCGAGCCAACCTAGTCGACCCAAAGTATGAACATGGCCCACATGAAGCCTACTACCCACATGAAGCTTGTGTCCCATTTATTTGAGTCTCCGCATGTTACTTATTTACCCCTGATTATTAATACCTATTTTAAATTAAATTATTTCACCCTGTCCGATTTTGACCCGACCCGGCTCGACCGAACCCGAACCCAAGCTCCATATTGCCCTCCCATGACTACCCAAGTACCCCACACAATATTTCTCTTTTTCCTATTTTGAAAATATCTCTTCCTCTCTCTACTGTACAAATATCCTATATATATATATAAATACACACACACACACACACACACACACACACACACACACACACATATATATATATATATATATATATATAACTCTCTCTCTCTCTCCTATTATTCACACACACTACCTTACCCCCTCCTCCATTACCATGCCAGCAAAATACCCCCCCCCCCTCTCTCTAAACCGACCTCTGTCTCTCTCTTTTTTCAAATATCCCACTCTCTCTCCCTATTCTCACACTCTTTCTATATATATTAATATATATATATATATATATATACACACACACACAAACATAATCAACTCTCTCTCCTTCTCACCACAACACACACACAAACATAATCAACTCTCTCTCCTTCTCACCACAACACACACACACCACTCCACCCCCTCACTGCCGACCACCACTCCCACCTTCATCAACACCCACAGCCACCACCTCCCTCCTTCCTCCTCCCTCCATGGCAACACCACTATCACCATTATTTTCATCACCATTACTATCACCACCATCACCATTACCATCATCATCAAGCAACACCACCATCACCCGAACCGCCACCGCACATCTACCACCGTCGCCTGGCCGCCGTGCCCCGGCCTAGCCTACCCCCACACCGCAGCAGCAGCACCAGCAGTGCGCAGTGGCCGCACGCGCACGCGCGCGCCGGGGATCGCTAGCCGTGCGCCACCTCGTGGCCGGCCCACCACCGCAAGGACCCCTCACTCCCGGCGCACCCCCGACAAACTCCCCCAGGCCACCGCCCACCGTCCCCGACGTGCCACGTTGGCGATTCGTGCATTTACGTCGAAATCCCGTCGTGACGCGCGAGTTTTGAACTCGGAAATAGCGTCCCGTCGCAGCAACTTCGCGCACATTTTTTAGAGATCCGACCGTTGGATCGGTAAACTCTTTGCTCCATTACAATCTTGGTATATCCATCTTCGCTCCCCTCAAGTTTCGTCCGTTAATTACGTCGTTTGATACATCAAAATTGGCCACCAAGTTGACACTTTAAATTGAACTATTTTTGGACAGTTTTGTGGAGCCGACTTCGTCAGCTCGTAACTCCGCCGTCACAGCTCCGGTTGATGCACTACCCATTCCTGTGTGTAGCTGGTATAACCCTCTTCCTGCTCCTTAAGTTTCATTTTATTGTGAGCACGTTTGGTTGGTCGAATTCGACGCCAAAGTTGGCCGTCCGAATTCTTTAATTTACACTTGTGAAATTCTATTTTTGAACCCGGGACTTCGAATTCAATTTTTGACTCCACCAGTAGACTCGTGGCATCGTTCTGGCACGTTTTCATATAAATTTTGCTTGATTTGGAAAATGTGGGCCTTGACACACATTTCGGTGCAAAGCGGGTCCCACATTCTGAGTCAACGGGACACTTTGAGATCGGCTCATCGGAATACAATTTCGGATATACTGTTGAGTTTGTATCATCATTCTGGACTCATTGACATATAATTTGCTGAGTTTTGAAGACATTTGCTCCGACACGCATTTCGGTGCAAATCGGATTCCAATATCCAGGTCAACGGACCATTTTGTGATCGGGTCAATGGAATCCCATTTTGGACATACCATTGGGTTCGTATCATCATTCTGGATTTGTGGACATATAATTTACTAGGTTTTGTAGACTTCTATCCTGACACATTTTTTGGTGCAGTGTGTCCAACGGCGGACATCATTTTGACCCGAAATTACTATTTTGCCCCTGTGTCTAAATTGGACTTATGGGTAGGCTATCCTAGCTAATTTGACCATTCTGGACACGTTGTTGATATTTATTTTATCATCCGACAACATCTGCAGATTTTTCTTATGTATCATCCTTAATTTGTAATTAATTATTTTCTAAAAATTATTACATGCTGTTTTTAAATTTTTATATATATTTTAATTGCTGTAAAAATCTAGAAAAAATTATATTTAAATACTATGTTAATTTAGCTAATTTAATATAATTTTTCAAGTATTTAATAAGTATTTTGGTATTTTATAAAAATAGGAAAACAGAACTCATTTTCAGGATACATGTGTTTGCTGATTTTTAATAAATATCTATGAGGGTTTATTAATTCCAGAAAAATTAGTTTAAATTTCTATAATTAATAAGGATCATTATGGTACTTTACATTATGTATAATTGAGCTTTTTGTCTATCTCAAAAATTGTTGAAACTCAGTGAACAGTCTGATTTATTTATTGAGTAGTTACGACTTACAAAGTTTTGTGTTGATTTGAGTTATTGTAGTATTGGACCTCACCCTACACTAGGGTAAGGTCCTAGAAAATTAGTTTGGATATAGTGTCACCCCACATTGGACTTTTATGCTAGGTCCCCACTTAGTTAGTGTCTAGTTAGGAGTCGTGTCTCACCACTAGTGTAATCTTGAACATAACTCAGATGCTGAGTTTGTATATCATTATTGACAGTACACCGGACATCTATATCTTCGTACTAGTATTCTTGCTTTGCTCGAGGCAAGTACCCCTACAAGCTTATTTACTGCGTATAAAAAATAAACTGTGATTAAATTATGTTAAAATACTGTTTTCTGGATAACTGCAAGTTAAATCTTCACATGTTACATTAATTTAGTCCCTACCATGCTTAGTACAGTTATCATATCTTCACATGCTTCTTACTGGTTCTCAGTACATGTCATGCTTTAAACTGCTCTAAATATCCAGTATGTTTTATATTGCTTCAGTACCTACCATACTTATATTGCTCCCAGTATCTTTCACATATTTTATACTGTTCTCGTATCGCTCACATGTTAATAAAAATAGGTTAAAGGGAAACTGTTAATAGAGTACGTGATCATGCCCCCTTTCCCGTATGTATTTACCGCGCACGGTAACATTCTATATGTAACTTTGCCGTAGGTTCTGATCCTGCGTTTGTTTATGGATATCCACCGATACCGTTCGTGCACGTATGTGCATGCCAGAAAAACTTGATATGTACCACTGTATACCTATTGACCGATCACGTACATGTTACAGTTTTAAACTTTAAATGAATATGTATTGCCATGATGAAATGTATCTAAAACTGGATAAATCAAGATGTTCCATGATTACGTTATTTTATCTCTTTCCATCACATGATCAGTATATATGTTTGTAGAATCAGTACTTACTCCCGTCCTGACAGGATAACGTTGTATGTTCACTTTTCGAGAAGGAAATGCTATGTGATTGATATTATGGTACTGCATTTGAGGACCTGACCTTAGCTCCAGAAGAGGCCCCAGCGGGAAACCTTGCTTAGATATTTTTTATGTGTTTTGCGACTTAGACTTTGGTTTGAACTTATATTTGGATACTGGACTTTGTCTCCACTTAGATACTTTGGAAGTGTATTATTAAGTCTATACTTATTTACTTTCGCTTATAGATGTTGTATTGTGATGAACCTATTAAATGTGATATTAGAACTGTTAGCAACTTAGATCCTTTATTGTCTATTCTTAGAACAGCTTACTATGCTTTAACCAAGCGTAGGCTGGACATGGCTCGGCCCGGCCCAACAATTTGGGTAACAGGTCGTGACACTGCCCACCACCCATTGGGTTAGTTCGCATCATTCCACCTTAGGGTAAATCCAACCTTCGACTCGGAAGATATCCTTTGGATATGTATAGCCTGTGGCCAGAAGCCTGTTAGCGAAAAGAGAGGCTCGAAACGGATGCACCTCCATAGTAAAGTCAATAAGCAGATGACCAGAGAGTAACACCCGCAGCGTACATGATGGACCATCAGGAGCACTCTTACAAGAATCCCTCTGATTAGAGTACCCTTCCACTTGGATATGGTCGGTCATTAAACCCCCTCGTTTCAAGGTCAGATCCTATTTCATAAGATGCTTCTCGGCCAAGAAGAAAAAAACTGAGAGCGGGATGTGTTTATTGATTGACGAAACATACAAAGAGAGACCATCATTCTCAAAGTACCAGTTTTCCTTTATCTCCAGAAGCTTGGTATGTTCCAAGACCAGCTGATCGCCAAAGAGAAACGAAGGTTTCAACATCTTGACAGGATCAAAAGGGAGAGACAACTTGCCTCGATCCATCATATGATGGAAATATATGAGCTGTTGATCCCATATCATGGCTAGTTGTCCTTTTGATTGACCTTGGGCAATCAGCTGCCTGACGGGAGTGATGAGCGCCTCGTCAATGTTTATGTCCGAGGCAGAGACCTCCGCGTTCAAAAGGATATCCCCGAAAAGAGACGCAAACACAGGAATTGCACATAAACAAAGTGTGTCAGAAAGACACACAATACTTTCTGCAGAAACATAGAGCAAAAGCACTTCGCCAGGATAGGAAAGCATCCGCATAGTCACTACGCGAACATCCGTGCAGCCACTATCAAATTGCACCATGATTCAGCCAACAAGCATCCACACAGGTACCTTATAAAAAAAATGTGCAGAAAGAATGGTTGTGCGTCTTCGAAAAACTTTGTCACATAGATAGCCGTTACTTTGTAGAAAGTAACAACTATGCACGTCAGTAAATAAATCTTTAGCACATCTGTGGAACACCACTCCGAAGAAAGGTGCCCATGTGCATCAGTAAGAAAAAGCATCAGCATATCTTCTAGACGATGCTCCTAAGAGTCGACGCTCATATGCATCAGTGAATCAAGAAATCAATGACAGTCAGAAACCTACTAGCAACGGGTGGCTGTATGTCTCCGTACACTAAGACTCCTACGATAGGAGCTTGCTCAATGACGACGAATTCGGAAGCCAACTGCTTCCCTTTGGCCTGTCAAGTGCTCGTCGTGGGCTCTCCAACTTGCCTTGTCGACGACGCTCTAGTCTATCTCGCACTCATTACAGCCGGTCTGGGGCTAGCCACTGACCCACTGGCCTTCTTGGAGCTCGCTGTAGGAGCTTTTAGGGTTCTTGATTTCTTGGGAGCCATGGTGGGAAAAGTTAGGATTTAAAAAAGGAAGAAGACTCTAATGAAAAGCTTCTATGAGAAGAAAAAAAAGACATAAAGCTTTTCTCTCTCCTAACAGACCCTACTTATAGGGTACGGCCACGTCAGCGAAAGAAGACAAAATGCTTCGTGAACGAGGAAACTCTTTGGATGACGTGGGAATTAAGAGTAAAGATCATGATGACTGTTCCCTAGAAACGAGGAGTTTTGATCAACTTTTAATGAAGCGATGACTCAAGGCATTTAATGCCGAAGGCTAAGCGTGACGACAGCCTGTTAGTAAGCGTGTTGGGCATTCGCTTGCAAAGGACACGTGTCATGCTTTTGTTTAAAGTATTCTGAGCTTGCTCATGTTCGAAACACTTTGAAGGGGGTCTTGTAGAAGCATGAAAAAAGTGCAAATATATCAAAAGCGCAGGTGGCGTTCTCACTACACATGGCTTCACAAAAGCGCAAGTACCCCAAAAGCGCAGACAGACAACTAAAGTCACACAGATGAACAAAAGTAGTGCATAAACAGTTCTTTATTAAAATCATGTCTATAAAAGATCTATTACATATTCTTTATGATTACATATAAAGGAATAAAACACCTAAGAAAAGTCTACAAGGGGGTTAATCTTCAGCACGCGCGCAACCCCCCGGACGTACAACACTGTCAGAACGAGCCACTTCCTGAAGCAGCTATTGGCCCGTACAAGAACTCAGTCCACACCACAGGTTGTGCCACCGCCATTGAGCAGGGCAGAGCACAACCTGTGGCTCTTCGGATTGGCAATCAATCTAAACCTGAAAGCTTAGATCTCGAAGACCTCCAAGATGTTGTTCAGGTTCGAACTCCTTTGGCCAAATGCTCAAGTGCATCTTAAAACTCAGCAGCAGTTCTTCTACAAAGACACAGCTTCTTTTGACGAAGGGATCCACAACCAACAGTCGACTTGTGCAAGGCCAATGGCCATTCGAAGCTAAGTCAGGATCGAGCATGATGGTGGGAATGTTAAGAGACAGAAGACACAACCCTTCAGAAAAGCTTCCCTTTATATAGGGTGAGCATGGTCCAACCCACGTGCCACGTGACTGTCGGTCAAAAACTTCCAAAATAATGGGATGAACCTAAGACTCAACACAATGAATCTCATTTAATAGGTTCATTCGGCTGAATCCTAGGCCACAGACTTCTTGAATTCTCCAAATAACAGCGATAATTAAAGAAGAGGATGATCGACTCGTCCATCAAAAGAGCAGTCATTAATTGCTCTTGTGACTTCAACAAACACTAGCTTCTTCGACTCAGAAGTGCAGCCAGTTCATTCCTTCTACTGCTCCCTCACTTCAACTTAGAAGCGCAACGCCCTCCATCCCATCCAAAAGTGCAGCCACTTTATTCCTTCCTCACTTCAACTCATAAGCACAGCGCCCTCCATCCCATCCAAAAGCGCAGCCCATTCAAAGGCTCCTTCATCTGATACTTTGTTGTCCAAAGCACAAGTCTACTCGTCGCCCTCAAGCACAGTAACTCCGTTGCCTAAATCACAAGTCTACACTTCACCCTCAAGCACAGTGACTCTATTGTCCAAAGCACAAGTCCACTCGTCGCCCTAAAAGCGTAGTGACTCTGTTGCCTGAAGCACTTGTCCACTCGTCGCTCTAAAAGCACAGTGACTCTGTCGCCTGAAGCATAGTCTACTTATCGCCCATAAGCACAGTGACATAAAAGCCTTACTAGAAGTGCAGCTCACATAGAAGCGCAGTCTTACGGGGTGACGTGGTTTCACGTGGTCAGACGGATGTTTATGTCTTTTCCAAATTGGTTTATTTAAAAACTACCGCTCTTAAAATAGGACAGAGTTTGATTCTGTTGATAAGAGCAATATCCTATCTGTTTGTTTAAACCACAGATAAGGACGAAATTTGTTCTTATAGACAAGGTCCATATACAATCGATTTGTTTAAACCAATGCCCCCTTAAGATAAGACAAAATCCAACTTCAGGGATAGGAACAAAATCTGCTCAAGTTCATCCGATCAACATTAAACACACGCCACGTGTCGTTTGTTCGGTCATATGGATAATTCTCTCCAATATCATGATAAAGGAGAATCCCAGCATCAGCCACGTGTCAGCTCAGCAACAGCCCTCACCGTGCAACTTCGAGATTCTTTCATATCTCTACGTGCAGCATTCCTGCATAATTCTTATGCACATCGTATATGTGCTTCCCTATAAATAGAAGGAGTTTTCCTTCAAAAAAGAGGCTTCGAAATCTTCACAACTTCGGGATCCTCTTGGTTGGCAACCCCAGAGTTCCAATCATGAGCACCAGAAAGCCAGAGCAAGTTCAACTTATCGTCATATCATCAACGGAGTAAAGGAGCCGCTGCAGTGCTCGATCTCCACTGTCACACTTCCCCAAAATACTTTGTACTTAGATCTCCTATTTAGGAATCGATTGTACTCTTTTATATATTTAATATACAAAAAATTCGTATAACCTTTTGTCATGGCAAATAGCCAACAACAAAGCAGATGTCTGGTCTCGTACATAGCATTGCATACATTAAGCTTCCTACTGCTAAAGCATAAGGAACTACTTTCATGTTCTCTATCTCTTTAGGTGTCCTCGGATACTGCTCCTTTGATAGAGCAATCCCATGCCTAAAAAGTAAAAAACCTTTCTTAGAATTTTGCATGCTAAAATGAGTTAGTATAGTATCGATATAAAGCTTGGGACAAGTCTAACCTCCTTTTCTTGCGATCTCGTAGAACTTTGATCCCAAAGATGTGACCTACTTCTCCCAAGTCCTTCATATCAAACTGTTTGGATAACCATACCCTTACATCAGATAACACCTTAACATTGTTTCCAATGAGCAAAATGTTATCTACGTAAAGTACTAGGAATACCATCACATTTTTATCACACTTTCTGTATACACATGATTCATCCTGACATTGATCAAATCTATAGGATTTTATCACCTGATCAAAACATATGTTCCAAGATCTGGAAGCTTGCTTAAGTCCATAAATGGACTTCTTGAGCTTACAAACAAGATGCTCTTGGCATTTTTCAATAAAACCTTCTAATTGCTTCATATAGATGTCTTCCTCAAGACTTCCATTAAGAAAAGCTATCTTGACATCCATTTGCCAAATCTCATAATCGAGATGAGCTACAATAGATAAAAGAATCCGGATAGACTTAAGCATGGCTACTAGTGAAAATGTTTCCTCATAATCGATACCCTCTCTTTGAGTAAAACTTTTTGCAACAAGCCGAGCTTTAAAGGTTTCAACCTTACCGTCTGATCCTCTTTTTCTCTTATAGACCACTTGCATCAAATAACTTTTACACCAACGGGTGGTTCTACAAGCTCCTAGACCTGATTGGAATCTATAGATTCTATTTCAGATATCATTACGTTTTGCCAAGACTGCATCTTTATCTTAGAGTGCTTCATTATAGGTACATGGATCATAATCTTGTTCCTTAGGGACAAAGTCTGACTCTCCCAGGAACATATATCTATCAGGTTATATCACAACCCTCCCACTACGACGAGGCACTATCGGTTGTGGTGCAACATTTGTGACACGTTGTGCAGTTACTTATGGTTCATCCTCTTGTACTGTTGGTACTGAAGTACTTGGTATCTCACTCTCAGTTCTTCTAGAACAACTCTACTGCTGGGTTTATGGTTCATCACATAGTCTTTCTCTAAGAATCGGACATTGGTGCTAACAATAACCTTCTGATCCTTAGGACTATAAAATAAACCTCCTTTTGTTCCTCTTGGAAAGCCTACAAACAAGCGTACTTCTGTACGAGATTCCAACTTATTTGTTTTTTTATTCAGCACATGTGCTGGACTACCCCAAATTCGAACATATTTCAGACTAGGCTTATACCCAATCCACAGCTCTATGGGAGTAAGAGGTGAACCAAGTTTAAAATATAAGTTGCAGTCTCTAAGGCATATCCCCAAAACGAATCTGCTAAATACGAATAACTCATCATTTATCTAACCATATCCATAAGAGTTCTATTCCTTCTTTCGTCTACACCATTCTGCTGGGGCATTCCAGGTGCAATCGATTGGGATGTAATCCCAAACTATGATAAATAATCCCTAAACTCTCCAAAAAGGTACTCGCTACCATAATTTGAACGTAATGACTTGATACATTTTTTATGATGTTTCTTCATTTTACCTTTGTAGTCTTTGAATTTCTTAAAGCAATCAGACTTACGGCGCATCAAATAAATATATACATACCTTGAATAATCGTCAATGAATGCGACAAAATATTCAAAGCCACCTCTAGCCTAGATAGTCATGGGTCCACACAAATCAGAATGAACCAATTCTAACACATCTTTGGCCCTATACCCCTTTGTCGTAAAAGGCCTTTTGGTCATTTTACCTTCCAAGCAGGATTCACAGACTGGTAGTGCCTCCACTTACAATGAACTCAATGGTCCATCTTCAACCAGTCTTTGAATCCTTCTTAGGTTAATATGCCCCAATCGCAAGTGCCAAAGATATGTTTGGTTCATACAAGAAGGTTCTTTTCTCTTATTTAAGTTAGATGACATATTATTCATTTCCATAAGTTACATTGTGGACAAAATAGGATTAATGACATACAGATTATCAACTAATGTACCAGAACAGATAAAATATTTATTCTTTCTAATAACAATATTGTCATTAAAATAAACTGAATATCTATCCTTAACTAACATAGAAACAAAAACTAAATTCCTTCTAAGTGAAGGTGCATAAAGACAATCTCTTAATATCAAAGACTTATTTCTACCAAAAATAAAGTAACATCTCCTATTGCAACGACCGCTACTTTTGTAGCATCATCCATAAACAAGTATATCTCTCCATCACTGAGCCGCCTGGTTTTTTGGAACCCCTACAATATTTTGTAGACATAATTAGTGGCTCATGTATCTACACACCAGGTGCCGGTAGATAACACCGCTAAACATGTTTCAACTACTGGTAAATGAAATATACCATCATTGTTCCCTTGTTTGAAAAGTGGACAGTCACTCTTCCAATGTCCTGACCCTTTGTACTTAAAATATTTGCTTTTCGGCTTTTTTACAGCATCTTGAGGTCACATGCCCTTCTTTACTGAGTTTGGTTGTTTCTAAATGTTATTCTTCTTCTTACCGCCTTTTAGTTTAGAAGTAGAAGCCTTTTTAGAAACATAAATATGACCACTCTGCCTAAAGAGAGCTTCAGCATCCTGTAGCTCTTTCGCAAGTTATGCTAAACTATACAACCTTTTGTTCATGTTGTAGTTAAGGCAAAAATTGTCAAAACTTTTAGGCAGTCTTCCGAGAATGATATCGACCTGGGATTCTCTATCAATTTTAGCTCCAAGACATCAGCATTGCGACGACCGATGCAGGATTTCTTCCAATCGATTCCTCAAAAGATCAACCTGGGTCCCGACCAACTCTTTAGCTCGACGCTCTGCCTCTTGTCGTCGGGCGGCCTCACCCTCGAGCTGGGAAAAGTTTTGTCGTGCAATGTAGCTCTGCCTAACGAACGCCAATACTTTTCCTCTCCCTAGCTAGGGTCTCGGATCGTTGGCGAAGGACCTCCTGCTGGTCCCTTGACTTCTCCAGCTCACTCTTAGTGAAGGCCAACGCCTCCTCCAACTGCCGAATTTGATCCCGGAGGGTATCGCACTATTCCTCCAAGGTTGTTCGACGATAGACTTGAACTTATTCGATATCGTTCGCCTCTTCAATCTTTGTTTCGATCTCGACAAGCCTGTTGGTCAGAGCCTGACATTTCCGTTCGTGCTAGAAAAGTTCAGAGGCTATCTACTGTAATTCTGCGTCCGCCAGAGACAAAATGTTGTTCTCAAGATCTTAAAGCTCTGTGATGTTGGCTTCTAATTCAGTCAGAAGAGCCTCTATCGCATCTACTTTCGTTTTATACTCCGGATATTTGTGCAAGGTCACTAGTTGGGCTCTTACTGCGGATCGATCCTGCCTAAGCGTTTGATTATGATACAGAACACCCTCTATACCGTGCTTCAAGGTATGGCGAATGGTACCAAGGATGAGGTTGCCATAGTAGGCATTGTCAGCCAAACCCATTAGGGTCATCAGAGATGCCGCGATAGAAGGTCCCGGAGCAGCGACGGCAGCCAATACATGACTAGGTATGGCAGCTGGAGCAGGTGGTGCCATGACTGGAATAGAAGCCGTCGACAGGGCAGGGATGGTACATGTCAACGCTGTCTGATGTATGGTCGGCTCTTCAACATAAGACTCCTCCGTCGATTCTTCAATAATTTCTACAACTGAAGCTGCGTGGACTAGCGCTTGAACAATCTCAGTGATCGTCTTCTCGACGGTCGCTGCGACCAACTCCTCAGTGGTCTTCTTAACCGGTTCTTCAGCAGTCAGCTTGTCAGCGGTCTCCTCGACCAAGTCTCTAGCAGCTGTCTCGATAGTAGTCACTTCGAGCAGCCCTATAGCGATTGCATTAAGGGGCTCTTCAACAACCAATTCCTCAATGATCTTCTCGACCGATGCTCCCACAGTCTTCTTGACCTAGTTGTCAATGATGACTTCAACAGTCTCATCAGCAGCCTCATCGGTCGCCATCTCAGTGGCCACCTCGACTGGAGCCTCAGTAACCGGCTCGTCAGCGGCCTCATCGACTTGTTCTTCCATGTCTTATCGATCGTCTCTCCAAGGACCATATCAGACAACTCTTCAATAGCCTCCTGGGCCACTCTCAGAAAAACCTCATCGACTAACTGCTCGATAATCATTTTTACCGGCTCTTCAATAACCCGTCCGGCTAACTATTCGACAGCCTCCACTATCAACCTTTCTATGGTCTCTTCGACCAGCCTTGGGGACGAATCCTCGATGTTTGCTAAGGGTCACTCCTCAGCTGCATGATCCTCCTCGCCTCCTGGCACACCTGGAACATCTTCAACCCCTTCTCCATTACAGAAAGAAGGTACAGTTGAGGGATCCTGAGCAATGCCTTCAGTAATCGTAACTGTTTGGCCAGCTATGGACACAGATTCTGGGGTCATGCCTTTGGCCGCCGCCAGACCGATTCCTGGTATGTCTATGGGCTCGTCCACAGTCGGTTGTATAAAAATTTCTCACTGAGGTGAATCTACTGTCTCCGAAAAGTCTTGAGTCTCATACTCAAAAGGAGAATGAGGAGGGACATCTTCAGGATCAGCAGCTTCAGCAGCGGTGGGTGCCCCCTCATTTTGCGCAACCAAAGGCGTCTTAACAATTGAAGGAACTTCGTCAGGCAAAGAGATGGTAGCTCTAACTGATGGACACAGTACCTCTCTCTGAGACACTTTCGGGGCAGGTTCTTCAGTAAGCTCCCTGAGTATCTCCAACCATATAGACTTCTTCTTCTTCTGCTCCTGTACATGCAAAACAGCGATAAACGAAAAGTTTGAGATAAGAACCCAAAGGGAAAAGACTTTAAGAGTACCTGTGAAAGAGGTTCAATGGGTAGAGCGCTCTATTCCGGCAAAGACCGTCGAGAGGGCCCACACCGCAAAGGTATAGCCTTTTTGGTTCTCTTCATAGGAGAAGAACTCGGCCCCAAAGGAGCTCGACAATTCAACGGGTTAATCAGGGGTGCTTCTTTCTCTCTTACCTCCCAAGATAAACTAGAACCGTCTGTGGATCTGCTCTCCGACGACGCAAGCCCCTGAAGGTGCTCAAGGGCTGATCGAGGTGTCTCAAACTTCGTCCCCTTGAGCAAGCTTCATTCTCGATCGTAGTCCGATGAGAAGTTAGCAATGCAGTAAAACCTCACGGCAGAATATAGGATGCGAGTCTCTTTGTACATTACGGGAATCGTAAACTTCGTTCTGGTACACCCGATATTGTAATAGCACCATGTTCGGGTGCCGTCTAATAGACTTCCTTCATAACCAAGGCAGGAGCTTGGATTGCCCATCATCGTCTGGCTGTAGCCGAACTGTCTTGCGAACTGGCTCGATAGATAAGGCTCTAGGTACATCCAGTTCTGGTTTCGGTACACCAAATGAAAAGGACGGACGGACTATAGCCAGTGGAAAGCACCGAGGTTCAGATCACTATCCACTTTGCCTTGATCAACTAGTATGTCGTCTGTAAGGTAACCCTTGTACGAAGGCAAAACCCTGCTGAAATCATAGTCGTCCAAGCGACTCAACATCCACCTACAGATGTGGACGCCCTGATGAAGTAATTTCGCTCGGTGATAATTACGCAGCGTCGCATCCCATTCCATATAACCATCGATGGTGCTGGGGACTATCAAACCGGAGCTGTGTAGTGCCAACCAACCCATCAAATAACGATAAGGGAGCTCAACCTGAGAAAATTCATTATCTCCCCCACAATACTCTATTATCCTCTTCGGGAACTCCCACAGGCCTCGCTGGGTATCGTATACCATCGCCGGGAGCAAAGCTAACTATGGTTCATGCTAGGGTATTTCTAAAGGAAATGCTAGCATAGTATCAAGTATATAGCAAAAAATATTTCGTATTTATACTACTCCTTTAACTAGTATAATAAACAAATAAAAAAATCATTTGTTACTTTAATAATACAGAAAAATACTAAAAATATCTAAAATAATTTAAATAAATTCATAAATTTTTTAGGGGGATTACACCTTGATCCTCGGTCATGACTATATGATTGAATAGTCGTGCCAGAATTTAGACTTGATTATGTATGAATAATTTTTTATTTCTGCCAAAATTTGATTATGTAGATACTCGTTCTTAGGTTTCATTCCTAAAATATGCCTAAGTTTTGGTTTTTGTAGTCGTATCTTAGATTGTGCCAAGTGAACTTAGATCACTTCCAAATTTTCAATCACAACCGAGCTCAGATCGTATTTCATGACTTAATTAATCATGCTCATTAGATTTCGATAGTATCTATAAAACCTTAACTTCAAACTTGATCGTGCCCAAATTGTATCCTTGGTCATAACTAAGTTTTTATCTAAATCGTGCTTGTGCTACTTGAGCCTGCTCTTCATCAAGCCTAAACTCTACTGACTGTTTGGTACTTGAATCTCTAATTCTCTTTTCGATTCTGCTAGCCATAACTAAGATCGTGCCTAAAATGATTTATATTTATTCCTAAATCATGTCTGAACAATATTATTCATATTACGATTTTAGCTTGCCAAAATCTCTAGTCGTGCCTGAGTTATTTCGAACTTGATTATCGTAATCATGTCAATTCATCATTCTTTGATCGTGCCTGAGTTATTGACTAAACTGTCTATTGTATTTTGATCCCTTTGCCAACCTTAAATTTCGAGGATGAAATTTCTTTAAGGAGGGTAGATTTGTAACCTCCATTAACCAAAATTTGAATCTTTTTGAATTTTTTTAATTCTCTATTTCTTTTGAATTTTCTTAAATCTTTGAAAATCTTGCAATACTAATATTGAGAAATATTTTCGACCGTAATTGCTATCGGTGCTTGTTGGTTATTGGTTTTGTAAAAACTATTTTTATGTGGGATGTTACTTAATTGAATTATTTGTCCACTTCAAGAAAAATATATACGTTTTAAATATTTATTTTATATAGAAGAAATATTAGTGAGATTATGTTTTGAAAATAGAAATATTTTTATTAATTATTCTAACCTTAAAGGTTTTCGATAAATTGTAGGATATTCGTTTTCTCCATCGTATCGGCCTAAGGCCATTTTGGTCCTAATCCTAGCCTACCAAGTTAGACTTGGATCGTGGATTAGCTTCTTGAATTTACGTCAGGATTTATAATGGTAGCTAAATTGTAATTAGCTAGTCATAATATCTAAATTATTATTAGCTAATAATTATTTAGGAATTAACTAATTAAGTTACGAATAGCAAATGTTAGTGATTAGTAACTAGACTTAGTGGGTTAGTGTTTTCACTAATTTCCTTATTTTCTATTACATTACAATTAGCCTTTAGGGTTTCACCTTTTCCCCTATAAATATGCACTTCCCCAATTGTTACATCATATCACAAATACCAAATCCCTAAAATGATTCTAGCCGCCACTATACTTTCCAAGCAGCCAACCAAAAATCTATCCCCACCATCACCATGGCCGACCACCCTGACTACCACCATTTCCATCGTCGTCATCTCCCCTGGCTATCCAACCACCACTGCTGCGCCACCCCGGCGAATCTGCGAGCTCCTCCGCCATCACCTCTGCAGCCATATTGCTGCCAACGACCAACATCTACGACCAAACCATCATCACCACCCAGGCCAGTGAAGCCACCACCCCGACATTCCAATCCATTCTGGCCATCCATCCATTCCGACCATCAACACCCGACCCCCACCAATATTATACCCCGACCATTATTTATTTATTTATATATATATATAATGTATGCGTATTGTATAAGTGTTATATCCTTATGTGCATGTACATTTATATATTTGTTTAGAACGTATATAAATGTATATGTATTGTATTTTATTGGTAATATTAATGGTATAGTTTATTTGGAAATTGTGCAAAAATATATGTATTGATATTTCTAAAATGCTATTATCAAGTTTTGACTTAAAAACATGTTTGACAAAATGAGGATTATGTTTTAGTTAATCGGTATTTTAGTTAGTAAATATTTCTGGACAACTATTAATAATTTAGCTAGTAATATTTTATAAATATTTGATTAATTAGCAAATTATTTTAAATATTGGTTTGACTGTATACGTATATTTAGACATTTTTCAAAGATGGTTTTGATCAACAATATATAGATATACTACGTTATTATTCCAAATGTGAATTTGACCTAAACATGATTTTCTGTATTTTCCAAAATATTTATTTTTACCAATAGTTTTCGATTATCAACTATCATCTAAAAATGGTTTTACTTGTGAAATATAGCTTCTAAACTATTATGTATAACTTCAAAAAAAAGGTTTACATGTATTAGTTATGTTTTTTCCTGAAATCATAAGTCAACGTTATTATAGTCGTTTCCATTTCTTGAATCGGTTATCGTACCCAACTCTGATTATGGACTCCAATATATCAAACTAGGCTATTTGGACTATTTTGGAACTGATGGGACCGTTTGTGCCATCGTTTGGGACCATCTTATGGAGCATAGCATCGTATCTATCCCGTGTCGACACGTTTGTGTCGTGCACGTTGACTCCAACCAAATTCAGGCGAGTACATTCTCTGATCGTTTTCATCATGATAGTATCTATATTTCCTGCTCTAGACTACTTTACCTGTTGCTGACACATTGTTAACACGGAATGGTACTATATAGATCTTGTCATGCAATGTTATCCCTTTATCGGGTACATAGGGTATTTCATGTTTATGTACTTTATCATGTACATCGTGTACTCCTTGTACTTGTATTATTCATGTACTCTCATATGCTCTTGTGTACTCTCATGTGTTCATATGTACTTCATGTTCAAACTAACTATCATGTACGTAACATATCGTGATTGGATCATTGTGTATTGATTGGGGTAGGGGGAGTAGAAGTGGTAATGTGATTAATCCCTCTAGTATATTTATGTACATGTCGATTATACATTCACGTATAATAGAGTTATCATAGAATAATCATGTGCAACCTATACCAATCATATAACTGTCTTGTGCTCTAAATCACTTATATTATTACAACTTACCATATTCACTATCTTATTCGAGTAATCAGTTTCCTTATATCTTCATGATGTTATTTCTCTATTTTCTTATACTTTTTTTACAGCATGTTATGTATCTTATTCTATTACTTGTTCTATATTTTCTACCATGCACTAGAACTGCTTTAAGGTTATGTACTTCGCTCCAATCTTGACTATATAACCATATTTTTAGGAATTGTTATGTCCCATATTATTGGATTACAGGATGACACGGATCTCGATGTTCTATTCACCATGAGTTGTCTTCCGGGAGTTTTATGATATTGTATTTATGATTTATACTTCGTTATCGGATTTGTCTCCGATACTTTCTGGTCTTGTATATTCATTTGCAGAATCTGTTTGATTCAGTGTTATTAATATCATTCATATTTCATATCTTCCTAGTTGTTTGTGATATGATTGGATTATAATGTGATTATGGATCACTTAGATCTAATAAATATTTATTGGATACTTGACAGCGTTTTACCGCCGATACTGCAGCGTAGGCTGGACGTGGCCCACGTACTCGTGCCCGAATATCCGGGTGCGGGTCGTGACACATATGTCACTTAATACTGAAATGTGCCTAAAAGAATTTGGAACCAAAATTATGTAAATATTGATAACTTACTATGTATCCATAAAATAAGAGATTTGCTAGAAGCATTCCTGGGAGACTCCACAAAGTAATAGAATAGTGCTTGATGAGAACATAAAATGTTATATTTTTATCCCTTAATGTTCACTATTTTATGCTCATTTTATGACTAAAGGTACTCATTATATTTATATTTTGCTTTAGGATGCAGTTGGAGACACTATGTGCAAAATGGAGCTAAATTGCAATTCTGGACAGTTTTGACAACTTTTACCAAAATAGACATAACTTTCTCCTCCGAAAAAGCAATTAAGGTGCTTCAAAAAAATTTGGAAAGCTAAGACAAAGGGGTACAACTTTCCTATTTTAAGTTTTTCGACATTCAGGCTGCATCATGGACGAAAGCAGGCATCAAGTTGGGTCAAAGATGCTGTGAACAAAAATAGGAACCAAAATAACCAATTCCCTACTTGTTCTATGACTTAGTTTTTTTAGTTTGAGAAGTTGTAACTTTTAGAGGATATGTGGGGAGATATTTTGGGATTGAAACAACTAATTGATGGTGTATAAAAGGGGTAGAAATCATGAGAAGAGAAGACACAACACAACTCTTCTCTTCTTCTCCAACGTTTTTTTGAACTTTTGATGAACATGTTCGGCTAAAGTCTTGTTGGCCGAAGGAAACGGAAGCCCGAAATAAATAAAAACTTGTGAGATCTAATTTGTGTTTATATGTTTGATTTGTACTTTGAGTATCAAATGTTTTCTTATGCATATTTCATGATTATCTTGTTTAATTACTAGGATGCATACTAGTTTATTATTCTTGATAATCTATTGCTAAATTAGATATCGAATCCGAAATTGTTCGATCCCTCTAATTTGTGAAGCAACCAAGATTTAATAAATTACTACTTTGTATTATTAAATCTTAGGAAGAAACCATTCGACTAAATTAAATGCAACCACTTGTGCTTGTGTTGTTTTATTTCATTGATCTCATTGAGTTTAATACGCTACTAGATTAAACCTTTAGCGCTTGTCTGGGGTTGTTTAGTAGTTAAGGTTAATTAGGTCACTTGTTTCTAATTAACTGTGGCTAAAGGAGATAGAAAAATAATTCCAACGATGAATATTCATAATACATATCAATATATGTTTGCATCAATGGTCAGTTTCAAGATTCCGATGGTAGACATAAACTTAGACCAACATTTGTTATTTTGATTTATTTTCATATTCTACTTGCTCTTTTTTATTGACTTTCATTTTATTCATCCCCCCTTTTATTATTCACATAGCATAAATCTAAACTAATTACTCTCCGTGGAAACGATCTTTACTCACACTGCTACATTTTCTAAGAGTATAGATTTTATTTTTGGGTGCCTACGATAGCACACCAAATTTTGTCGTCGTTGCCGGGGAGTAATTTAGTTAATTTTTGTGCCTCTTGTGATATTTATTTCATTCTTGTAATAAAATAATTTCTTTTTGTTAGCAAAAAAAATCCTGAACAGGACATGGCGACCAATTTTCAACAATTTGCCACTTGGCTAGATCTTCCATCTAGGCATGTCAGTGAGATAAATATTTCTTCTTTTGAACAAAAAATTGCTAGTTTAACTTCTCTTATTCATCAAATTGTTGTAGGTAACATGCAAACAATAATAGCTTGTGGGATTTGTTTAGTAGCAGGGTATACAACTGATATGTGTCTAACTCTTCAAGAGGACCCAAATGAACAAGTGAATGAGGAACGTGGTTTTCTTGGACAATCACAAATAAAGTATGATCCATATTCAAACTCGTACAACCCAGGGTGGGAAGATCATTCTACATTTAGCTATGGAAATCCACAATCAAATCAGTCCGCCAATCAAAATTGCTCAAGTTACCAATAGTACAAGCGATCGTACCCCCGTGAACAACAATTGGACCAAACTTCTAATTCTGGTATGTATTTAGAAGATATTGTTATGTCTCTTGCCACTAATACCTTGCAATTTCAACAGAAGACGAGGGCCAGAATCCAAAGTTTGGACAATCAAATGAGTCAAATGGCTGCAACAATTAACAAGTTGGAGGCACAAAGTTTGGAAAAATTATTATCTCAAGCGATAATAAATCTGAAAGAAAATGTAAGTACACTCGTTTTGAGAAATGGTTAGAGGTTGACAACCTAGTAAAAGAAGCACCTACATTGCCAAAACACGAAGAAGAAAGAAACAGCACTGCAGATGCAAACATTCCTAATGACGACGTAGTACCTAATGCACATGAAGTTTTTGAACTGAATGACAAAGATGGATTCAATATTGACGTCAGTGAACATCTTAAGAAAAAGAATGTGGAGCTAGCCTTGAGTAATAATTGCATAAAATTGTTGCATGGTTGAATAATTTTATAAAAAGACAACAATCAGGTAATGTTCCTTATATTTTATTATTAATTTCTAACAAGAGACCTTTATCCTCTGTTTCGCAGGCCTCTATTCAAGATGTGAAATCCTTGCATAGTTATGTCAAGTGTGCATAGAGTCGAGCCAACGACATATTAAACAAAATCGCTGCTTGGGAAGCAACCCAAGGGGAGTTTGTTCTTATTCTTGCATTTTTATTTTTATTTGTTTTTATCTTTTCTTTGCATTTAGACTTTCATTGGTGACAATGTTAGTTTTAAATGTGGGGGAGGAGATTTATGTTTTGTCTGTTTTTTAAATGCATGGTTTCTAAAAAATAAATAAATTTAAATAATAAAACTTAAAAAAGAAAAAAAAATTCTGGTTCTCAATTTATTTTCTTAAAGAAGGGAGATTTGTTTTTGTGGTTTTCAATATGTCATGAGAAGATTCAACTAAGTATGAAAAATTCATAACACGTTGAGCCTTTAGACTGACATATCAGTCTCACTATTTTGATGAGAGATATTCTTCCATAAATTTGTTTCTCTAGAACTTGCAATGATTCTCTTCAAGGTCACATCAACACATGCATACATGAACATGATTAAGGCAATTTTTTTACGCTACTTAAGCCAAATAGCCTACCACGAAATTATTTTTCTTTTGGTTGAACCCCTTTGAGCTTATTGCTTCTATTTTTGTGAACCCATATTACAAGCTTTAACCCGAAAAAAAAAATCCTTACCCAAGCCGAAAAACTAGTGGAGCATTATGATATGTATGGATGTATAAGAAATAAGTGTGGGGTATCTGAATTTCTAGTTTGGCTACATATTTTTATTTTTAAATTCTTGATCCATCATGATTCAAAAAAAAGAAAATGAAAAAAAAATTGAAAAAAGTGAGGAAAAAAAAGAAAGAAAAAAAGTAATGAAAAAAAGTGATGGAGGAAATAACTTTTGATATCTATGTTCATAATTCCTCCCAAAATTTTCAATAAAGGGGTATGTTGAATGCTTTGAATGGAGTGATTGCTTTTACATATTTTATACATTCGAGCTTGAGTTAAATCATTTTTGCTCCACTAGTTTTGATAGTTTTTAGCTACACTCCCAAATATATTCTACCTTAATCCTAAGCCCGCTACAACCCATAAAAAGTCCTTATGATTTGTGTTATGCATGTGATCCAAGTGGTGGAGAATGATAAGATATGCAAGCTTATGGTAGATCATTTCTTTTGGAATAAATTTGAGCGAAATACTTATTCAAACCGATGAGAGTTGAGTGTTTATTCCTATGAGCGTCTACCAATTTAGTTTACTCTATCTTCAAGTGAAAATACATACTAAGTAATTAGAAGTTGTCTAAGAATATATTTTTTATGACATGTTATGAGTTTTAAAGAGCTTGATTATTCTTTATTTATGGTATTACAACCTTGATTTTCGTTTTGAAAAAAATAATTTTGAGTTCTATCCGAGGACGAACAAAAGTTAAGTGTAGGGGTATTTGATGAGAACATAAAATGTTATATTTTTATCCCTTAATGTTCAATATTTTATGCTCATTTTATGACTAAAGGTACTCATTATATTTATATTTTGCTTTAGGATGCAGTTGGAGACACTATTTGCAAAATGGAGCTAAATTATAATTCTCGACAATTTTGACACCTTTTACCAAAATGGGCATAACTTTTTTCCTCCGAAAAGCAATTAAGGTGCTTCAAAAAGATTTGGAAAGATAAGACAAAGGGCTACAACTTTCCTATTTTAAGTTTTTTGATATTCAGGCTGCATCATGGACGAAATCAGGCATCAAGTTGGGTCAAAGATGCTGTGAGTGAACAAAAATATATAGGAACCAAAATAACCATTTTTCTACTTGTTCTATGACTTAGTTTTTTTGGTTTGAGAAGTTGTAACTTTTAGAGGAAATGTGGGGAGATATTTTAGGATTGAAACAACTAATTGAGGGTGTATAAAAGGGGTAGAAATCATGAGAAGAGAAGACACAACACAACTCTTCTCTTCTTCTCCAACTTTGCTTTTGAAGTTTTAATGAACATGTTTGGCTAAAGTCTTGTTGGTCGAACGAAACGGAAGCCTCGGAATAAATAAAAACTTATGAGATCTCATTGAGTTTAATACGCTACTAGATTAAACCTTTAGCGTTTGTCTGGAGTTGTTTAGTAGTTAAGGTTAATTAGGTCGCTTGTTTCTAATTAACTGTGGCTAAAGGAGATAGAAAAATAATTCCAACGATGAATATCCATAATACATATAAATTTATGTTTGCATCTATGTTCAGTTTCAAGATTCCGATGGTAGACGTAGAATTAGATCAATATTTGTTATTTTGATTTATTTTTATATTCTACTTGCTCTTTTTGTTGACTTTTATTTTATTCATCACCCCTTTCATTATTCACATAGCACAAATCTAAACTAATTACTCTCCGTGGAAACGATCATTACTCACACTGCTACATTTTCTAAGAGTATAGGTTTTATTTTTGGGTGCCTACGACAGCACACCAAATTTTGGCGTCGTTCCTGTCACGACCCGCACCCGCTTTTCGGGCGCGAGCTCGTGAACAAGCCAGCTAAGTATCGAGCGAACTCTAGCCCAACCCGAAAAAATAAATGCTATCTGGACTATGTAATGGGTCTAATCATGGCAAGGCATCACTATATCTCAATCCACAATAAGAATATGAAACATGAATGAACAATTATGGGTCATGGTTTGCAGCTCATTAGCATATTGTTCGATTAGACTCCAAGAATAACATGAGTCTATGAAACTAGGCTAACAAGCAGGATATATCATAAGAGCACGAGAAGATAATAAAGCAATATCACTAGCAAAATACCTGAATCGTGCAAGATGTAATCGGCTACCACATGCTCAGCTAACTAACTCCGTGCAACCAGCTACCTGAAGAGATCATCAGGTCCTCAGGGGACATAGCAAGATACATAAAATATGCCTATCTAACAGTTTATCATGCATAAAGAAATAACCAGGAATGAGACAGAAACTGACAAGTACTATAAACACAGACACGAGAACAAGTACTCATAAATGATCTGCTAGCAAGAAAACATGAACTATCTACGTGTGTTGAAATATCGGTTTCGACATGTGAACGACTAAGGGGTAAATACGACACCCTGCATGTGTCGTGTGCAGCTGCTATCAGTCAAGATCAGACATTTTAGGATATTTCTAGGTAGTCCACATGTCTACTATGATATTTTCTCACCCAACTAGTACTCATGGAATCAAGTCTCAAGCATGTTAATCATGTAAACGACAGTCAAGAAGTATAAATAAAATCCATGATACTAATCTCTGTGTGGCAAGCGTGTCAACAAGCAGAAGAGACATGTTAACCAAATCAACTCTAGAAAACTAAATGATAACTTATCACTAAAGGAGAAATAATATAAGCATGAAATAAACTGTAGAGGGAGGCAAGGTATACTTGCCTGGTGGTAGCACGAAGAACCAACAGTATACCGTCAACTGGTAAGCCATAAAGTCCAATTCTTACAACTGTCTTCGAAAGCTGAAATAGACGTTACCAACATTTTTAGAATAGTCAAATTAGCTAAAATTGCGTGTTCTTAAGTCCAATTCTGGATACAGGGGCAAAACGATAATTTGGGGTCAAAACGATGTCCATCGTTGGACCCGCTTTGCACCGAAAAGTATGCCAGAGTCAATGGTCTCTAAAGTCGTCAAACTACCTATCTATGGATTTGTTTTGATGATACGAACCCAACGGTATGTCCAATTTTGGATTCCGGTGGGCCATGCACGAAATCGTCCGTTAAGTCGGATCGTGGGGCCCGTAAAACGGTGATCCGATCAACTATCTCAGAATCGGACCAAACTCGGCATACAGGACCAAAAAACCGATACGGTCCTGTTGGCTCAAGTTTCGTCTTAATTTGACGAACGTGCACAAAGTAATTGAGAAATTAGCAAAGAGGCCGATACGGTAAATTTTGACAGATACGCATCAAAGTCGTCAAACACACGCGACCAATTTAAATTCCGTCAAAGCCCACACGTCCACGAAGTCGATACGCACCTTTTGATGCTTTCGGTTCGCGACCACGTCGCCCGGTTTGGCGGGATGCACGTCGTATCGAGAGGTTTTTCTAGAAGTTTACTATTTTTTAAAATAGTTTTTCCTGATTTTTAAACTGATTTAATTTACTGTTTAATCAACTAGAATTGAATCTACTAGTAGGGTTCTAAACTTGTATATTTAGTCTACAAGTCTATTCAAATAGATTCCCAGCTTTCTCACTAGATTGACCAAGATCGACCTTCCGAATAGGTGTCGGGGCAATCACACACTCTGTCCAAAAAATAGGTTTTTCTTCGACTTCGAGTCGATTTTTTGGACAACCTCGGGCGTCTAAATTCAAAATAAATGAAGGCGATTGGAGTCCTATATGTTGTGAACATACTAGCGAAAGGGAATCGTGAAACGATCGGGCGAGCGTTGCACAAGGACGAGACGAAGTCGGGTTCAGGGGCTGCTGCCACTGTCTCATTGTCGTTCTTGCTGCGATTGCTGTGCGACTTCGTGGCCGTCACTGGCTGCTGCGGTGGCGCGCGGTGGTCGGGGCGGCCGCGTGTGTGTCTGGGGACGCCTCAGGGGTTGCTGGGTTTGTGGAGTTTAGGGTTTTGGTTTCCATCGCATTCCCTCTCTCTCTCTCTCTCTCTCGATAATTATACTCGGTTTGGGGGGTTCGATTATGCAGCAAGTCGGGTTGGGGGCCACGGCTTGCTGTGCGAGGTTTCTTTTTGGGGCTGGGCTGGGCTGGGTGATTTCTATTTGGAAGGTTTTAGTGTTCTGCTTTTTATTTCTTTGCTTTCCTTTTATATATACATATCTGTATATATTTGATCTTATGCACAATAAGTATATCACTATATATATATATATATATATATCTATATATATATATATATATATATATATATATATATATTATATATCACTATATATAAATTATATATATATATATATATATATAATATATATATATATATATCACTTATATATATATATATATATTATATATATATATATTGCACAAAAAATATATATATATATAATATAATGATAGGGAGGTGAGGTGCCACCCTATGGAGGGTGTCTAGTTGTCACCCCCCACATGCTATCATCATGCACCCATGTGCTTGATGATACATGGAGGGTGACAAGTAACACCCTCCCGTGAGTGGCACCCTACCTCCCTTATTCTATATATATTA
>JANAVB010022567.1:0-24723 GCA_029216955.1 Iris pallida | reverse complement strand
TTAAAATGCTAAATAGAGATATATATTTATATATATATAATACTGTACATACTAATATAACAGTATATTATATATAATAAAATATATACAGAAATACATATATACATATACATATATAATATCTATATAATAATATATATATATTATATATATATATTATATATATATATATAACATATATAAACATAAAAAAATCAAAAAGAAAAAGAAAAGGAAAACAGATAACAGCGCGGGGGGGTTCGAACTCGACCCACTGGGTCGAGTTCTTAGGCTCGGTCGGCTGGCTAGGGGGTCAGCCCGAGCTTCGTATTAGGGGTGGGTTCGGGTTTCATTTATTATTTTTTATTTAATATATTAAATAACCCGATAAAACAAACCCTGTGTCCTGACAGTTAGGGACAGGTGTCGCGTGTCCGTGCTAAGCACGACACGTACGGGTCATAAAACGCGTGTCCGAACACAGCGTTGGGGTTGTCGTGTCCAGGCGAACACATATGTCGATTCGAGACACGCACGACACATTTTGACGCTGCAACTTACGTGTCCGGCGAGCTGGGGGGTTTCGAAAGCTCTGGACGGCGAGTAGGCGACGGAGAAGCAGCGCTCGGTGGCGACGCGTCCAGCTCGACGTGGCGCGTTGTTCGGTGGCAGTGGATGGGGGTGATCGACGTCGGGGAGGTGGATTTGGGGGTTAGCCGGAGTTAGGTTCCGGTTGTAGGTTTGGGGAAGAAGGGGCGGTGGTTCGTCGGAGATGGGTCGGGTGGTGGTGGTTGGGTCGGGGAGAGTGTGGGGGTCTTTATAGTGGGTTTGAGGCGGTCGGGCTAGGGCTAGGTCGGCCGAAAAATGCGGGGTCATCGGGTCGGTCGTCGGACAGTCGTCGGGGGTGGGTAGATTTAGGTTTACACTGGGGTCCCTAGAGTTTAGGTAATTGCAAATAGATCCCTAAGGTGGCTGAATGCAAATAATAATTTGCATCCCGCATTTAAAATAAATAACTAATTGCAAATTGACTTCTAAACAATTCAATAAATTACAGATTGATATAAAAACAATTCCAATATTATAAAATAATATTAAAATATTTTAATTAATTATAAAATGATATTTTAGTATTTAAAACTCATTTAAAAATCATTTAAAAATTCTAGATAATTCCTAAAATCATAATAAATTATTTAAGGCTAAAAATGACATTAACCACTAATTAACACTAATTAAACAAAAATTGAAAAACAGGAGTTGACAAGTCTTCCCTCCTTGAAAAATTTCGTCCTCGAAATTCACAAGGATTGAAGACCCTATATTTATTCTAACATAGCAAGCAATGCAAACAAATGACTAAGGCTATGATTGAAACTAACCTCTAAGGTATCAAGCGGGAACGGGTGGTTCCCTCGCAGCGGTTGGGTCTTACAAGTAAGGGTATCTCTCCCTCATGTCCGAACTCCCTCTCCCAAGTAGATTCACCCGGAGAGTGACGGCTCCAAGCTACTCGTACTAAGGGTATAACCTTGTTCCTCAGCCTCTTCTCCCTCCTGTCTAATATCTCCACTGGCTGCTCAGAAACTGTAAGGCTCGGTCCGATCTCCAACTCTGAATGATCTAGCACATGACTGGGGTCTGGAACATATCTTCTCAGCTGAGATATGTGAAAGATATCGTAAACTCCTGCTAGGTTGGGTGGAAGTGCAACCCTGTAAGCTACCTCCTGTCAAGAACGGTCCGATGTATCTGGGGCTCAGCTTCCCTCCTCGTCCGAACCGGATCGTCCCTCTAGTAGGTGATATCTTCACTAGCACCAAATCACCATCTACGAACTCCATCGGTCTGCGACTAGCATCATCCCAGTGTTTCTGCCTGTCCTGAGCTACTCTGAGCCTGTCTCTGATCATCCCGACCTTCTCTGCTGCATCCGTGATCATCTATGGCCCAAGCATAACTCTGTCTCCGACATCATACCAAAAGAGCGGTGTACGGCATCGTCGTCCATAAACTGCCTCGAAAGGAGACATACCTATACTGGCTTGGTAGTTGTTGTTGTATAAAAACTCTACCAAGTGCAGATGGCTCTCCCATGATCCTCCAAAGTCCAGTACGCAGGTCCTCAGCATATCCTCCAGTGTCTGTATCGTCCTCTCGGACTGTCCATCTGTCTGCGGGTGGAATGCCGTAATGAACTTGAACCGATTGCCCAACTCCTCCTGCAAGCTCCTTCAATAGTGGGACGTGAATCTGCTATCTCTGTCCGACACGATGCTCACGGGTACTCCGTGCAAGCGAACTATCTGCTGCATGTATAGCTCTGCCAACTTCTCGATGGAAAGCCCCACCTTGAAGGGTATAAAGTGCGCACACTTCGTCAGCCTGTCCACGATGACCCAGATGGCACCCTTCCCTCCTTGGAAACGAGGAAGCCCTTAGACAAAGTCCATCGTAATGTGTTCCCACTTCCACTCGGGAATGGGTAATGGCTGCAACAGACCAGCTGGCCTCTGGTGCTCCGCCTTGACCTGCTGGCAAACTAGGCATCTCGAGATGAAACGTGATACATCCCTCTTCATTCCGTGTCACCAAAGATGTTCCTGCAAGTCACGGTACATCTTGTTAGCACCAGGGTGAATAGAATATCTCGATCGGTGCGCCTCCTGTAAGACTGCCTCTACCAGCTCTCCCTTCG
This sequence comes from Iris pallida, assembly GCA_029216955.1. Lineage (NCBI taxonomy): Eukaryota > Viridiplantae > Streptophyta > Magnoliopsida > Asparagales > Iridaceae > Iris > Iris pallida. The sequence continues at coordinate 22,046 of JANAVB010022567.1, read as the reverse complement.
GCACGCACAATCGGCTGCCATGCCTCAAGGATCCATCCTCTGCTACAGTGAAGTCATCCAGCAATCCAGCTAAAGCCTGGGCTCGAAGTCTGCGAAGGCTCTCATCTGTAGACTGTGCCTCCCTGATCTGCTCCATCAAGCCTGACTGAATGTCAAGCGCCATCATCTGTATCACTGATCCTGGCTGAACTATCTCGATATCGAGCTTCTCCAGATCTTCCCGTAAATGCTGATCTATCATCAGATACCATGCCATCGGATGCCTGCTCAGCGCATCCGCCACCACATTTGTCTTCCCGGGGTGATACTGTAAATCGATGTCGAAGTCTTTCATCAACTCCAACCATCGTCTTTGCCTCATGTTCAGCTCTTTCTGCGTGAACACATACTTCAAGCTTTTGTGGTCAGTAAAGATTTCTACACGCTCTCCGTATAAGTAATATTTCCATAACTTGAGTGCAAAGATCACGGTAGCTAACTCTAGGTCATGGGTAGGATAATTCTGCTTATGAGTCTACAATTACCTAGATGCATAAGCAATCACTTTCCCATGCTGTTGTAGGACACATCCTAGCCCCTTTCCAGAAGCATCGCTATATATGGTGAAACCTCCAGAACCTGAAGGTAAAGTCAGAACTGGAGAAGTCGTTAGCCTCCTCTTCAGCTCCTCAAATGCTGCCTGGCAGTCCTCTGACCAAATGTACTCTATGTCCTTCCGCGTCAGCTTCATCATGGGTTCAGCTATCCTGGCAAAGTCCTGAACGAACTTCCTATAATAGCTGGCTAAACCCAGAAAGCTCCTGATCTCTGAAACTGACGTCGGAGCCTTCCACCGAGATTCACCGAGATTCCCTCTCCAGTAACTATATGGTCGAGAAACTCCACTCGGTCTAAAAAGAACTCGTACTTCGATAATTTGGCAAACAATCTCTCCCGCCTCAGAATCCCAAAACTGTCCGCAAGTGCTCTGCATGCTCCTCCGGCATCTTCGAGTATATCAGGATGTCGTCGATGAATACTACGACGAACTTATCCAGATACTAGTGGAATGTCTTATTCATCAAATTTATAAAGACAGCTGGCGCATTTGTGAGACCAAATGGCATCACCAGAAACTCGTACTGCCCGTACTTTGTGTTGAACGCCGTCTTCTGGATGTCTGTTGCCCTGACCTTCACCTGGTGGTACCCGGATCTTAAGTCTATCCAGTAAAACACTTTTGCCCCACTCAACTGGTAGAACAAATTATCTATCCTGGACAGAGGATATTTGTTCTTAATGGTGATGGCATTCAGGGCCCGGTAGTCAATACACAACCGAACTGTACCATCCTTCTTAGGTACAAAGAGCACTGGCGCTCCCCATGGAGAAGCACTAGATCGAATGAAACCCTTTTTCAACAGGTCATCAATCTGCTCTTTCATCTCTACGGCCTCATTGGGGTTCACTCTATAGCAAGCCCGGGATACTGGTGATGAACCCGGTACTAAATCTATAGTGAACTCCACATCTCTGTCAGGCAAAAGTCCTGGAAGATCCTCTGGGAATACCTCCATAAACTCCCTAATGATAGGGTGTGGCGGTGCTACATCCCCAACTGTCGCACAACAGTTCGGCTCTAGGCTGATCTCCGGCCCTGTTGTCACGACCCGCTATCCAAATTGTTGGGCCAGGCCGAGTCATGTCCAGCCTACGCTTGAGATAAAAACGTAGTCAGTTGTTCTAAAGACAACAGGATAAGACTAAATGTGCTAACAGTTCTATAAGTGAATAAAAGTCATAAATGCTCCAAACACAAAAGTCGTCTCATATAGAAATAAGTCCAAAGTATAAGTGATCTGAAATGTAAAACTGGATACATGTCCAGTTACAAAATATGTAGCCTAATACATGACTACACTAAGTATCCCAAGCAGCTATGCAAACTAGACGAGTCTTCCCGCAGGAACATCCTCGTATGGCAAAGCCGGGTCCTCAGCAGTATCTCCATAATATGTGTCGCAGAGTAACTCCTCCTCAGTAAGGATACCTACAACGTTATCCTGTCAGGACGGGAGCAAGTACTGAATCTAACAAACTAGCATATGAAACATGGAAATGAACATAAGAGAAATAACTGGAAACATGGCATCACACAATCTATCATGGCAAGGACACATATGTCATAGAGACAGATGTATATATAATGTTTAAAACTATAGCAGGTACGTGATCGGTCAATAGATGTACAATGTGCTGGGGGCACATAATGAAATGTACTTTCGTACAAGTGAAACGGCGACAGATGTACATACGCACAAATTCGCTTTGAGATAAAGCCTACGACAAGGTATACATATAAAATGTCAACCTTGCTCGGTACATACGTACGGAGATGGGGGTATGATCACGTACGCTACTATCAGTTTCCCCATAACCCAGGTTCTAATCATGTGAGAGATACATAAAGACTGTTCTAAACATGGTAGTAATGGAAAGTACAACATGTGATATTTTAACTTGCTACCCCAAGGATCAGCATTTAACATGGCTGGATTAGCAGTTCATTTATGTAACAATATGTAAAGTTTGTAGAAAGTACTTGCCTCTAGCAAAGAAAAGCAAAGCAAGCTGCGATAAAAGTGCTATAGATGTCTGGTAACTCGTCATTATAGAAATAGATACATAAACTTAGTTTTTACACTAAGCTAAAATACTAAGACACTAATTGGTGCAACACGACTTGTGACTGGGCACCTAGCCAAAATGATGACTTTAGCATAGGAGACCAATGTGGGGTGACACACTACTTTAACTAACTTTCTAGGGTCTTTACACTAGTGAGGGGTGGGGTTCAAACACGGCTAAAACTCAAAATAACACAAAAGTTGCAAGTCGTAATTAATCAATAAATAAATCAAATGATCATTGTGTTTCAACAATTTTTGAGATAGACAAAAAGCTTATTTTTACATAAAATAAAGTACCAAAAAGATCCTTGCTAATTATAGAAATTTATTATAATTTTTCTGGAATTTATTAACCAGTACAAGTATTTTACAAAAAAACAGTTTTCCTAAGTATACAAAAAATGAGTTTTTGTTTCATATGCCAAACTAGTGGCAAAACTGTAAATTAAATACTATAAAAATTATACTAAATTAGCTAAATTAACATAGTATCTAAATACTATTTTTTCAGAATTTTAGCAGTATTTTAAGTATTTTTTTAGAAATTCAAAAATAGCATTGCACACAATTGAAATTAAATAATTAATTATCTGCGTATTTTGTCCATGTATATAATTTGAACCAAAGTTCAAATACAGGACCCAAGGCCATGAATCAAGTCCAATATGACTTGTACAGGTCTTGAATGTGTGAAAACACATTTGGGCCCAAAAAGCCATGCTAGGTTTGGACACCAAATGGTTGCAGTAATTTAAATACACCCAAAAATACAAAGTGGTAAAAGTGCAAAATAAATATTAATATTTTACTAAGGTAAGATTATACATAATGAATATATACATACATATGTTAAAAGTACATATATGAGTATATATATATATAGTATATATTATATATATATATATATATAGATATAGATATATATATATATATATAGATATTATATATATAGTATAATTTATATATATTTAAAAAAAAAAAAAAATATATATATTATAATATATATATATATATATATGTATATATATATATATATATATATAGTATATATATATATAGATATATATATAGTATCTATATAATATATTATTTATTTATTTATTTATTTATATATATATATAAGAAAATACTTTAATTATAAAGTATATATATATATATATACTATATATATATATATATATATATATATATATATACAAACATTGTATACATATATATAATAGTATATATATATAATAATATATATACACATGAAAATATATACATATATACATATATGTATATAAATACAAATATATATATAAATTTACTAAATATAAAAATATATATACATATATAAAAATATTGCCTATATACAGTATATACATATATATATATACAAATATATGTATATACATATATATATATATAAAAATATATATATATATATATATATATATATATATATAACAGAAAAAAAAGAAAAAGGAAAAGAAAAAGAAAAAAGAAATAAAACAGCAGCACAGGGGCTCGAACTCGGCCCACTGCGCGCCGCGCGCGGGGGGGGGGGGGGGGGGGGGTGGGGGGTTTGACTGGGTCGGGCTGGCCAGGGGGTCAGCCCGATGGTTGTGTTAGAGTTAGGGTTTTAGTTAGTGTTATTTAGGTTAGGTTAATTAATATATATAAAAAATAATAATAATAATAATCAATCCTGTGTCCGGACAGTTAGGGACACAGGAATCTACGTGTCCGTGCTATGCACGACACGTACGAGCGTCTATTCTCGTGTCCAAGCACTGGACTAGTGTCCCCGTGTCCTGACGAACCACACGCGTGGATTTGAGACACGTATGACACGATTTGAGTCCTGTTACTCACGTGTCCGGCGTCGAAGGAGGGTTTGTCGAGCGCTGGACGGCGGAGGAGCGGTCGAGGCGGTGGCGCTCCGGTGGCGATCGACTCGCCTTGCTGCGGCGAACACGTCGACGGTGGTGGATGGGGGTGGCGACCGTCGTTTGGGGCTGGACGGGGGCTCGCCGGAGTTAGGGTTACGGCTAGGGGTTTTGGGGAAGAAATGGGGCTGCGGTGGCTGTGGTTAGGTCGTAGTGGTGGTGGTCGACTGAGGGGAGTGAGGGGTTTAAATAGGGGGGTTGAGTCGGTCGGGGGGGGGGAGGGCGTGCGCTGGCCGGAAATGGCGGGGGCAGTCGCCGGTCAGCCGTCGGGCAGTCGGGGTGGGTGAAAGGGAAAATTAGCACTAGGGTCCCAAGGTTTTAGGTTTATTACAAATAGGTCCCTAATGCTACTGAATGCAAATAGTAATTTGCATAACCCATCTCGCACAGTTTATGTGCAAATAAAATTTGCACATAACAATTAGGAATTTGCAAAACGATATTTAAACAATCTAATTAATTGCAAAAGTCAATTAAAACATTTTAGAAAATTGTAAATTAATATTTTAGTATTTAAAACTCATTTAAAATTTATTTAAAAATTCTAAAAAAATTCCTAAAAATTATAATAAATATTTTAAGGCTAAAAATGACATTAATAATTAATAAACACTAATTAAATAAAATTTGAAAAACAGGGGCTTACAAGTCTTCCCTCCTTGAAAAATTTTGTCCTCGAAATTCACAAGGATTGAAGACCCTACAATATTCTAACATAGCAAGCAATGCAACAAAATGACTAAGGCTATGATCGAAACTAACCTCTAAGGTATCAAGCGGGAACGGGTGGTTCCCTCGCAGCGATTGGATCGAACAAGTAAGGGTATCTCTCCCTCATGTCCGACTCCCTCTCCCAAGTAGATTCACCTAGAGAGTGATGGCTCCAAGCTACTCGTACTAAGGGTATAACCTTGTTCCTCAGCCTCTTCTCTCTCCTGTCTAATATCTCCACTGGCTGCTCAGAAACTGTAAGGCTCGGTCCGACCTCCAACTCTAAATGATCTAGCACATGACTGGGGTCTGGAACATATCTCCTCAGCTGAGATACGTGAAAGACATCGTGAACTCCTGCTAGGTTGGGTGGAAGTGCAACCCTGTAAGCTACCTCTCCAATCCTGCCAAGTACCTCGAATGGCCCGATGTATCTGGGGCTCAGCTTCCCTCCTAGTTCGAACCGGATCGTCCCTCTAGTAGGTGATATCTTCACTAGCACCATATCACCGTCTGTGAACTCCATCGGTCTGCGACTAGCATCAGCCCAGTGTTTCTGCTTGTCCTGAGCTACTCTGAGCCTGTCTCTGATCATCCCGACTTTCTCTGCTGCATCTATGATCATCTCTGGCCCAAGCATAACTCTGTCTCCATCAGCATCCCAAAAGAGCGATGTGCGACATCGTCGTCCATATAGCGCCTCGAAAGGAGAAATACCGATACTGGCTTGGTAGCTGTTGTTGTATTAAAACTCTACCAAGTACAGATGGCTCTCCCAAGATCCTCCAAAGTCCAGCATGCAGGTCCTCAGCATATCCTCCAGTGTCTGTATCGTCCTTTCGGACTGCCCATCTGTCTGCGGGTGGTACGCCGTACTGAACTTGAGCCTACTGCCCAACTCCTCTTGTAAGCTCCTCCAGTAGTGGGATGTAAATCTACTGTCTCTGTCCGATACGATGCTCATTGGCACTCCGTGCAGGCGAACTATCTGCTGTATGTATAGCTCCTCCAACTTCTTGGTGGAAAGCCCCACCTTGAAGGGTATGAAGTGCGCACACTTCGTCAGCCTGTCCACGATGACCCAAATGGCATCCTTCCCTCCTTGGGAATGAGGAAGTCCTGAGACGAAGTCCATCGTAATATGTTCCCACTTCCACTCGGGAATGGGTAACGGCTGCAACAAACCAGCTGGCCTCTGGCGCTCCGCCTTGACCTGCTAGCAAACTAGGCATCTCGAGATGAAACGTGATACATCCCTCTTCATCCCGTGCCACCAAAGATGTTCCCGCAAGTCACGGTACATCTTGTTAGCACCAGGGTGAATAGAATATCTCGATCGGTGCGCCTCCTACAAGACTGCCTCTACCAGCTCTCCCTTCGGCACGCACAATCGGCTGTCATGCCTCAAGGATCCATCCTCTGCTATAGTGAAATCATCCAGCAATCCAGCTAAAGCCTAGGCTCGAAGTCTGCGAAGGCTCTCATCTGTAGACTGTGCCTCCCGGATCTGCTCCATCAAACCTGACTGAATGTCAAGTGCCATCATCTGTATCACTGATCCTGGCCGAACTAGCTCGATACCGAGCTTCTCCAGATCCTCCCACAAATGCCGATCAATCATCAGGTACCATGCCATCGGATGCCTGCTCAGCGCATCTGCCACCATATTTGACTTCCCGGGGTGATACTGTAAATCAATGTCGAAGTCTTTCATCAACTCCAACAATCGTCTTTGCCTCATGTTCAGCTCTTTCTGCATGAACACATACTTCAAGCTTTTGTGGTCAGTAAAGATTTCCACACGCTTACCGTATAAGTAATGTTTCCATAACTTGAATGCAAAGATTACCGCAGCTAACTCTAGGTCATGGGTAGGATAATTCTGCTCATGAGTCCGCAATTGCCTAGATGCATAAGCAATCACTTTCCCATGCTGCTGTAGGACACATCCTATCCCCTTTCCAGAAGCATCGCTGTATATGGTGAAACCTCCAGAACCTGAAGGTAATGTCAGAACTGGAGCGGTCGTCAGTCTCCTCTTCAGCTCCTCAAATACTGCCTGGCAGTCCTCTGACCAGATGTACTCTGCGTCCTTCCACGTCAGCTTCGTCATAGGTTCAGTTATCCTAGCAAAGTACTGGACGAACTTTCTATAATAGCCTGCTAAACCCAGAAAGCTCCTGATCTCTGAAACTGGCGTCGGAGCCTTCCATGTCTCAACTGCAGCAATCTTTCTGGGATCTACCGAGATTCTATCTCCAGTAACTACATGGCCGAGAAACTCCACTCGGTCTAAAAAGAACTCGAACTTTGGCAATTTGGCAAACAATCTCTCCTGCCTCAGAATCCCTAAAACTATCCGCAAGTGCTCTGCATGCTCCTCTGGCGTCTTCGAGTATATCAGGATGTCGTCGATAAACACTATGACGAACTTATCCAGATACTGGTGAAATGTCTTATTCATCAAATTTATAAAGACAACTGGCACATTTGTGAGACCAAATGGCATCACCAGAAACTCGTACTGCCCGTACTTCGTGTTAAACGCCGTCTTCTGGATGTCTGCTGCCCTAACCTTTACCTGGTGGTACCCGAATCTCAAGTCTATCCTGGAAAATACCTTCGCCCCACTCAACTGGTCGAACAAATCATCTATCCTGGGCAGAGAATATTTGTTCTTGATGGTGATGGCATTCAAGGCCCGGTAGTCTATACACAACCGAACTGTACCATCCTTCTTAGGCACAAAGAGCACTGGCGCTCCCCATGGAGAAGCACTGGATCGAATAAAACCCTTTTTCAACAGGTCATCAATCTGCTCTTTTATCTCTATGGCCTCCTTGGGATTCACTCTATAGCAAGCCAGGGATACTGGTGATGAATCCGGCACTAAATCTATAGTGAACTCCACATCTCTGTCAGGCAGAAGTCCTGGAAGATCCTCTGGGAATACATCCATAAACTCCCTAATGATAGGGTGTGGCGGTGCTACATCCCCAACTGTCGCACAACAGTTCGGCTCTAGGCTGATCTCTGGCCCTGTCCTCCTGACTCTGAATGGTGCTGTGCCTGGGGGACTGAACAAAATACTACCCTCATGACAATCTATAGATGCATGGGCATAGCTAAGCCAGTCCATCCCCAATATGATATCATAACCGAAGAGTGGCATCACAAAGAATCGCCCCTCAAACTCTCTCCCGGCTATCGTAATAGAGGATCTATAGCTAGCTCTAATAGGCACTGGTCCTCCTTCCGTCATTACTCTACTAATCTCCACAATAGGTGTAGATACTAGATGGTGTTCATGCATAAACTCTAATGACAGGAAGCTATGAGATGCACCAGAATCAAACAAGCATAGAGCTAGAAAAGTATGCAAATAAACATGACCTGTGATGACGTCAGCTAAGTAATCTGGCTCCGAAACCTGCTCCGGCTCTGGCTCAAGGGCCGGACTATAAACCTTCCCCTGAGGTCCCTTCTGCTGCTGCAGATGCTGCCCAAACCTCTGCTGCTGAGTCGAAAGTGGTCCTCTAGTCTTCGCTGTTGGGCACTCTCGCAGCTGATGGGTGGGAGACCCATAAGCTAGACACTGCTTCAACCTCTTCCTGTAGATGGAGTAGTCGTGCCCTGGTCTTCCGCAGAAAGAACATATAGCTCCCCTCTGCTGCTGATGTCGGGGTCCCGGGGCTCTAACTGGCGGGGTCGGGTGATGTGATGTAGGGGGACGGTAAGTCTGCTGGGGCGGCGTCGGTGCTCTCTGCTGGAAAGCCTGACGCTTGGACGGTCCCTCATGATGTACAGAAGCCAGCCTCTTGCATGACAGAAGACGCTCCTTGATGCTCCGGGCCAACTCTGGGCTCTGGTAGTAGTCAGTCGTACCGTTCGCCACTATAAGAATGCCAATGTCTGGAACTAGACCATGGCAAAACCTACGGGTCATCTCCTCTGGATCTGCAACCAGACTAGGAACGAAACGGCTCAGGCGACTAAACTCTGTCGCATACTCATCAACAGAACGGTTTTCCTGCTGGATATTCTGGAATCGCAGCCCCATGGCTACTCTGGCAGTGGTCGAGAAGAATTTCTTCTTGAACTAGGTCTTGAACTGATCCCAAGTGGCCCTCCCTCTCGCAAACAACGGCTCATTCCGGAACCAAACTCCTGCCAAGTCTATCAGCAGAAATCCTGCTGCCTCGACCTGGAGGTCATCCGGCATCCTAACTCCAAGGAGCTTCCTCTCTACCGAGTCTAGCCAGTCATCTGCTACTACTATGCCCTCTGTCCCTGAGAACTCCTTGGGATTCAGACCCATGAAGTCCTTGATCGTCCCCGCTCTCTGCCGTGGCTCTACATGTGGTGGGACCACGGGACGTTCCTCAGAACGTTCCATGCTCTGGCGGAGTAGGGTAGTCTGCTCCTGATGGGTTGTTAGGAACCCCTGAATCAGAGTGAGCAGCTGGTTCCCGTCGAGTGTGACGGAAGCCTGGGTAGTTATAGTGATAGGGGGTGGTAGAAGTATTGGGTCCTGCTGGGCATGTGATGTGGAAGGTGGTTGTGGTATCTGGGTTTGTGGATTTATGGAGTGGGGGAGTGTGGTAGGTAGAGGTGTATCAGTCAACTGGTCAGCTGAATGGATAAGGAGGGCTCCATTCTCAGGTGTAACATACTGGGATGAACGAGTAAGCACCTGTAGGAGCGTAAAAAGTGCTTCAAAGAAAGAGTCATCCCATTCATAAGTGATCGATTTTTACACCAAGCAGAGCGGGTAATCTCTTTTACGCCCAAATCTAGGCTAATCAATTTACGCCTAAGCAGGCTGATCATTTTACGCTTGGGTCTACACCTATGATTTTACGCCAAGGATAGAGCAGCCTCTTTTACGCTGGACAAAGCTGTCAAATCTCGTATTTAATGCAAACTCTGACATGGAGATATTAATGATGGCATATATCACAAAGGGATTTATTTTATACAGAGACCAATATTGTCGTTTAGTATGTGGATTGAGCTACTTTACGCTCACACTATGGCTTCTTTTACGTACGAAGACTATACGAGCTTTTACGCTCAACAGCTGACGTGTGCATAAAGTCTATTTGAGCTACTTTTACGCTCAAGGTTATTTAACAACCACTTTACGCGGGAAGTCTATGTCAAGGCTATTTTACGCCTAATCTACTACTTTACGCTCAGAGTACATTGGGGCTATTTTTACGCCCTATTCTCCTCCACCAGCTTGGAACGTGGTCTACCTACGTGGCTTTCTTGCCATTCTTCTCGAAGAACGTGTGTACATGCATCCTATTCTTACTGAAATGATGGGACACATGTCAACATATGCAGAGGATGGCTTCGATTGTGGGTGGCAGTTGTTAGCGTAAAGATGGAACTTTTGCTGAGTTTTTACGCACAAGAGCCCAAGTCTACAAATAGACTTATTTTTCTGATAACAAAAAAGAAAAGAGGACAGAGAGACAGGAGAGAATACAGAGATCAGAATTTCGAAATTTTGATTCTCCGGAGCATTCTTCTTCAACTTTTCTTTCAGAACAGAGTGAAGCAAAGCAGGAAAGCATTCGGCCTCGCCATCAGTGCCCAAGTGCGTCGATACCTTTCCGGTGACTTAGTTCTTCCAAGTTGTTCTACTTCAAGCAGTGATCTTCATCATTATCATATGGTCCAAGGAATAAAGTGATCATTTACAGATCAGACTTCCATAGCAATACTTTTCCAGAATCAAATTTGTACTCCTTGTACTTTTTCTCGTTTTATTTTCAAAATCCAACTTTTGTTTGGCAATTTTGTTAAGTAAAACAAAATGGCGACTCTGCTGGGGACGACCTTCTCCTCTGACGAGGAGGCAATTGCTCAATATGATGATGTTTCGGTCGGTTCGACCAAGAAGACTCTGGTTGTATACTTCGACCAGACTGCCTATGAAGAAATGCTCCGAACTGGGGGTGGTTCTCGCCACTCCAATGTTCAAAAGTCTCGCAAAGCACAAAAAGTTTGGATTCCCAAATCCAAAGTGGTTTCTGATCTCTCTATTGCTTCTAATGACAAGGGAATTCTTCCCACTCCTGTTGTAGGGGCTCCCGTTTGTAACGAGGCAGTCCTTACTTCCTAGTTGCACTCAAAGTGTGATGATTTATCTCCCGTTTGTAACGGTGAAGATAATCAGGTTTCACGCCCACTGCGTAAGAATCAAGTTTTACGCTCAGTGGGTAAGAACCAAATTTTACGCTCAGTACATAAGAATGAATCTCTCATTCGTAATGGGACAGACTCTAAAGTTTATGCTTCTGAGTGTAAGAATCAGTCTTCCGTCGGTGACGTGGTAGGCTCAAATAAATTACGCTCCTCGCGTAAAACAAAATCTCCCGTCTGTGACGTGGTAGATAGTCAATTTTTACGCTCCACGCGTAAAGGTAAGTCTCCTGTCTTTGACAGTGTAGATAAAATTTATAACGATGTTTGCACATCTAATGTGAATGTACCTAAACGTGTGCAGCATAAAAATGTCGTTGGTAAAGCTTCTATCCTACACCAATAACCTTCTTATACTGCTTTACGAAAAGTACCAAACTTATAAATTACACGCCAAGAAAATGGAGTCCTTCGTGCTAAATCTCAAGATTTACGCACACAACTCCAAACGCGTAAAAGTGTACAGTTTGGTTCTGCGAATGCAGCCAGTAATCTTCTTTATACACAAGGGACTAAACGTTTTTCTACCCCAAATGTAATAAAGAAGAATACTCCATCTGTTCCTTCTGATTTACGTGAATTGCTAATGCAAAAACGTAAGAATTCACAATCTCCGGTGACACTCCCCCAAGAAAAACATCATTGTGAATATCACCAGGTTGTGATCAATTGTTGTTCTTCAGCTTCAAAACGGTCAGTTTTTGATCGATTGAGTTTCAATTCGCTTCAACATCAAGCTAAAGACCAAGAAGATGAGCTGTCATATGCATCAGTCAACATGGCATCTTATACTAACAGAGGACGACGTCCGAGACGGAACATGTCCCAAACTCCAGGTCAACAACAGTTCAACAGACTTCTTGATTCCTTTGAAGGGGTATATCAAAATACTCGATCAAGAAGACCAAGACAAATACAGACTTCTGATTCAGAAGCTGGGGGTACTCAATCTTTTGAGTCCGAGACTGACAGTGTGGATTCATACTTCTATACAAATCCTTCTGTATCTTCAAGAGAGGTTGAATCCTACGCTGTTGGAGATGAACCAGAGACGTCATCTGCTAATACGGAACAACGTCTCACTGCCGTGGAGCAATCATTGAAAGACATGCTTAACATGGTGCAAAGCATGCATCAGATAATTTTGAATCAGCAAATTGCTCAACCTACAGTAATAACTCCGGTACCAGTAGCAGCACAAACTCAAGATAGTCAAGGGGCTGATATACCTTTGAATATTCAAGAGCCTGCTGTTAATCAAAATTCTGCATCTCCAGATCCCATCATTCCAGAAGATGTACCACCTCCAGTGGGGGTTACGGTACATCCAACGACTATTCAATCAAATGTGCTTCCTCAAACCAGTGAAGCCTTTCAAGCAGTGCGTGAACTCAAAGCACAGTTTAAAGTTTTGAGGCACAAAGATCAGCTCCAGAGGTTAGGGATTAAGCAACCTTATCCTCCTCATTGGAATGATGTACCCTTTCCACCGAAGTTCAAGCCACAATCCATGGTCTTATTCGATGGAAAAGCATCTCCCAGTCAATATATCAATTACTTTGATATTATGACTGTACACTTGCAGAAAAATGATGCTCTTCTCACTCGAGTGTTCATCGAGTGCCTGACGGGTTCAGCTTACGACTGGTATCGTAGCTTACCCGATAACTCTATTTCGTCTTTTGACGAATTCAAGGCAATGTTTCTCTCCCGCTTCTATGAAGGAGGTATGGACATGAACATGTCCTCCTTGATAGAAATTAAACAAAAGGAGAAAGAAGATACTCGGACGTTCATTGAACGTTTCTGACAGGCTACTCTAAAGATGCCTCCTGGTATGCCAGATTCAGCGTTGATTGATACATGCAAGATGAATCTGCGACCATCCATTGCTGTCTTCACAGGTTCCCAATTCACAGATTGGGCTTCGTTTATCATAGCAGCAGTTTCTGCCGAGACCAATGGTAGGTTGGCTCGTGAACACGGGATGATTTTTGCTTCAGAAGATAAAGGGAAGAAAAGTAATCCTGGCAATCGTAATGTGAAAGGAAAAGATACTCTTATGGTCAATCTTTCCAAGAACAAAACGACGCCAAATAATCAGGAATCTTCCAGGCCAAAGAAAGAATACTCTTTTGACGAAAGTGATATCCCAGGGATATTTCAATGTCTGGTGAAAAGTGGTAAACTTCAGATTCCAGAGCCAAAAAGGCCTAATGAGGTGAATCTGACTGACAATCCCAAATATTGTATCTATCATAGATACATTAATCATCCTACCAGTGCTTGCTATGTCTTGAAAAAGAAGATCCAAGAGCTGATAAATGGTGGCGCTATCGCTTTAACCAATGATGACCATACGGTTACGACCAATATGGTTTCTCTTCAGTTCGGGGATTTTCCTCTACAGCAAGTCCCAGATAGAATTATCCAAATTCCGAAGGCGACGATGAAGATCATGAATATCCCGCCTGCCAGAGAAGAAAATGCAGGATTGCTGCCGCTCACATTGAAGAATGGTGAAATTATGTGGGTACATCCTGACTTAGTACCTGAATTGGAAAATGAAGGTAAAACTTTAAAATCTAAGAAAGGTAAGAAAGTCAAAACCTGCAACATGATTTCTCATATTATTCCAGATCCTGATGACTTGGATCATCTATGGGATGGCCTTCCTCTAGAAGATAGACTGAAAGGACTAAACATCTGTCCTCCAAGTCTAGCTCCTCCTACCAAGCTCAAGCTTACTCATCAGCAGTGGCTAGCCATGAATAGTATTCCTTTATACCGGGCACAACAAGTTTTTTCTACTTATGAAAAAGCTCCAACAGGGATTTCTCCTCGTATCCCGAATCCTTCTCCTTCCGTAACTACAGTGACATCTATTCTTCATTCTCCTGAGGTTACAGAAGGTCTTGCCTCTTCATCTGTCTCTGTTGAAACACCTGTCAAAAGTTCGCTGCCCACTCACTTGTATAGTCAGCAATATGTTCATCTCATGAAGAAGATGGGTTATGACTTTAGAAGGTTTGAATTATGATAAAGGAATACGTCTTCCTTTACAAATTCAAAATCAGAATTTCACTGCTGGATTGGGTTCTGAAGTTCCTCGTAACAACCCTCACAAGAGAAGGCTAAGGGAAGAAAGACTAAATCCTGTAATATGGTACTTTCTTCTCCTAAGTCTGAAGAAGAAACTTTTGCTGGTACAAGATCTGGGAAAGAGTAACACAAAGATTATGAGGGATCCTCCAAAGAAGCAGAAGATGTAGTGGAAACTCTACCAGTTCAACCTTCTCCTGTTCCTGTTAAATCGTCTGTAGTTGAAAAGGGGAAACAGAAGGCAGTACGCTTTGATACCCCATTGAAGTCTATTTCTAATCAGGGGGTGGTGATGAAGCCTTACAAGTTTGATATTCTAGCTCAGTTAGCCAATACTCCGGCTAGACTATCTATATTTGAACTGCTTCGCCTTTCCAGAGAAAGCAGAGAGACTTTGAGCGAAGCTTTACTTCAAGCAGATGCTTGGCTCAACTCAAGACTCCTAATAATATACCAGTATCATGTCCGCAATGTCATAGTGTGATGGAAGCAATTCCCAACATCACCTTTACACAAGAGGATATGCTATTGAAACACAACAAGCATGATAGGCCTCTGTGTTACACTGGATATATCGGATCCACTGAAATTGACAGGATTTACATCGATCTCGGGTCTTCAATTAGTATAATTCTTCAGAGTATGCTAAGACCCCTGAGGATTCCTACTAGTGAGCTGACTTACACTAGTACTACGATAGTCGGTTTTAACTCTGGCAAGAGCAAACCACTGGGGAAGATTCATCTGCTGATTCAGATTGGTGATCTTCGAACTATGGTAACTTTCTATGTTATCAACTCGGACGTATCATACAATGTTCTTCTTAGAAGACCATGGATTCATGAGCACAATATTGTGCCTTCAACTCTTCACCAATATTTCAAATATGTGGACTCCCAAGGAGTTGTAAAAACTGAGTTGATATTAATCCGTTCAAGGGTGTCGAAGCCTACTTCTCTGATTCAAGGCTTTATAAACAAGAACATGTGAAAGATATATCAGACATGGCTGAAGATCAATCATCATCTGAGGATCAGTCTATTAATGAAGATCCGCCAGAGGAGCAACCTTTGAAGATCATAGTCAAGGGACGAATCCAATCCCAACCTGTCAATGATCAACCTTTGATAATCAAGGTTAAAGGAAGAACTCAAACTTCATCTGAGGAATCAATAAATATTCCTGCTAAGAGCCAAGTTCAACCTTTTATGATCAAGGTCAAAGGGCATATTTCTTGTACGAATGATCCAGAATCACCATTGATTGTCAATCTTGGCAAATCTACGCAGAAGACGGATCCGAAGCGTAGCAATCATATTGTAAATGATGTAAATATTGATCATTCTGTACTTTTTGATATCAATGAAGATTTCCTGTTCGAGTATATGGCTGTCAAGTTTATTGAGAGAATGACTTTATCTTCTGATAATCAAAGTCATCAATATAAAAACAACATAGAACCGGAAGAAACTTTATACATTGATCATAAGGAGAATTCTTTTCCTTCTCATATCGATGTCGGACCTTATGCTCAGAAGTTCTTGACATCTTCTCCCTATCTGCTTCCTGTAGCCGCTTTATCACGAGCTTGTGTAACTTTCAGACGTCACGAAGAATCCTATTTCGTGGTTCAGTCTGATAAGAAAAACAAGCGTCAAATTGTGTTTGGCCTGGCTAGAAATATCCCTGTTACTCAGACAGATAATCTGAAGGATAAAGATAAAGGAAGAATCCGAATTGACAAATACAGTCAACAATCTATCAAGATCATCCAGAACATGGGGTATGATTTGAAGACTATGCAAGGTCTCAATCAGGGCAAGGGCAGACGACTACCATTATGTGGTAATCCGTTTTACCAAAAGACACGTCATGGGTTGGGATATGATCCGTCCCACATGTTTAATGACGATATACAAGAATTCTCTTCTAGCTCTTCACAATCATCAGATTCGGAAGAAATTCTATTCATCGAATTCGATATGTCTCGTTCCTCATATTGTGAATCTGGGCAAATATTCTCAGTTAATATGGTTCAAGCCGATGATGAATCAGAACCATTTGAGAATGATCCTTGAGGATGATATTTTCTTTCTTGAAAGATATATTAATTCATTCATTCTTTTATCAATGACACCAGTCTTCTTATTCCCCCAGCTACCAAGGTTTGGTTAAGCTGATTACTCATCTCTTTCTTTTATCTTACCAGTTGGTATATGAATTTAGATTCGTTATTTATCATGTTTTTATAACCTCTGAATAAATGTCAAATCTAATTGTTTTTCTATCATGAGTTCTTACATGCTATCACGTCCATATTACCTCTAATAATATTGTATACTCGCAAACAGAAATTAACCTTCTATCTTATCAGTCGATTAATTGGATTTATTATTTATCATGTTCTCAAGACCTCTGGATATTAAAACCTACTTGTTTTTCCTATCTGTCATGTCCATTTTGACCTCTGCATAGATATTAATCTACTTTTCTATGAGTTCTTACATACTATCATGTCCATATTACCTCTGATAGTATTGTATACTCTAAAAATAGAAAACAAGATTTTATCATCTATCATGTTCATATTACCTCTGGATAGATATAATACGTTGAGACTTATCACGTCCATATTACCATCTGACAAGTGCTTTCTACCTTTTACCTATTGTTTAAATTTCAAATAAATAATAGGATCACAAAACAAATCTTTCATTCATTTCTGGTGGAATTACTACAGAATGAATAAGACAAAAAGATGACAAAACACTCTCTTAAGGTGGAGTGGAAACATTTTGGAGCAACTTCTTTAATTCTTCTAACCGTCTGCCACGAGAACTCATAACCTTCTTGGTAGCCTCTGCACGTCGAGCCTCAGGGGTACAAATACAAGAAAGTTTGGCGAAGGTAGTTATCAGACTCTTTGGCTTCATCAAGGGCCCTGATAGTCGATTCAGCTCCAAAGGCTTTCTCTTCTAAAATCGAGCTCTGGGTGAGGTGCAGATTTCGATCTTCGATCATCTTCTCCCTTTCAGCCTTCAAGCGAGCTAATTCAGCCTCGACTGCTCGGATTTCATCATTTTTGCTCTGAATATCTATGTTCAAAGCGTCATAAGCAACTCTGTGGCCATGCAGTGCAGGTTTTATGCCAGTCAAAAAGGCTTTCTCTTTGGCAACCTTCAGACTGTGTTCATGGAGGGCTGTATTATATGTAGTCTCGCGAGCAAGATAATCAGCTGTTAAGGCTTCATACTCCTCCTGAATGAGGCCTTCAACATTCTCATTTGATAGCTTAAGATATTCTCTGGTTGGTTGTTCAAGGTCCTCTATAATTTTCTCCAATGCGGCAGCTCTCTCAGTATCGTTGAACAAAGCAACATTCTTGATGGTCGAAGCCATTGCCGTCTTCAGAGTCTCATATGAGGCCCTTATTTAGGACCATTGTTATCAAGGTTGCCAGGCTCTTATAAAAGGTGTCAGTATAAATCTCAACGAGGAGATCCATTTCTGTGATGGAACTTGGCGTGGCAACAATATCTAACAGACCTCTTTCTCGGAAATCGGGAACAGATGTTAGTGGTGCAACAGTAGGATGAGACGAAGTCGTGGTTGCTACTATCGTTATAGCCAATTGATCCCTAGAAGCTTCAGGGATTATATCTCCAATCCGTGTAACAACAGACGGGGGTGGAGCTGGTGACGTTACTACTGTTATCTGGTTCCCAGGGACCTCAGCAGCAACGTCTTCAATATTTGTCACTCCAGCCGTTTCTGGAGTTCTGGCGACGGTAATGTTGGTGGATGTGGTGACAACTACAGGAGCTGGTTCAGATTCTGGCATTGGCTTGTCAGAAACTGGCACTGGATCAGTGACGACAGTAGAGGATGTTATTATTTCCTCAGTTTCTGTTGGAAGTTTACATGCCTCCAACATCTTCTTCAATTGATTTCTCCACACGATTTCCCACTGTTTCAGTTGTGGTGAAACTTTCTACAGCTGATTCTTTGTTCAAATCTGGGTCTCCTCTAGTAGTCCCATCATCACCTACAGTGGGGTCGACTCTAGTCTTCTCTTTGTGTTGGTCCTCAGCAAGAGAAGACAATTCAGATTGTGCTTGTTGTGCCTCAAGTGATGGAGGATGTTCTTCTTGAGGCTCCATCTCAGGTTTTGCACTCCCTCCTCTTCAGCATCTGAGTTTTCTGAAGAAGAAGCTTCCTCTTCAGACTCCTCATTTTCTTCATAGATTTCTTCTTCTTGAGGAGGAGGAGCTACAGGCTTTGGTGCAATTATGACATCTGTAAAATGAACAAAATAAGTTAGTATACAAAATCATAATATATAATTCCGTATAGGTTTTGTATAATACTTGGAATATGTGCGTTTTTTTCAAGATATGTATCATAATCACCATCCCAGTCATCAAGAGCCGGTTCGTCTGATGGAATGCGATCTTGATCAGCAGTGGATACCGTAGTAGTACCCTCCGTAACTTGTACCTTGGACGGCAAAGATAAATGGAGTGAAGTGCTAAGACGTCCAGGAGACAAAAGTGTTACAGCTCCTGATCCAACTATCGGTGGAGGGGCTGAAGATCCTTCTCCAGGATGAATTGAGGAAGAACCGACAAGAGGATCTTCTTCAATGTCCTCTTCTGGAGTGTGAACTCTTAGTTTGGAAGGCCCTTTTGTGGTAGACCTCTTCCTCTTTTCCGGAGTTTTAATTGGAGATGTGGCGGCTGCACTTTGTTTTCTTTTTCGGCCTTTGCCAATGATGATAGGTTCTGCAGCTGGTTCTCCAACTCCTGATGGGATAACTTCTAAAAATGGATCTGGAATGCCAGTATCGTCAAGGATGTCTGCTGGTACCCTGACCTGCTCCTCAATATCTCCTTTTTTAGGCCACCTCAGGCTACCCTTCATCCGTGGGCAAAAGAACGAATTGAAGCATAGAAGTGGGCATACGTATGGAGTATACGTAGTTCTGTAGTGCTAGTGGCAGTCGAAATTCTAAATTTAGCACCAGTCCGAGCAGCACCAAAATACCTCCAACCCCTAGCTCCGTCAAGTAATTTCCTATAGTAACGGAAATTAGTCGAAGGATTACCAACATAAAGTTGGTCGTACCCAAATTGGCGAGCAAACCTACTGGGTAAGTATGGTTCGAACGCACAATTATCTCATTTCTGTACATCAGATGAGAAGGTCTGATGCACTGAAGCCATCTAAAGACTGACTGTGGCAATACAACTCTTCCTTCAACTTCATCTTCAAACTGGACACCGAAGCAATCTGCTGGAACTTGCGGCCGGGTACAGAAGAAGTTCCAACCGTAAGAATAATTCAGAACTGCTCGGGTATCTGCCACAGTCGTAGCAATCCATGTAGCTTTGCTGAATTTTTGGAGGAAGACCTCCGCATCATCACCTGGGCCTGGCGGGTAACAATCTGCAGTTGTGATGCAACAACCAGCCCATCAGATAAGTGTAGGGCATCTCTACTCTAGGGAAAACATTCCGATGAGGAGCATTGTTGATTAACTCCTCGCCGAAGGTCCTTAAACCTGCATTTATCCGACAAACCATGGCCGACAGCAGGTTGATCCTGACTTTAAAAACCAGAGTACTGCTGGCCATAGCACACTGCGGTGAATTCTGTCAACAGTACCAATACCCGGTACAACCCATCTTCTCAACCATAAAGAAAGAAAGCCTGCCAGCAAAGCTCTCCGTGAGATTTTCTGACTACCATATCTGAGGAAGCTCAAGGCTTCAGTTCCGGCAGGAAATTCCCCAGTCTTCGTAGACAGATATTTATTCGGGAATTTGTAAGTAATCATCATATCCCGAACCTTGTTAGAGGGGATTGTCGAATCTATGTTGATTACTGGAGCTTTGTTTTCCTGAAACCTTTCTTTGTCTTCCTTGGATATCTTATCCTTATGGAAGAAGAGATAAGTCGTCCACTTGTTGATATACGCCAAATGGGATGTACTTTCATGCATCGTGGTACAAATCAGGTAGTGGCACATCAGTTCTTCGTATATCTCGATTAACTGAGGGTTAACTCCTCTAATTTCAGCAAGCTCCCTGTTGGAGGGAATGTATTCTTCATATGGGGCCTCCCCCATTGGCAGCTTCCGAGATAAACTGCATCTCATGAAGGGCAAGACCCATTTCACCTTTCGGGGTGGCAAAAGTTCCAGTTGAACTTAGATATATCTCCATCAAGGCCAGAAATAAGTTTCCATTCGGAGGAATACCATAACTGGTGGAAGCTACCGCTTCGTACAAGCCAATATCTTTCAACTCTTCCTCAAAGTTCTTCATCATCCAAAACTTATCTGAATCCAACTCTGGTTGAATGGAGTCAACCATCCTGGCAGTCTGGGGTTGGTTTGGGATATATACAGCATCCCTCATAAATTTATTGACAAACATCGGGGTTTGTACTGGCTGTATTAAACCCGAATCTTCGCTAGGATTAGACCTGGCATAAGGCCAAAGATAGAAGTAACACCTCCATTGGGAACACTAGCAAAGTATCCCATATCATTTGCACGCTCTCTCTTGAAAACAATTCTACCCGGTCGTCCATGACTGCTGGGAGTCAAATTCCAACATTTGTCGAGGATGAGTAGCATGGACGAATGCTGACAAAGGATAATCTCTGTCCATATCTGGAAGATACATGGCTCTATTTCCAAATTTGAAAACCCAAGACTCCTTCTTGGGGGGTGTGTCTGGGATTTACAATCAATGGCATCTCCAAATAGAAAGGCTGGTTTTGCGAAGTGTTGTCCGTCTAGTGAACTCAACAATTCCCCATTTATCATGGATAGCAACAGTCTATCCCCTTGAGCTGCTATCAACTGTGCCCTCTCTACCGGATACTCGGGGTTCGACTGAGGAAATTGGACATGAGATAAATCTTCCAAATAGTTCGAACCCACCATGCCAACTGATGATCCGAAAACTTCAGCGAGGGGTGAACTTGCAAATCCACTGGTAAAATAACAAAAGAGATCAAGTTAGTTCAAAGTTTTTTACTAAGATTGATGAAAAGCTTATGAAGTCTTTGTTCGACAAAATCTCTCAAATGATTGATGAACTTTACGCTACCACATAGTAATATGAGCGTAATACAACTTTTTACGCTGGCATGTATGAACATGAGCGTAGTAGTTAAGTTTTACGCTAGCACATTAACTGTGGGCATAAAACCAAATTTTACGCTGACACGTATAACGTGGGCGTATTCTTGTTATCTTTTACGCTAACAGAACAACGTGGCGTACGATGTTATTTCAGCTTTACGCTAACACGTACAACGTGGGCGTAAAAAGCTGATGAAGAAAGGTGAAAGTTTGGTTTATCTTCTTCTTCCTCGACGGATTTGTTTTTTCCAGCCAAAGAGAATAGGG
>JANAVB010022566.1:0-55345 GCA_029216955.1 Iris pallida | reverse complement strand
ATACTCGGACATCCATAGGAACGCGAAGGAAGAATGCCATCTTCATATCTCTTCGGCGGCGCACACGCTCTGTGTGCATGAAGGAAGTGAGGCATGAAGACTTCGTCTTCCTTCGCGAGTAGGACGAGAGAAGAATCTAAGACAATTGGTTGTCTAATCAAGACCAACTGTACTCAGATTTCCATCAACTCTGTTGTCAAAGATCACACCGCCAAAGAGGACATCCATCTTTCAAAGGCTATGACGAGAACTTGTGAGTAAGAAGAAGAGTCCTCGTGCTTCATGCAAATGTGTCGGGACTCCGTCCTTGAAGAAGCTCTCAAAGAAACCCCTTTCCTCGGTTGGAAGTCCAAAAACCGGCCTGGGGTGGGTAGCAAGAAGCCTGTGCCCAAGGAAGACGTGTTCAACACATGCGCTCTAAGGATGGATCATTGTCACAAGAAGACGGTTCATCGACCGACTGTGCACCTGAGGACCTGCTACGATGCCTAAAACCCTTCGTTCAGCATGACAAAGAGACGTATGACACTGACATTTCTGTGGGGCAAGCAGTCAGAAGACCGGGGATAGGAACAATATCGAGTCAGAGGACGATCGCAACTTGCCAGTCTTCCACAGACGATGAGCACCAGCACTCGAACCAGAAAGCAAAAGATCTACCACTCTTTACTTACACGTACATAGCATCTGTGAACAGGGTGGCTGATGAAAACGTAGAACCAAACGGAAGTGCTGATCAGTAGAAAACGCATTGAGGCTCTCGAAGGAAGTCATACGCGTTGAACATATCCATGCAGACTTTAGCCTCTATCGTTCTGGAGACAAGGACAGATTGGTTCCCAATACTCCATACCTGCGGCTCCGACGGGTCGTGAGGGGTCTAGTACCCTGCCCGTCAAAACCAAGTCGCGCAGTCGTCGGCCCCTCTGTCGACCATCAATCCAGCGGTATCCAACGGAATACAGCAAGCACTCGAGGAGTTATACGCTCCCATGATGCCAAATACAACCGAGCCACACTTGAAAGATGGGCATCCGGCAGCCTTATCCTACTGAGTGGGATAATAGGTTATCCTTCCAAATATAAACTACAGACTATCACACCTTATAATACTAAGGAGTCGCCCAGACGATACTTGAGGTACTTTACCCCAGTAATAGGATACCTGCCAAAGGACGACGCCCTTCTCACCAACATCTTCGTTGGAGCTCTACAGAGGGTAGCCTATGAATGGTTCTACAGTTTGCTCGACAACTGCATTAAATCGATTGAAGACCTGAAGAACATGTTCCTGGAACGGTTCTACGAAGGAGGGCTGGACATGACGATGTCTACTCATGTACATCGTTCAGAAATAAAAGGAGCCCATACGAGCGTACATTAAACGCTTCCGTCAGGCCGCCCTACGGCTACCTCCAGGCATGCTTGAGGCTATGCTTATGAATTCGTGCTGCAAGAATATGCTTCCTGCTATCAAAACTATTGACAGTGCTCCCTGCACTAAGTAGACACCCTTCGTTACTAAAGCAGACGTAGCTCAGAAGAAGGCACAGGACGCACAACTCTGGGTTTGAACTTCCCTCTATTAAAGATAAAGGGAAGCGATTAAAGACGGTAAGGCAAGCAAGCTATGGCCGTCAATATTACAAATGGTCCAGCGCTCATGAGCTCAAAGCCAGCCGAAGTGCAGAAGCCCAAGAAAACCTACTCCTTCAATGACGAAGACACGCTCGAATTATTTGAGATGCTGACGAAGGGCGGCAGGCTACAGCTTTCACCTCCCAAGCGTCCTGACGAAGTGGAAAAGGTGGATAATCCTAAGTACTTCCATTACCACCAGTACATCCACCACTCAATACGCGACTGCTACGTGTGAAAAGACAGATTCAACGTCTTATCGACGCCAAAGTCATCTTCCTCGATTACGAGGAAAAGACTGTGACGACCAACATGCTTACGATACAGTTCGGTAGCTTCCCGATAGTCGAGACTCAAGACGACGTCGTCCCTATCCCAAAGGCAATAATGGAAGTCGTCAACCTTCCGCCCGCCAGGGACAATACTCAGGGCCTCATCCCTTCACAACATCGTACGGTGAAGTGATGTGGGTTCATCCAGATCTTACTCCTGACATGATTGCACCAGCAGTGCACCCGGCTAAAGGGAGGAAGGTCAGGACATGTCGTATGGTCTCATCCGCTGCAGAAGATACCAGGATGACCACATGTTTGGCTCTCTAGCGAGAGGAAAACTAGGCTCCTAAAGAAGAGATACCTCCACCGGCGACCCATTCTACTCCTGATACAGCACAAGCCGGACGTTCTCAACCTCCTGTCGTAGATAAGCAGAAAACAGAAGGGGTCCACTTCGATAAGCCTCTACGAAAGGACTCAACAGTAGGCCCGATCAAGCCCTACAACTTTGATATACTGGCGCAGCTGGCCAACACACCGGCTCGGTTATCACTCTTCGAGCTTCTCCAGCTCTCCAAAGCAACTCTGGATGCCCTCAGCGAGGCGCTGTAGAATGCAAAGGCTTACCTCACACAGGTGAAGTGCCCAAGAAAGACCCTGCGGCAAGTCCACATTGCCATAACGTGGTCGAGGTGATCCTAATATCTCCTTCATGCAGCATGATATGCTGCTAAAGAACAACTGGCACAACCGATCCCTGTACTACATAGGATACGTGGGTGCCATCAAGGTCGATCGCATTCACATCAACCCGGGCTCATCGTTCAGCATCATCCCTCGAAGTCTGCTCCAAACTATAGGGATCTTGATGCACCGTATCACGGTATCGAACACCACCATCAACGGCTTCGACGAGGGGAAGAGTGAGCCTCTGGACAAGATCCGATTGAAGTGCCAAATAGGTGATCTTCATACTGAGGTTACCTGTTACGTCATCGATGCAGACATAAACTACAACATGTTGTTTGGACGGCCATGGATCCATGAGTACATGACCCCACCCTTCACCAATGCATGAAGTACGTGGATAGTAACGCGACCGTCAAGACGGAGTTTGCTGACATCGACCCGTTCCGAGGTCTCGAAGCATACTGTACGGATGCCGATCTGTAAAAATTTCCCCGTAGGACAATGAGTCCAACGATGCCGAGACGAAGCAGAGGCTGCAGCCATCACGGAATGACCCATAAGGTTTCGACTAAAGGGAAGCCACCAAGACTCCAGCCCCCGTGGTCATCAAACTCCAGGGCAAGGCTCCAGTACGGTCGCCTCCGACGACATCAAGCTAGGAGCCCCTGCAAATAAAGCTCTCCCAAAAGGCCCGACACCCGCTTCAAAGTACAGGATACTCTGGCTATGCCTCTCGCGGTGATCAAGATGAAGCAAAAATCTGCTCCACTCCTGCTGTAGCAGCTCTTGCCCACGAGGAATTACAAGATAACGTCTGTGCCAATACCGAGGCACAGTCTTTAGATGATATAATTCCTCGGGATAAAATTTTACATTTTATTAATAGGAAGTTGTCTTTGAATTACTCCTATGCGCATTGGAACACTAAGTACTTCTTAGACAACACTCTATGTACTCTACAAACGCAAGTGACAACCGCCAACCTTGTAAACCGAGTTGTCCCCTCCAAAGGCTCCTACTTCCTAGTCCCGCCAAGGAACCCGGAGGAGCAACCTATCGTCGTCGGTCGACTAGAACATTCACAACGCCAGCCCCAGGAGAACCAAAACCGACGATGGCAAGATGCAACTCTATCGCTATGCTACTCAAGCCAAATATCTCATCCAGAAGATGGGATACGACCTGAGCAGCGACAAAGGGCTGAACTACGATAAAGGTCGGTGGCTTCCCTTACGAGTTCGTACTCCGAAGGGAAAGCCTCAGAACTACTACCAACGTATTCGCCGGGGGTTGGGGTATATTACTCCCACGACCACTTCAGAGAGTTCAGAGCCGGAGGCTCCACTACACTCGTATTCTTCCGACTCTTCAACCAGAGATTCTGATACCAGTATAGGCCAGGACCTACAAAAGGTACTATCCGTCAACATGATTTCCACGGACGATCCCACAGAGGAAGAAGACCAGGAACTCGATTTCTTCGAAGAGGAGCCCTGGGCTCAATGCCTTGGCTCTCAATGGGAATGGCGTTTCGAACAGCAAGAGGCTCCCACCGAGGACGAGGTCGTCCAGATCGACTTAGGGGATGAAACTTCTCCTAAACCTATCTTCATCAGCACACCAATAGGAGCTCCTGTGCCCTCATAAGTGCTCGTAGATCCTGGTGAAAACTTGTTCAACCCTCCTACACTAAAGTCCAGTAAGTAAAGCCCTCCACGTCCATATTACCTCTGGATCGCTTTCATACACCGTGTTGTGCATCTACCATGTCCATATCACCTATGAGTAGTTGCATCTCCCATGAAGACTCTGTGTCATCATGACCACATAAAAATTTCACGTCCATATCACCTCTGAGGTGTTCTTCTAAACCATGTCTACCATGTACATATTATCTCTGAGTAGTCACCCCCGTTACGATAACCCCAAAGTTGTCATAACTTCCTAGAATACAGCCACGTCCATATTATCTATGAACTGTTATTCTAGTAAAAGGATGCTTGCCATGTCCATATTACCTCTGAGTAAAGCACCCTTTCCATGACAATCCTCCACAGTTGTCATTTATAGAACCCTTCACGTCCATATTACCTCTGAGTCGTTCTATACCCCGTAGATTCTATCCTTACCATGTCCATATCACCTCTGAGTATGGAAAGTTTCTCCACAAAGATTCGGTGTTTATCATATCCATATTACCTCTGAGTAAACACCCTGTCTCCATAAGGTCGTTCCCTTGTGGGAATTCCTATCCTTATACAGATTTCACAAATATGAATATGAATAGAGAAAAGAAAGCAAAGAAAATTTTATATGTGATTGAAATATATTTGCTGTTACAAAAGAGATCCTCTCACATAGAGAGAGAAAAAAAGAAGAAAATCAGAACTGAGAAAATTGAGTTCGAAGCCCCTCCAAGCGGCCTCTCAAGTGGCCTCTCCGACAGTCGACTGATGCATGGACCCTTCGCTCAACCTCCGGACGTTGGGCATCTTCATCTCCAACAGAAGACAGGCCTCTTTTCTTTCGCCTTCTTGGTGTTAGCCATATGATTTTTCGAAGTTCTTGATTTCTTGGGGGCCATGGCAGAAAAAACTAGGGTTCGAAAGAAGAAGGAACTCTGACATAAACTTCTGAGGAGTAGGTGAGGACAGAAAGATTTCTCCTTCCTCCAATATTCCTACTTATAGGAACAGCCACGTCGACAAGAGAAGACAAAATGCTTTGGACGTCCCGGGTTCAAAAATGGGTTATGATGAATGTTATCTAGAAACGAGGAGTCATGATCACGCTTAAGGAGGAGACGGCTCAATGCATTTAATGTCGGAGCCTAGGCATAATGCCACCCTGGCAACAGACGTGATGTATTACGCCTACAAGGGAACACATATCATGCTTCTGTTCAAAGTATCCCGAGCTTGACTCAAGTTCGGAACACTTTGAAGGGGGTCTTATAGAAGCATGAAAAATGTAGCATCCATATGTGCAGGTGGATACCCTTACTACCCACTAGCTTCACACAGGCGCAGGAGATCAGACGCACAGACCAGCCAAAGACGGAGGTATTCTCAGAATAAAGTTCAGAAAAGACTTTTTTATTAATCATGACTACAAGGTCTATCACAGACTTGTCGCAATTACATAAGATAGAATCTTCCTGAATCCTAATTACAGGGATCAATGGTAAAGTCTTTGCTACATAAGTAGAATAGAAACTTTTATAGATCCAAGAGAAGGTTCATTTTCACCGGGCAGCCTCCACAGTGTGATCATCGTGGACAGAAAGACCATAGGAGATGTATACAGTCTCCATCCTCCTTCCTGCTGATTCATAACATCGTCAGAGCAAATCATCTCGCCATCGAGAGAAGTTGGGCTCCAATATATACAGAAGCAGCGGAAGACCCAGACCACAGCACGGCGAAGCCCTGCAGCCCTCAATGAGTAGGACAGAGCACGGCCGACTGCCCATCTGATGAGCAACCAATCCTAACCCCATAGCTTGGACCTCCAAGACCTCCAAGACGTCGCCTAGAGTCAAACTCCTTAGGGAGGATGCTTGGATACTTCTCTAGAGCGGTGACGACTCCTTCTACAAAAAGTTCTTCTACAAGAACATGGCCCCTTCGAACAAGAGAAGCCCCAACCAACAGCCAACTTATACAAGACCAGCGGCCGTCTGAAGTGAAGTCTGGATCAAACATGGTGGTGAAGGGTGCCAGGAAGAGGATAGTGACTCTTTAGAGGAACACTTCCCTTTTTATAGGACCGGAAGTAGTACAAACTATAGGCCACTTGGTCGACAGTCAAAATTCCCCATTAATGGGATGAGGCTAGGACTCGACAATTGATCTCAAATAGGCCCATTCAAGTGAGTCTCCAAACTGTTCAAATGCTCCTTGGAATTCCCTAATTAACGGTGGTAATTAAGAAGGAGTCTGCATTCAAGGGTAGTAATTTACTTCTCATGAAAAGAGACTTAAAAGCCAAGTTGTCTCCAACTGGAGGTACAGGCACCCCACTTCTTCCTTTGCTTCCAAGGCGCAGACAGTACATCTCCCTCTCAGAAGCACAGAAAGCTGCTTCGATCCAAGTCCGGCCCATTCAACGGCCCCTTTTTCTCAGCAAAGACTTGGGAGGCATTGTTTGCCTCCAGCACAAGCCCAACTGCTACTCTAAAGCACAGTAAAATGGTCTATCTGAAAGCGCAGCCTACTTGTCGCCCTAAGGCATAGTGACTTACCAAAACATAGCCTACTCGTTGCCCCTAAAAGCACAGAGGCTCCGTTGTTTTCGAAACATAGTCCACTTGTCGCCCTAAAGCACAGGCTCCATCTTTTCCAGAAGCACAGTCTAATCGTCACACAGAAGCACAGCTAGCCTTGCCTGAAGCACAGATGGCATGGTCCCACCCAATCGGTTTGTTTAAACCGCCTTTCTCAAAGATAGGATTGAGATTGATCAAGTTGATAAATGTGAATATCTTATGATATTGATTTAAATCTCGGACGAAGATTACACAGAATCCAAATCTGAGATGAAATCCCAAGATTTGCTCGTCTACATCAGAACAAGCAAATCGGCACACGCCACGTGTCACCTCCTTCGGTTATTTTGATAACCACCCGAGATCTCGTTTGAAGAAAATCTCAACACCCGCCATGTGTCAGTGCCACAGAAGTCCGCACCATATAAGGACGACAAATTCATATCTCAAAACCCTAATACATATCGCATATGTGCCCCTCTTCCTATAAATAGGAGAGGTTTCCTCCAACAACATGATCGATAAGGAAAAAAGATCCACAGAATTATCAAAATCTTCAACTTTGGGGTCCTCCTGACCGACAACCCTAGAGTTCCATCGAAGGCACCAGAAAGTCAGAGCAAGTCTCATATCATCATCGGATCGTCAACGGAGTAAAGGAGCCGCTGCAGCGCTCGATCTCCACCGTCATACTTTTCCAGAAACTTTTGTACTTAGATTTCTTTGCATAAGAATCGATTGTACTCTTTTTTACGTTCAATATACAAAAAGTTTGTTCAACCTTTTGTCATGTCGAACAGCTACCACCAGACAAGTATACGTTGCCTTTCTTTATAGTTTATTTTCATGCTTATATTATTCTTCCTTGTTACATATCATACTAGTTTCTTTCGTTGATTGTGATATGTGTTCCTTCATATTATGCATATTAGTTTAGTTGTCTCTAATATCGTCATTTTTATAGTTTGATATTGTAGTTCATACCAGATTTGTTCTCACATGTACCTTGACTGAGTCATATCGTGTCATAGGATGAGTGCATCATAACTGAATTGCTATTCCCATTTTTGTTTATTCTCAACCTGTAAGTCCACACTAGGGGTGAGGGTTGATTGTTTGAACTAACTTATGAGTCCACACTAGGGGCGAGAGTTAATTATTTATTAAATCTGTGATTCACACTAGGGGCGAGGGTTTGATTATCCGATTGATTTTTTGAAGCTAACCTGTGAGTCCACACTAGGGGCGAGGGTTAGTTATTTGTTCAAACCTGTGAGTCCACACTACGGGCGAGGATTTGATTATCTATTTAATTTCTTATCATGTGTTCATGTTTTCTTTCTAGCAGTTCATTTATGCGTAGTTGTTCTTACATTCATGTTTCATAGTTGCTTAGTCCTATTTTGTTTATATCCTGGTTTTTTATGAATGATATACTATTAGATAGGTATGTTTTATGTATTGCTAGTCCCCTAAGGACCTGATGATCTCTTCAGGTAGTTGATTGCACGGAGTTAGTTAGCTGATCATTATGGTAGTTGATTACTTCATATTCAGGTATCTTTCGTGATTACATATTTACATCCGTTATTTGTACTGCTTGTTAGCCTAGTTTTATAGACTCGTACTTTCTTTCGAGTCTGTTCAGACATATATGTCAATGGGCTATAAATCACGAACCATATTGTTCCTTCTTGATGTTTATTATTTATGTGGATTGAGATATAGTTTTGTCTTGCCATGATTAGGCATATTACATAGTCTAGACATCTTATACGTATTCGGGTTAGATTAGAGTCTACTTGATACATAGATGGCTTGCGCACGTACTGACATCCCGAAAAGCGGGTGCGGGTTGTGACACATCCTCATAGCGGTAACCAGAGATATAGAATCTCGTAGAAGAGAACTGACATGCTAACTAGTCTAAGTGAAATGTAGATCCACAAAGGAGTTTGCAAGTGCCTGAAACCGATTGGCATCTCAGAACTCTTGTTCCTTCAATATCTCGGTCACAAATGCTCATAAAGAGTTGTGCTCATCCAATTGAGGCCGTCATATGTCATCCAAATGCTGATGTAGGCCCTCAAATGACATAAGATAAGTCTGAGGTGGAGGAGGTGGCACAGTAGGAGGTAGTAAAGGGACAGAGGCACTGCGAAGAGAGAGCTGCACATGCTTAGGCTCGTAAGCACGAGCATGAGAGGACAAGTTAATCTCAAAATGCTGAAAGATGACATGATGGATCATCACGTAGAGAAGATTCTGTTCATCTCGCGACACCTAGCCATCATCTGGATAATAGTCTTAGGGACAGAAAAGGATCCATGACGAATGTGATAAATAGTAGACAATTCAAGCTAGTTACATCATCTTTTGAGGTGGACTTGGGTAGTATAGTGGAATAGATAATCCGATGTAACTCATAGAAAAATAAGTTCAAGTTTATGGCTTTGAACTTGCCGGAAAGGACGGGATCAGGACCATAAAGTTGATTCTTGAAGTTGTTCAAAGTTGTGCCATTGGAGAATTCAAAATCAGTGACATCGACAAGCGGCTCACCTACATTTAGAATTTGTAGGATCGTCACTAAATCGTTATCATTGAATTGAATATCAATGCCGGCAACATGACTTTTCACAAGATAATCATCATCAATGAGAGTAAAATTAGTCAAATAGTCTAATTGCATTGGTAGAAATAGGAAAAATGTGTAACAGGATTATTCAATCCCAAAGTTTTAAAATAAGGTTTGTGAGACGGAAAGATCATCCACTTTATTGGTGCGCGGGGCAAATATTGCGAATTAAAAAATCTGCATACCATAGTAAGGATTGTTCAAGATTTTCAAAGAAGAACCATCGAATGCCCCGTCGTCCGTTTGGACGGGCGAAAAGGGAGATCCTTGGATATGATCAGAAGATGAGGCTCCTTTATTGGCTGTCTTCTTTCTTTTGAAAAGATTGTTAATTCTAGCATTATTTTCGAAGGAAATAGAAAGTTCCTATCAAATTAAAAAATTATGAAACAGAAAGATAGAAAAGATTATACCTTCTCAGAATACAATATGTGGAAGAGGAGGAGATTCCACGCCCGAATCCAAAATTTTGAAGCAAAAATCTAAAGAAATGGCGAGGAATCATGAGTGGAAAACTAGGGTTTTGGGGTTTTTCGTGGATGCTGTGCTGCTGTTTGGAGGAGAAGGAAGAAAAAATACAACTGGGGGCCATTCAGGTGATGTTTGAAAACTCGACACCAACCGAGTTCGGACTGAACTCGGGCCGATAGATCTCTGTTGAGGTAATTTTGCACAGAATCCAAAATATCACTTTAAATTTATTATTATTTTAATTATTTAATTCCAAGATTAGTAATTTTAATTTTAATTATATAATTAAATTTATTTTACGAATTAGATTTTGTTATGTAGCGACTGTCTCAGATTACCTGTATGGGTACTGTCCCAGCTAACGGAGGTCCACGAGGACGCTTAAATACCGCTTCTTTAGCCATAGTCGTGGTGACAGGCATACCCTTTGTTGGCTTGTCTCGAAAATAGTTTTTGCATATTAAAAAATAATTAATAAGATAAAATTTGTTAATATTATTGACATCTAAAATTCCTAATTCTTGGCGTAAATAATTGAATCGATCTTCCGCTAAAGTTTTGTAAAGATGTCAGCAAATTGTTTCTCTGTGTCTACATATTCTAAACTGATGTCTTTATTTGCTTGATGGTCTCTAAGAAAGTGATGTCGAATCTCAATGTGCGTAGTGTGAGAATGACATACAGGATTCTTAGTCAAGTTGATAGTGCTAGTGTTATCACAAAAAATGGGTATGCATGTGTAGTGTAAATCAAAGTCTTCTAGGGTTTGCTTCATCCACAAAGTTTGTGCACAACAACGTCCTGCGGCGATGTACTCAGCCTCAGTAGTCGATAATGTGACATAATTTTGCTTTTTGATAAACCAAGAGACTAGAGCCTTATATAGGAAATAGCACATACCGCTAGTAATTTTTCTATCCACTTTTCATCTAGCAAAATCAGCATAGTCAGTTAGGTCAAAGGACATGGTTTTGGGATACCATAAGCCGACAGAAGAAGTACCCCTAAGGTATCGGAAGATACGCTTAACTACGCACAGGTGTGATTCCTTAGGGTTAGCTTGAAACCTTGCACACAAGCAAACACTAAATATTATATCAGGACGACTAGTAGTTAGATAAGGTAAACTACCAATCATACTTCGATACTTACGTATGTCGATAGGTTTGCCTTGTTTATCTACATCAAGCTTGGTTGAAGTTGCCGTTGGAGTGCTAAGGGGTTTGACGGATTCCAGATCAAACATCTTTAACAAATTATTTGTGTACTTGGGTTGATGAACGTTCCATTGTTTGTTTGATTTGCAGTCCAAGGAAGAATTTAAGTTCTTCCATCATGCTCATCTCAATCTCATTCTTTATACACTTAGAGAATTTTTGACAAAGAGATTCATCAGTAGATCCAAAGATAATATCATCAACATAAATTTGAATTTAAAGAAGATTTCCATTTAAAGACTTTATAAACAGAGTAGTATCAACCTTGCCTTTTAAACAACCATTATCAAGTAAAAAATAACTTAGACGGTCATACCAAGCACGAGGGGCTTTTTTAAACCATATAAGTCTTTCTTCAACTTGAATACATAATCAGGATTTTTGAAATCAGTAAAACATGGAGGTTGAGCTACATAAACTTTTTCTTATGAAACCATTAAGAAAAGCACTCTTTACATCCATTTGAAAAAGTTTAAAGTTATGAAAACATGTAAATGAACATAACTTATGAATAGATTCTAATCTCACAATGGGGGCATAGGTCTCGTCGTAGTCAATACCTTTCTCTTGGTTGTACCTTGAGCTACGAGTCGAGCCTTGTTACGAGTGACTAAACCATTCCCATTTAATTTATTTTGGAATACCCAGCCGGTGGCAATGACCGGATGATCAATGGGATTGGAAAATGGTTCCCAAACTTGATTCGTTCAAATTGGTTTAGTTCCTCTTGCATAGCATCTAACCAATAGTTATCACTACATGCTTCTTCAACAGTTTTAGGTTCTAGATGTGAAATAAATACAACACAAAAGCTATATCTCTGGTAGAGAACGAGTACTTACCCGATCTCACCTATTACCAAGTCCTTGGGGTGGTCACCCATGAATTTCATTCTTTTTGAAAAACTTTCAAGGTAGCTGGTTTTGGTTTCAGGTTCTGTAGACGCCTTGCTAGGTGTACTGATGTCATCATCATCACGTTGATCGTCTGTTGTTTTAATTCGTCGAAGGTAATTCTTTGATTCTTCGATGAACATTATTTTTTGTTGAAGACTCGATACCCTTTGCTTTTGGCCGCATAACCTAAAAAGATACCCTTATCGGCCTTTTCGTCAAATTTACCCAAATACCTTTAGTATTAAGAATAAAACATTTACATCCAAAGATTTTGAAATAAGAAACTGTGGGTGTTCTATCAAACCATAACTTATAGGGAGTCTTCTTCGATTTAGGTTGAATTAAATCCTATTGAGAACATAAAAAGCTGTTTTGGCAGCTTCTGTCCATAAATATTTGGGTAGACTAAGCTGGTTCAATATTACTCTAACCATTTTAGATAGAGTTATATTCTTACGTTCCACAACTCTGTTTTATTGTGGAGTCCTAGGGTAGGAGAACTCATGCAGATAGCCGTGTGTGTCACAAAATTTCAAACACTACATTCTTAAATTTGTCGCCATAATTACTTCGAATACGAGTAATCATGAATCTTTTCTCATTTTAAACTTTATTACAAAATGTGACGAATTCAGATAATACATCATTCTTTCGTACGAGAAAATATACCTACGTGTATCTAGAAAAATTATTTACTATTACAAATGCATATAACTTACCACCTAGGCTAGCAATTCTACTAGTCCCAAATAAATCCATTTAAAGTAATTGTAGAGGTCTAGCGGTACTTAGAACATTTTTGGACTTAAATGTGGATCGGGTAGCTTTGTTTTTTCACATTCACTACGTGTCGTATCCTTCTTGAAGACGATGTCTGGTAAGTCTCGTACCAATTTCTTTGTGGATAATCTTGAAATTGTGTCCATGTTTGTATGTCCGAGTCTCATGTGCCATAGGTGACTCCACTATTCTTGGCGAGTAAGCATGTACCTGCTTTGTTAGCATCTTTCAACAAATAGAAAACATATATGTTGTCTTCCTTAATACCTTCAAAGATAGTACTACCAGTTGAACTATCAACTATAGTACATTGTCTTTGACAAAGTTAATACCATAACCATGGTTAGCTAAATGGCTTATGCTGAGTAGGTTATATTTTAACTCAGTTACTAGGCAAACATCTTTAATCACAGGGTAGGGAGCCTTACTAATGTTGTGATACCTACTATATACCCTTTTAAGTTGTTACCGAAGGAGACGTATCCTTCTTTCTTCTTCGACATCGTTGCGAATAGAAAAGCATCACCGTCATTTGTCGTGAGCAACCACTGTCGAGGATTCACTTGCTCCTAGTATGTCGGGTGTTCCACCTACAAAGAAGTTTGCAGATGAAATTTTTGGTACCAATTTCTTGTAGGGTCCGGATATGTTATTGTTTGGTATCCATGCATATATATTCAAATCAACTAATTTTCTTATATGCAGGTGAGATATGACCAATGGTACCACAATAGTGACATCTAGCATGCTGAGTGTTATGTGAGTGTGTTGTGCATGATTGGTAGGTCTTGGTGTTCTAGTAGGATACTTGTAGTAGAATGCATGTCGGTTAGTCTTTTTGGGCAAAGGTTTAGGTAAGTTTGGTCTGACAGTATTAGGTTTGACCGTATTGCTTTTGACCGTGTTCCGATCTTTCGTAATTGACACATGTTAGGGTAGAAAGCAGCAACTTCAGGCTATTTTCCTAACCTAATTTCTAACTTTTTGGAGGTGTCAAAAAGTGAGTTATGGTCAACTGTGAGTACATCATTTCTGACTAGTGCACAGTGATGGCTCTTCTTCTCTTTGAGTAAATCTTCCTCAATTTTAGCTATGGTCTGGTCATGTTTTCTTCAGATAAACGTGTAGTCTTGTGTAGTTTCGTTTGACAAAAAGAAAGCTCACCAGTCTCACTAGGGTTTTTACTATTTTAATCTCAGTTAGTAAGTCGGTAAATCTTCCTATTTCACATTTGTACTCTTTGAGTACCTTCTTATAGTTTTGGTATTTGCAAAGCAATTTTCTGTGGTCATCTAAGAGGTCACCAAAAGCTTCACCAACTGGTCAAAAGGTAAAATTATCATATGTATCAAACAGAGAATTTGAGTTTACCTGATTATATGCCATCAAACATATATTTGCAGTATCGTCTAATTGTTCATCTTCTAAATCGCTGGCTTCTCTTTTATGCCAAATGCTTGTGTTGGCATATCTTATGGAAGTAGATTTCTTCAAGTAAATCTTTTCATACTTGTTGCCTTTCCTGATTGATGATGATGCTGTCGGACAGTCCTTCTTGATGTGTCCTTTGTTTTTACAACCGTAGCAGATTGAATCTTATTATTATTGTTTTGTTGCTATTGTATTCCTTCGTTTTCGGTTGAACCTCATGAACTTCTTCACTGTGAGTGCTTGATCCTAGTGTCGAAATCACTGTCGTCAAAATCTTCTTCGACAGTTCTTCGTTGTTGATCTTTGAAGGCAATTGATTTTTTCTTTGGTGCGGCGTCTTCAAAGTCTTGAAGTTCTAGCTCATGTGTGAGTAGCTTTCCCATGAGTGTTTCAAGAGACATGGTAGTGAGGTGTTTCTTTCAACGATTGTCGTAGCCTTCGAAATCCAGTTATTTGTTAGGGCTCGCAGCACCTTACGAATTTTCTCATGGTTATTGTATTCCTTGTCTAGGGAGGACAAGGAATTTACAATTTCTAGAAATTGTAAACATTTTTGTAACAGACTCGTTCAGTTTCATCTTGAATGTCTCATATTCTTGAGTAAGTCTACTAATCTTGGAGTCCTTGACTTGCGTCGTGCCTTCATGAGTAACTTCGAGAAGTTTCCATACCTTATTAGATGTTGTGCATATAGACACCCTATTGAAATCTGTCTTGTCTAAAGCACAAAATAAAGCATTAATAGCATGTGCGTCAAGACTGACTTCTTTCTTTTCAGAATCAGTATACTTGTCACGTGCTTTTTGAACTAAATTTTTATCAATAAGAACACAAAGAGACTTTTTATAGCCATCAACTACAATTGACTATAAGTCAAAATCTAGAGATTTCAAAAAGAAACTCATACGTGTTTTCCAGTAAATGTAGTTGGTACCATCAAACAGTAGGGGTTTATTTGTGGCTTGGCCTTCAGTTGTGAATTTTATAGTTGCCATATGTGATATAGTGATCTATGTAATAGCAGTTATATATAAATAATAACAATATTATCTTGCTTTGCCTGTATAACCTCGCTCTAATACCAATGGTAGGAACGAAATGTAAAACGATATACTCTAGAGGGGGTGAATAAAGTAGGTAGCAGAATATTAGCTATTAAAAATTGTTAGCAGCAAAATCACATAAATATATCACAGATATGAGTAACTAAAAATAAAGTACAGAGAGCAAAATCAAACACGACGATGTATACTGGTCTCCCTCTTGTGAGGACTAATCCAGTCGGAAGAACTCTAACTCCCAGTTGAAATCCACTATGGAAAAACATAAGTTTTCATCCGAAGTTTTTGCAACTTCTACAATCGCGAGCTTTAATCTGAAACACTCGACCAACTGCAATTGTGAAGTATCTCACTTCTATCAAGCCTCTTGATTACAATCACTCTGAACTTCTAAACTGTACCGCACTGGCAAATCGACTAGAGGATTGTAACTAGCTTGGGATTGGAAATTGAAAGCTTAGTAGGGATTTGGAATAAGCTTTGGAAAGAAGAGATATAAAAGTGAATTGGTGTGTTGAAATGATAGAATTTCTTTGCTATTTATTAGATTTCCAAAGGGAGAATTCAGACAGAATTCTATGAGAGAATCTCGGCATATAGCCGTTGCATCCGTAACTGCGAGAAGACAGAGTTTAAAATCCAAGTATAGATAGCCAAACTCGGACCAAATTTGGGGAAAATTCACACTGAATTCTGCTAGTCCAGAATTGGTTTGTTTTGGATTGGCTCCTCAGGTTTT
This sequence comes from Iris pallida, assembly GCA_029216955.1. Taxonomy (NCBI): domain Eukaryota; kingdom Viridiplantae; phylum Streptophyta; class Magnoliopsida; order Asparagales; family Iridaceae; genus Iris; species Iris pallida. The sequence goes on along the minus strand of JANAVB010022566.1, from coordinate 39,242 downwards.
GGTCTTTTGAAAGGTCAAGCAGTTTGGAGGTAGTTTGCGCTTTGTGAGTGGGCTTCGTTTCAAAATGAAAAAGGTATTTTGAAAACGTTTCTTAGATAGCCTATTTGTTATTACGACGCAGTTTACATTTTATTCCTAGACTCAATAAAATGCAAAAGTATATTGATAATTAGAAATACAGATGCGACGATAAATAATGCTCCAAGTTCTAAAGTCTTAAACGGTAGCAGACACGTGTCGTTGTTCGTCCAAGTAGCCCTTATATCGAGACATGGTTAGATCAATTATTAAAATTCGATTCGACCCTGACCAATGGGCCAACAAGCACGTCACTAATGGGCCAAATCTTATAATAAGCCCATTAGCGAAATACTTAAGCTACAAATCATGATAATAACCCGTAATAACTACACAAGTCACACATCACAGGGTACAGTGCTAAATCTCATCCACACAGAATAATCAAGACACAAGATATATAAGTCCAGAAATAATAATAATATCAAATGTCCAGCAGTAAATATAAGTAATAAATATACGGGGAAAATAACCCGTCAACATAGCAAGGAGAAGTAAAATAAGTGATCAACTACAAGTCTGCTGAACTTAAAGGAAATAAAGTAGCATTGTCTAAAATAGAGAATGACATGCCTCAAGAGATATCCTCTGGCACTATCTTGTCCTCTTACGAAGGTATGTCTCCAGTCTCGACTCCAAGACCATATACCTCAGGGTCCTCTCTGTCTAAGCTTGGGGAATAATCAGGTCCTCAAAGGACATAGCAAGATACATAATATAGAAGTCTATTATAACATTATATAACGTGTATGGAAAGAAATGAAATGGTACAAGAAATAAAGAACTAAAAATGACACATTACAAGAACATAAACTTGAAGAATATGGCATGCCATCGAAAATAGTGCTACCAAACGTGATTACCAATAAATCGGGGTAACCGCAACTCGATGGGAAATCATAGTCCTATAGTCAGTAGGTCGATGGGGACTCCCTAACTATATTAAGTCTCATTCACACTCGATGGGAGCTCATGAACGAGGTGGTCATGTATTGTCAACGTCTAATAACAGGTCCAGGTCAAGTCAGGACAAATACAGGCAATCAAATCAAGTCAATGTCAAGTCTAAGTGATGAAATCAAGTCAACGCACAAGAACATAAAAATCTAAACTAGTATAGAGAAACATAAATCGAGTAGATGATATAAAAAAGAATATATATAAGAAAATATGTAAAGAGAACATCATGAGGCATGTACAAGAATCATGTGATAATACAAAAAAAATATGAACTAGAATAACTGGAAATAACATGCGTAATACTGTACAAGTTGGTAAGGTATATTTGTCTGGTGTGGAATCGACCAACATTTTTGGCATAAGTAACTAGTCAAATTAGTGAGCCACGAAAGCTGAACTTTCACAAACGTCCTCGGATGCTGAAACAGATATCACCAACATTTTTGGCATAAAAAATGTCTAAGTTTGACTGCCCATAAGTCCAATCCGGGATAAAGGGATAAAACAGTAATTTTGCGTCAAAATAATATCTGTCGTTGGACCCGCTTCGCATCGAAAAATATGTCAAAACCTATGGTCTATAAAGTCGACAAATTATATATATGAACCCAACGGTATGTCCAATTTTGGATTGCGATGGGCCATGCACAAAATCGTCCGTTGAATCCGATCGTGGGCCCGCTAAAACGGCGATCTGAACTGACTCAGATTCGGACCAAACCTGGCTCATAAGACTAGAAAAATGATCTGTGTCCAATGGAGCAAGTTTTGTCGCGATGTAACGAACGTACAAGAAGTAATTAAGATTTTTGCAAAGTTGCTGATACGGTGTTCTTCGATCGATACGCATCGAATTCGTCTGTAAAACCCCTAAATTTCTACTATTTTTTAAATAAATTTGATACTGATTTTTTTTATTTTTGTATATTGTACATCGCGTAGTTGCATTGTACGTCGCGCGCAAAATTTTATTTTTCGTAATTGCTCGACGAGTGCGACTATGTGCGAGCGTACATATTTTTGAAAAATATTGTTTTCTATTTTTATAGTTTCGAAATAATATAGATAATAATTATTTTTAGCTATCGTACCTAAATTTCCAAGTTTATGATTTTAATTATGAAAAGCCTTTCATTTATACAGATAAAATAATAAATAATTTTCCTATAAAATGGTATATTAGAAAAGTATATTTGTATTATTTGGACATACATATATATTACGTAATTATTTATTAGTTTATTTTTAAATAATAATGTAATTTTCAAAATTATTATTATTAGTATTTTTGGAAAATATATTTTGAAATTTTTGTGGCGATTTAAATCTTGATTTGATTTTATGGATTTATTTAAACAGTTAAATTAATATCTATATTTAAAATTTGATTGATTTTAAACTAAAGGATGGAATTTAATTAGATTTAAATTGATTTAGATTTGGATTGAAATTTATTGAATTTGATTTAAAATAAATAGAGGAATTATCTAAAGAGATTTGCAACTATCATAATCCTTATCTAAATAGTAGCTTCCACCTCCTATATAAGGAGAGGCTCATTATTCTCTGTTCCATTAATTTTTTCCACCTACAAATATATTTGTGCATCGTGTCCGTGCACATCAAGCCATATCCATTCACTTTTTCTATTTTTTTATCCAAATTGATTAATGTTCTCATTAAAGAAATTCTCTTTTTCTATTTTCTCTTATCATAAAGTCTTACTATCCTTTTACCGATCAACCAAGTCGGTCTATCCTAGTAGTCCTTAAATTTCGAGTACGAAAATTTTTAAAGGTGGGTAGATTTGTAACTCATCTTCCCGAAATTATTATTTTTTAAATTATATCTATATATTTTTATTTCGTGTTTAAAAGTAATTTTCGTAGAAATTTTGTAAAAGATATTTTGTGATTACTTTTGTTACCAAAAACTAGTTTTAAATTAATGGTTTGAAATAATGTTTCTAAAAAAATGTTCTCGAATTTTTTATTTGAAATATAAAATATGTTTTTATTATTTTTTGTCTTCTAAAAATTGGTTTAAAAAAAATTGAACGATAAAAGGTTTTTTGTCTATTTATTTTTAAATAACGATTTGGATTTATAAAAGTAAGTTTTATAATATTTGATGACATCGAGTATTATTTTGATATGTTAATCAGTTATTTGATTATACTTGAATTTATTTAAATTATGTTATCAACTATACTTTAAATTATGTTGATAATTAAATATTGTTTAAAATACTTACGATGACTAATTGGAGCATTACGATTTGTCTAATCTAGATTTGAAATATTATTTGATTAAATAATTTATTTATTATTTGATTTAAATTATTTTGATAAATATTAGATATTATTTTAAAGTTATTATGTTGAGTTTGATTTGGATTTGGATTCATATGATTTGAATTATTTGATAATATAGAATAATACTTAAAGTTATTATGGTGATCATTGAAAGGATTGCAATCAAATTGATTTGTTTTTAAATAATTTATTTGATTTAAATTTATGGGAAGATTTATCCATTAGAAATTCTTATCCTATTGGAATCATATCTAACATTAATTAGATCGTTTCTTATGTAAACCAATCATATTCCTATCCAAATTAGTTGGTAATCATAATCATCCTTATTGATTTAGTTCTAATCCTATCATAATTTGCTAATTGCTAGCCATTATATATATGAATCTATGAATAAAATTATCTTTCAAACCATCCTTGTCAAAATTTCTCTCTTTTTTCGTCATAACTAAGCCCAAAATTTATCATAAATTCAGCCTCAATTTTCAAAGGTTGTAGCAACTTCGAATGACCATAACTCCCAACTCCGGACTCCGTTTGACCTCCAGTTTTTTTTGTTGGAATCGTATTGAGGTATATTTTCTGAATATAAATTTTATTTTCATTAATTCAGAATTTAATTTTCTGGAAAATTTGTGGAGTGTCAGTTGTTCGAAATCTGACACGTTTTAGTGCTTTTGAGATTCTCGGAGAACCAGGAATCAGAATCACGAACCGTTTAAAGTTTCGAAATGCCCCTTAGCTCTCACCCGAGTGCTAATAGGCCATGTATTTACTTTTCTCTAGATGCCACTAATACCTTGGTTGAAACGCTAATGCGTCGTGTTTCTAGTCTCGGGAGCCCTTGTGTGGAACGTTGTCTTCAAAATACATTTTCACATAGTTAAGGACCTTTATTTGTGTAGTCACATATACTTTTCTGTTGAGCTTTATTTATTCAGTCATTGGCATGATATTATGTGTCTTGTTACGTCCCTCTGAGGACCTTGTTATCTCGCCAGGTGTGTGCTCTTGTCTGTCGTAGGTGTACTAGCTCTAGCCGTGATCATCGCTATTTCTTCGAGGATGATTGCACTTGGATCGTCTTCGCTTCGTTCGCCAAATTTATTTCTTTTCTCATGTATTTTTCCTTTACTTGTTGGTAGTAGATTTGTCTCCGCCGAACATATTGTATCAAGATAATTCATTATCATTATATGATATCTTTTATTTATTTATTTTTGTATGGATGAGATTAGTTATGGTTCTACTGCATTTTACAGCTTACGTATATTTATTATAAGGCTGGCATGTCTACGTTCCTAGTCCTACGTATTTGGGACTGGAGCGTTACATGTTTTTGTGGTGGCCCAAGCAGGTCGAGATAAATTGTTTGGTTACTTTAAGCAAGCCTGTGAATAGGATTAGAAGTCTAGGATCTCATCCACATACTTGACCTTTTTCCTCGATTCCATATTCGACCGACTCATCGATTGCATCTTGCTTGATTCCTTCTATCATTATTCTTATCTTCCCTTTGTGCTTACTAGAGATTGACCCTACTAGTTAGTTTTCCCAAACACCATTAGTTTAATTCTTTTAAGTTGGGTAGAATGCCTTGTGACCTAGCAATCCCTTGTACTTGTGACCTGTATTCACAAGTTTACTTAGATTCTAGAATTTAGAGGGCCCTAACCCATCTTGTCAACTAAGGACTTGGACAAGCAGAGTGTAGGACGACTGTATGGAGACCAACACAGCATATGACTTAGAATCGTTTGAACTAATTCTACTTTATTTCGATCTTAATCTCACGTGCCTATATTTTACTATCTAGACTAATGATGCTAATGTAGCCTAGTTTTTGTAAGCTTAATTCTTTATCAAGCTTGTTCATGACGTATTATTGGAGGCCTCTACTAACAGATTGTCTACTCAGAACCGGTACATGATGGTCTGATCAACCTAGTGCACTTTGGTTCGCTTCTATATATCGTTCTACATGGATGGAGACATAGCTAAACTTGTCCTCTAGAATCCCATGCGCGACTGCCTTGGCAACTCCTTTTGAATTATTCGGTCGCCTTTGAACCATGTATTCGTATTCGATAACGCCTCCTTCGAACTCTATACTGCTTTCGCCTTCACCTATTTTAGAAGGACGAAGGCGTTATAGTAGAACTTCCTCTATCCTTCCTAATGACTATGACCATCCTCACTCGATGTTGCTGTATCTTCATCCTAAGCTGCTCGTTCTTTTCCTCGGCCCTATATTTACTATCATGACCTCCTAATCACTTAAATTAGGAGTGAATCTAATCGTTCTCCTAATCGTGCCATCAACCTACTTCCAAGAAACCATATCTTAAAGTCTCTGATTTATTTTCTTTTGATACCATATTATCCTTATTGCAGGTTATCTTGATTAAACTTTAACCCTTGATCATTTTCACTCTTGCATTAATTAGCCATATCTACGATTATTTCGTATTTATCTAAATCACGATTTTCTAATGCATCTTGTGTTGAACGTTGTGAATTAATTTTTCCTCATCGCAACCCCTTTGTGCCTTTTCACCCTCCTACTAATTCTTAATTTCGAGGACGAAATTCTTTTAAGTTGGGTAGTTTTTTTAAATAAATTTGATACTGATTTTTTTATTTTTTGTATATTGTACATCGTGTAGTTGCATTGTACGTCGTGCGGAAAATTTTGTTTTTCATAATTGCTCGACGAGTGCGACTATGTGCGAGCGTACATATTTTTGAAAAATATTTTTTTCTATTTTTATAGTTTCGAAATAATATAGATAATAATTATTTTTAGCTATCGTACCTAAATTTCCAAGTTTATAATTTTAATTATGAAAAGCCTTTCATTTATACAGATATAATAATAAATAACTATAAAATAGTATATTAGAAAAGTATATTTTTGTAAATATTATTTGGACATACATATATATTACGTAATTATTTAATAGTTTATTTTTAAATATTAATGTAATTTTTGAAATTATTATTATTAGTATTTTTGAAAAATATATTTTGAAATTATTGTGGTGATTTACATCTTGATTTGATTTTATAGATTTATTTAAATAGTTAAATTAATATCTATATTTAAAATTTGATTGATTTTAAACTAAAGGATGGAATTTAATTAGATTTAAATTGATTTAGATTCGGACTGAAATTTATTGAATTTGATTTAAAATAAATAGAGGAATTATCTAAAGGGATTTGCAACTACCAAAATCCTTATCTAAATAGTAGCTTCCACCTCTTATATAAGGAGAGGCTCAATATTCTCTGTTCCATTAATTTTCTCCACCTACAAATGTGTTTGTGCATCGTGTCCGTGCAAATCAAGCCATATCCATTCACTTCTTATATTTTTTATCTTAATGTTCTCATTAAAGAAATTCTCTTTTTCCTTCCATCTATTTTATCTTATCACAAATTCTTACTATCCTTTTACCGATCAACCAAGTCGGTCTATCCTAGTAGTCCTTAAATTTCGAGTACGAAAATTTTCAAAGGTGGGTAGATTTGTAACTCATTTTTCTGAAATTATTATTTTTTAAATTATATCTATATATTTTAATTTCGTGTTTAAAAGTAATATTTGTAGAAATTTTGTAAAAGATATTTTGTGATTACTTTTGTTACCAAAAACTAGTTTTAAATTAATGGTTTGAAATAATGTTTCTAAAAAAATGTTCTCGAATTTTTTATTTTAAATATAAAATATGTTTTTATTATTTCTTGTCTTCTAAAAATTGGTTTTTTAAAAAAAATTGAGCGATAAAAGGTTTTTTGTCTATTTATTTTTAAATAACGATTTGGATTTATAAAAGTAAGTTTTATAATATTTGATGACATCGAGTATTATTTTGATATGTTATTTGATTATATTTGAATTTATTTAAATTATCTTGATGGTTATCAACTATAATTTAAATTATGTTGATAATTTAAATATTGTTTAAAATACTTACGATGACTAATTGGAGCATTACGATTTGTCTAATCTAGATTTAAAATATTATTTGATTAAATAATTTATTTATTATTTGATTTAAATTATTTTGATAAATATTAGATATTATTTTAAAGTTTTTATGTTGAGTTTGATTTGGATTTGGATTCATATGATTTAAATTATTTGATAATATAGAATAATACTTAAAGTTATTATGGTGATCATTTAAAGGATTGCAATCAAATTGATTTGTTTTTAAATAATTTATTTGATTTAAATTTATGGGAAGATTTATCCATTAGAAATTCTTATCCTATTGGAATCATATCTAGCATTAAGTAGATCGTTTCTTATTTAAACCAATTCTCAAATCTATGAATAAAATCATCTTTCAAATCATCCTTGTCAAAATCTCTATCTTTTTTGTGATAACTAAGCCCAAAATTTGTCATAAATTCAGCCTCAATTTTCAAAGGTTGTAGCAACTTCGAATGACCATAACTCCCAACTCCGGACTCCGTTTGACCTAAAGTTTTTTTGTTGAAATCGTATTGAGGTATATTTTCTGAATATAAATTTTATTTTCATAAATTCGGAATTTAATTTTTTGGAAAATTTGTGGAGTGTGAGTTGTCCGAAATCTGACACGTTTTAGTGTTTTTGAGATTCTGGGAGAACCAGAAATCAGAATCACGAACCGTTTGAAGTTTCGGAATGGTGACAGAAAAATACACATCATATATTTTTCCCAAAAATTTTCTAGAATATTTTATTTTGGGTTTTTATTTTAGAAGTTTGTCACATCGTTTGAGTTCATCTTGTGTAGCCCTGTGACTATTCTGTACCCAACGAGATTGTCGGTTTCACCAGCAATGACCTCAGACAAGACACCTTGCCTTTACTGTTTAATTTCTTGCTTAATATCATGCATGTTTTATTTCTTATAAATTGTTATTTCAAAACTTTATGTAGTTGCAAATTATTATACTTTAGTTTTCTTTATGCATTTGGCCTAGAGTTAAGTGACCACCTTTGTTTGTGCCGCATTCATTGGCCGACACCTGTGTGCCACGATGTCACATGTCTCATATAGATTCGGACTTGCATACCGACCGTACATCGGTGCGTACAGGACAAGCGTTAGGATATAACTGTTAATATAATTACCTAAAAGACTTAGCGATTATTAGAAATATCGTGGTGTGGATTCAGCACGAGTAGTGCATGGGGAGGGGGGAAAACAGTTATTAGGCGTAGGGGCTTTCATACATTTACTTTTCTCTAGCTGCCATTTGCGACTCAGCCGAGAGCTAGTGAGCCGTGCATTTATTTACTTTCCTCTAGATGCCACTAGTGCCTCGGTTGAAACACAAATGTGCCGTGTATTTACTTTCCTCTAGCTGCCGTTAGTGACTCACCCAAGAGCTAGTGGCCGTGCATTTATTTTCCTCTAGATGCCCCTTTGCTCTCACCCGAGTGCTAATGGGCCGTGTATTTACTTTTCTCTAGATGCCACTAGTACCTCGGTTGAAACGCTAACGCGCCGTGTTTCTAGTCTCGGGAGCCCTTGTGTGGAACGTTGTCTTCAAAATACATTTTCACATAGAATGGTTAAGGACCTTTATTTGTGTAGTCACATATACTTTTCTGTTGAGCTTTATTTATTCAGTCATTGGCATGATATTATGTGTCCTGTTACGTTCCTCTGAGGACCTGGTTATCTCGTCAGGTGTGTGCTCTTGTCTGTCGTAGGTGTACTAGCTCTAGTCGTGATCATCGCTATTTCTTCGAGGATGATTGCACTTGGATCGTCTTCGCTTCACTCGCCAAATTTATTTCTTTTCTCATGTATTTTTCCTTTACTTGTTGGTAGTGGATTTGTCTCCGCCCAACATATTGTATCAAGATAATTCATTATCATTATATGATATCTTTTATTCATTTATTTTTGTGTGGATGAGATTAGTTATGGTTCTACTGCATTTTACAGCTTACGTATATTTATTATACTACTGGCATATCTACGTTCCTAGTCCTACGTATTTTGGGACTGGGCGTTACATCGTCATACACATAACCAATTTGAGTTCTGTCAAATCCCACATGTCCACGACATCTATACGCACCTTTCGATGCCTTCGGGTTGCGACAAAGTCGTCCGGTTTATCGGGATGGAACTCGTATCGGGAAAATTTTAAAATTTCTAATATGTTTTACCATGATTTTTCTTGATTTTTGAAAATGAATAACTTTGCGTTTGTTAGGTGAAAACAGATACTGTAAACGTGATGTCCCAGTTCCAAAATACTTAGGAACTAAGACATGAGCATACTAGCTGTACGAACTAGAATAAGCAACCCAATTTAATGGACTTACTCTAGTCATAGTATGTTGTACCTAAACTACACAGTCGTAGGCAATCTATAACAAATGAAATAAAATATAACAAGAATTGAATATCCAATACAAATGATCTGTCTGTAAAAATATAGAGTGATGAAAATGTCCATGGAAAAGAAATACAATAATATAATAAGAAGTCCTAAAATAAAAGACAATCAGCCAGAACATCGACAAACTATATAATAATGCTCAAGGCTATAACTGAAGAATCCTCCAAGCTCATGGAAATTTCTCGGACAACACCTCTACATCCTCAACAACATAACATGTCTCAATCCCAGTCCATTGACAGTGGGATACAAGTGTTCGTCCGAATTTGGAAAAGAACTAGGTCCTCAGAAGGACGTAATAAGAAACAAAAGGATCATGCCAATGTAAACTGAATAAATATAAGGGAATAACCTAGATCACAACATGGTCCAATAGTCCATCATCGAAACAGTGAACCACACCTACAACCAGACAAGGACAAGGGTGGCACACTATTCTGTGATAATACAATATCCCATAGCTGTGCGAGTGCATATTGAAGACAACTTTGGACGTATGGGTGGGTGATAAGGATATGCACCGAATCACAGCCGACGTTGGATCATGAGCCGATGTCTATGAGAAAAGAAACACACAGACAACTATGAACCTATCTATAGGACTAATGATCTTGCGATCTCCTCCGAAGATTACAGAATCTAATAAGGTAATCCAATATGTCTTCTGGTAGTCTTTTCCGTCCACGGACTTGCACAAGTCATATCCTTGACTCGGACAAACCATATCTCAATGCCTAGTCATCCTACCTAGAGACAATCTAACTATCTAATAAGTCGAAACACCAATGGCCAGTCAATGTGCAACTCATGCATATGAAATCTCACTCAAGGTATCGTGTAGTAATACGTGTCAACGCCATAGAAGTTATATCAATAACTTCCATTAACTCTAAGTCAACACACACACCTATAAGTCATCGATGGCACCCAAGTCAAACTTGGATGCACACAACTATAATTGTAATCAACAAAAAGAACAGAAATAGAGAGCATAATTTAAACAGTAAACAAAGGCAATGTATCTTGCCTGGATTAGCAGCAAAAGTATAGAATATCGATCTGGCTCTAACTGCTACAACCGACTGATCATGATTCCCTAGAAGTATAAAATAAACTAATAAATATCACCACAAGACTTACCATATCTACATAATTACCTTATTTAGACTAAACTAGTCACAAAATAGTCAACTAGTCTCTACTATTATTCTACCATAATAGTAAAATAATATTTATATATCATAAATATGCAATTTAAATTCTAGAAAATATTCATATTAAATTCTGAATATATATTATAAATATAATTTATAAAATATACCAAATCGCTATATTTAAATACCAACACAACATGCCACATAAAATTTCAATTCGGAAGCAAAAATCATGAAAAAATATAAAAATTATTTATTATGGAATAAATCAGAATAATTAGGATTAAATATGATTTTTTATCTAAATTTATCAAATTTATATTTTATTTAAATCGTACGAAAGTTTGGAATCAAATAGAGGGTTTTGATCGGTGTGTCAGCGTCCAAAAATTTATAGAAGTAGAGTGATGACATATCAACATGAAATTCTTATAAATATTCCCAAGAAATGATTCTAGATGGTATATATATGTTAGAGACCTTACCAAGTTTTGTTTGAGGTCAAACGGGGTTCGAAGTCGTCGAAAAATTTGCCGCACCAAAATTGGTCAATTTAGGACACGTTTCAGTGCAACGAATGCCAGGGACAAATGGAGTAAAATGGTGTTGGATAGCAATTGAAAATAATAGAATACGTGTAGGGATATCCATTAGATTTGGTTTCAGGCAAAATAGATGAGAAAAGGTATTTAAAACCTATTTTAGAAGATGACAAACTTGCTGGTTCGCACAGAAGTGTGTTGCTGAAATAGGCTGACTTGTAGGGCTATTGTGGTATATTAGAAGGGGTTGTGGACGTGTGAGGATTTAATAGGATTGTAGAGGATCGCATTAGCTTTGCAACGAATATTTGTGGAGAATCACATGAGGTCGGGAAGGGGTCGAAACTGTCGTTATACTACAAGGTGTCTCCGACGGCCAAGGTCTAATGTAGTTTTGGGATTTGCAAGGTGGGTAATAGGGGTGGTTGTTTTTAGAAGTTTAATATATAAGGTTTGGGCCTCATATAAGTTAGGATTAATATATAGGAGGTTTGGATTGATTTGCTGGAGATTTGGTCATCCAATCAACTAATATGGCAACATGGGTTAGTGGATTTCCATATTTGGAAAGGTGAAAGATTGAGTCAAAGATGATGGGTTTAATGCATGTTGGCTGCTATTAAATGTCCAAAAGTTAATTAAATATGTCACTAATTGATTTTGGCAATCCTAGGTAGGCTCCATTAAGTTGGGTTAACTAGGTTATGGTCCAAACAATTTTTCAAATTGAATTGAACACCGAAAAGGCTATAAATGAGTCTCATGTGCCATTTCAAAATAATTAGCACATGAAAACTCAATTGAGTGAGACACAATTGGCATGTGTGTAGTAGGCTCAAAATAGGTCAAAATCATATATTGGATCGTTTAGGTTGGGTCGATGTCGAGTCCCAAAATTAAGTTGTAAAGTACGACAAGTTTTACGGTAGATAACATTTTAGCCTAAGTTGACTCAAAAGTTGTGCGATAAAAATAGGATACAAGAGAACATATTTGAGTAGGACATTCTATATCAAATTGAAGATAAACGGTCAGGATCAAAACTTATAAAGAAAGTTTCTAGAGGTTGGCATTTCTTGTCTCCAAAATCAAAGCTACGGAAAAGAGTATTTAATGATTAAAATAATAGTGAAAAAAATCTATTAATAACTATATTAAACAAAATAATAAAAATAAATAAATAAACAACTCTAAAAATCTAGGGGCTTACAATAAAAATAGGTTTTAAAGTCCTTTAGGCGGTCTAAAAGATTGTTCAAATAGTTTTCAAAAATCTTTAACAGGTGGACAAGAATTAGTCTTCAAACATGGGTACTGGGATTGATTTGAAACTATTTTTGAAACAGTTTCCTCGTCTACTTTGCATCAATTTTTTGGACAGATTATTCATCTATACTCAAAACTATTTACTAGGATTCCGAGCGGGTCATATAGGCTGCCTATACAAGTTTACAGAATCGAAATCTATGGAGTAAACAAGAAGAAAATCGATCTTCAAAAGGGGTGCCTAGGGGTCGATGGGTTGTCAGGTGTTCTGTTTGCAGCGTCTGCTGCTGTTTGTGTCGGTGGCTGCGGTGAACTCCGATGATGGCGGGCGACGCGCGATGGTTCAGGGGGTCAAGGGGATTCTCTGGGATCTAAGGTTCATGGGTCTGCTAGGGTTTTTGTCGAGTATAAATATAAGGGGGTCGGTTATACTCTTAGAATTATATCTCGCAAGATTTTTTTTCTTCCTTTTCTCGTTGGGCAATCCCAAAGTTATTGTTGAGTTAAACCGCATCTTAGAGATTGGCCTAGCCCTCGACGACAATTGCTGAGTATGGCTTCTTCTATTACAATATTGGCACGTCGGGTTATGTTAGTTTTGGTATGTGGCAGCCCTCTGTTGTCGATGGTGCATTATGGAACGCCTTTCTGGTCCTTCGAGTAGTGCTTGAGCTGATGATGTGGCTTCCTATGGACACTTCTAGTTAGCCTCCTTCCAGTGGACTCGATCCATGCGTCGTGCTACTGTAAGAACTCCTAAATACATAGTAGGTACAGCGGCTCTGATAAGCTCTTGTAATCTGTAGCTCAGTCCTTCGTAGAATTTCTTCGCCTTTTCCTCCTCTATCTGGATCTATCTAGGTAGGAAGCGGCTCAGTCGTAGAGACTCGATAATGTACTCTTCCACGGTCTTGTTGCCTTGGACAAGGTGAAAGAACTAGATTCAAAGTTTTTCTCTGAAGTTAGCCGGGATGTACATCTCTTGGAAGAGTTTAGAGAACTCCTCCCAGGTGATATTATCTGACCCAAGTTGTCTTTCTTCTGTGAGCCGCCAGTGTATTTCCAGTCAGCTGCATCTTGACGGCAATCATCCAACGTTCCTTCGATAAATCTACTGCCTCCAACTGGGGCTGGATGTTGGGGAGCCACTCATGAACCTTCATTGGCTCCTCCTTGCCCGAAAATTTAAGTGGCTTCAACTTGCAAAAATTTGTGAGTGTTCTGGTCGATGGCTAATGAGCTGGTGGAGTCGCCCTCTCCAAAGTTGCTACAATACGATTCTCTATGTTCTCTATCTGTCTCTGCTGAGTCTCTAACTGGATATGTTGTTGTGCTTGCATCATCACAAAGAAGGTCTGGAACAATTGTTGTAGGTCAATCGGTTGTCCAAGCTCTGCAAATGGCATCGGTGGCATCTACGGTATATCTTCTCTTCTAAATCTCGAAGGGTACAAAGCAGCTGGATTATCAAGTTGAGTATAAGACCCCCCAACTGGTGGCGGGGTCGTGTCGACGTGAGTCACTACTGTGTTCTGAGGTATAGCCACGGGGTTCTCGTTGCCAGCTTGCGGGTCCATTACACTATGCTTAAATAAAACTTGTGAGCTAAGAGCAAATGATATCAAGTAAGATGCAAGTTAAGGAGATAATTTCTAAGTCGATATATAGAGATCAAGAACGTGTATCAATATATAGATATAGATAAGATCCTAAGGATCTTTTTTGTCCTATTCGCAATTTTACGTTGGTACGGTAACGTAACCGAAGTGATTTACTATAGACCTGCATGGGCCACCATAAAACATATAACGCGCCAGACCCAAAATAGGTAGGACCAGGTCTACGAATACATGCCATTAGAACGTCACTAATGGGCCAAACCTCATAGGAAGCCCATTAGCGAAATGCTTAAGCTACAAATCATGATAATAACCACTAATAACTATATAAGTCACATATCACCGGGCAGTGATAAATCTCGTCCATGCAGAATAATCAAGACACAAGATATCTATGTCCAGAAATAATAATAATATCAATTGTTCAGCAGTAAATATAAGTAATAAATGTACAAGAAAAATAACCTGTCACCATAGTAATGAGAAGTAAAATAAGTGATCAACTACAAGTCTGTTGAACTGAAAGGAATAAAGTAGCAATGTCTAAAATAGAGAATGACATGTGTCAAAAGAAATCCTCTGGCACTATCTCATCCTCCTGCAAAGGTACGTCTCCAGTCTCAACTCCATGACCATATACCTCCGGGTAGCCCTCCTCTCTGTCTAAGCCTGGGAAATAACTAGGTCCTCAGGGGACGTAGCAAGATACATAATATACAAGCCTATTATAACTGTATATGATATGCATGGAAAGACAGAAAATGGTACAAGAAATAATGAACTAAAAAGACACAGTACAAGAACATAAATGTGAAGAACGTGACATGCCGTCTAAAATAGTGCTACCAAATATGACTACGAAACGTGAAAAATATGACATGCCGTCTCGATGGGAGCTCACAAACAAGGAGGTCAGGTATAGTTAATGTCTAATAGTAGGTCCATAGTCAATTCAAGACAAATATAGGCAATCAAATCAAGTCAAGGTTATGTCCAAGTGATAAAATCAAGTCAATGAACACGAACACGAAAATCTAAACTAGTATATTGAAACATAGATTAAGTAGATGATATGAAAAAACCATGTAGCATATAAGAAAACATGTAAAGAGAACATCATGAGGCATGTACAAGAATCATGAGATAATACAAGAAAGAAATAAATATGAACTAGAATGATTGGAAATAACATGCATAATGTAGTACCCCGGCCCACCCAGTTCAACCGGAGGAATCGAAACGCAACGGCGTTTGGACTTAGCCATGCAACAGCTTGCTCAAAGTTATGCTCGGTCGAGGCAACTCCTCGTTCAAGTGTGTGGCTTCGGTGACTTGCCTCAGCTTGGCCTTCACACTAACAATTAGATGTTTTTAATTGTACTGAGTAGGTATGCTAATAAAAGAGACGAACACACATAGTTAATGGTAATAATCCTGCTCTGAGTCAGATTGAGTAAAACATGGAAATGGTTAACCTGTTACCTAGATATCACTCTATGATGGCTTTCAAAGTTGGCACTTGGTCCTTCGACCCCACGAATTGGGTAAAGACGAGACGACTTGGACAAAGTAGGTCATATTTATACTGGCGCACAGACTATCAATTTGAAGTCATAGTCTAGATGTTCCCACGGTCGTATTGCTTATCAAAGCATGCGTGCCCCATGATTTCAATACGGGCAATATAATTTAAGGCACGAGTTAAGGCAACCAAAGAACATGGATTTTGAAGTTGAGCAAGCACGTTCTCAAGCTTTCAAAGCCCGTCATATAGAGTATAACTTCGGAGGTAGTACTACATAGAACACAAATTGGTTTAAGACATGAGCCACGGTTAGTTCAATGATAAGTATGCCATAGTCTATGGCACTTATGGTACACATTTTGTTTAAGTTAAGTAGGTAGGCTATGCAGTAGCCGTTTCATGGGTTTCAAAGAACAGAAAGTTCACGTGACTATTTATCGCCGAGGCAGTCCCTCATTTGGGAGTCTACAACAAAATATGGAAAGTACAATTTTTGAGCATGATATGCAAAAGTTTTGAGTCGTACCACCAATTAGGCTATGCATTTACATGAGTCTAGATGTTCTCGTGGGTGCGTGGTCATGGACAACTTGTGTATAAGGGCGATATTTCTTCGGACGACAACCTGGGGCTTTTGATTGGTCCGGCCATGGATGAAACACGGTATAGGTGATGCTGGATAGGCAACCAAGAATTCGAAGGGCTTTTATTGGGGCTAGCTACCTGCATTGATCGATCCATCGTCTCTCCTAGCTATATCCAAGATGGCTAGTTAATGCCAGTAACCTTTCATATAAATGAGTCGGTATGCTGAACGGCAATCTGCATGCACGGTGTTGGTTGAATCACAAGAATGAGTAAGCACGACATGAATAAAGTACGAAAATGGACGCATGTGTTTGCAAAAACAAAAGTTTCTTTATAAACTAAGAAAATGAAAATACAAGAGTACAATTGATTTATGGAAAAGTACAATTATAGGAATCTGATCAGAAGACGATCACTTTATCCTTTGGACGATACAATATCGAATAAACAAACCTTTAGAGAGTGCTGCAGCAAGTGTTCAGGAGAATATGATCATTAGTGATGCTTTGAAAGTGATTTGGAACTCTATTTATAGAGTTTAGAGATAATTGCTAAGTAGTTATCTTGATTGGCGCACACTGCATTTGGCACGCCATTCACCCAGTCATGCAAATGATTGGTTTAACTGCTTGGATGCGTGGCATTCTATGATTGATATGCGCTTGGTCATGGGCAGTATCACGTACGTGTTTTTCGAGATTAGTGGCATGCATGCCACATCATCAAACTGCTTCAGAATGATTTAATTAGATGACGCCAACTGTTGAATGATGCCAGGCGCTATTTGCTGTTTAATGTACTTTGCTTAATATACTGATATTGATTATCTCATGCCAACTACGAATGGTACGAGGCAGCTATCAGTCATTATGACAAATCTGACACAATCTCCTCGAGCGCTGCATATTCAGGATTCGAAACGGATTTTCCTTGACTGACGTACTGTCAGTCATGATGACTGTCGTTTGGCTTCTCCGAGAAGACTACCATGTGTCAGCCAGCGCCATTTGATTCCTGGCGCCATCTATTTTTTGGTGCCATTTGATAACTTCAGTCTTGGTGCCTTTTATGAGTAGCGCATGAGGATGATTATACTTTTTAGGCTTCTATATGGCCCCCTTCAAAGTTTTCAAATTTGAAAATTTTCAAAATTTGGAATACTTTGAATAAGAAGCGTTTGTATGTAATTGGTGCATGACATAATTGTAAATGACTCTGATTTTTGGGCGTGGATCGCGCGACTGTTACGGATAGCCTTGGCTATAAATAGTTTTGAGAAGAGAGAGAAAACACTTTTCTCTTAAAATCTTTTTTCTTTCCAAGCACTTGTCTTCTTCCTCTTCCAAACTTTCGAAGCTTCCAATGGCCCCAAAGAGAACCGCCATCGAGAAGGAAAAGAAAGTGGCCGGAGCCACTTCGCGTGTGCCTCCACTGATGGTACCTCAGCATGTTACACCGTCGGCGAGAGCCGAGGAGGCAAACCCAGATCTCAAAGGTGAGGAACTGAACGGAGAAGAAGACTGTAGAAAGCTCGTGCTATTCGCGTGTAGCGCGATCCATGCCAACATCGATCACCTCTTTCAGAGTGTTGGTGGATGCTTTGTGCCATCTGCACATTGCGCCATCTCTTTCAGAGAGTTTGGCTTAAAAATTCATAATCAATGACGCCCTGCGCCATTTGTTACATGATCTCAACATGATGTGCCATCTGTCAATATGTGCAGACCATGCGCTAATTGATTGATGCGCCATCTGTTTAACTGTCAGATTGTATGCACCAACTGTGGGCTGCTTTTCACATCTTGTGCCATCTATGATTAGCGTAGAGTGTCTTTTAAACAATCTTTTTAAGATTTTAACTCGAGTTTTCTTTTGTAGTTGATCTGAGGCAGACCCCTATGCTGAGGAATTAAGTTCTGCCTTCCGGCTGTCTGAGTATCAGAAAAACTTGTCTTATGTCACCTTTTTGCAGTATGATGTGCCAACTCCTAGGCGGACTGTGCTGGAGAATCTAGACTATCGGACTCTGCTGTGTTTGATAAATGACACTCCCTTTCGATCTGAGGATGCAAAACCTTATAGGAAACCGACATTCCTCTTTGGAGAAGCTATAGCTGTGGACTCTCAGCCCAAGTCAAAAAAAGACCGTCGAGCTTTCGTAAGAGGAGACACATTGGTATACCTGCCTGAAATGATAAGGAATTTGTCTCTATCTCGATATGCCCATGCTAATTACACAAGAAAGATGTCATGGGATCTGACTCCTGCCCAAGAAGCTAGAGCAGGAAAAATATGTCAAAGGCATGGAAACCTCAACAGAGACATCTTCCTTTATAATTTTGATCAGTATAACACTCGTTTATCGGGTTTGTGGCCAAGCTACATACTGTCTGATGATATAACCGTGATGCTACCTATCAGAATACCCATCTTTGCCAATGTTGCGTCTGAGGGAGAATATCCTCGTAATGCTAGCATAAGACTAACTGGCTTAATGCATCCGAAGATTGTTACTTGGAATCGTCTGTCTGTATGGGTTTTAGACAACTTTCGTGAGAAGTTACAAGAACTGGGACTCTAGCGAAGCTGTCCTGACCACTTCTTGTGGGATCCAAAATAACTCCACTATGTTTTTAGCTTTAGCAGAAAGGTATAATAGTAGGACTGGTACCATGTCTACTCCTCACGACGAGTTAGGCTTCGCTCCCCATGAAATGCAATTTCTTTCTCGTTTGCCAATAAGAGATAACCCCTATGAAGAGTACCTACCAACAGAGGACGAGCTAGAGGTTTTAGCCAAAGTGAACCCTCAGATGGTGGTAGTTTTAGACGAATTACTGTGTCGCTTTACCACTTACATGTTTCTATACAAGACTGGTGCCACATGCTATATATCTAAATGGTTGGTCTATCTCTTCTTCGGTCATGATACGGACCCTAAGGTGCAGGATCAATCTGGATGTATGTCTCGCTCTTTTGAGCCGCTTGATACTCAAACTATTTCTCAGTTGATAGAAGAGACTGGCCATGTTGACACAGAATTAGCCAAACCTTGGAACGATTATACTGTCAATACCCCTCTGGAAAGTTATATAAGGCAGAGTGGTATCAATGTATCTCTAGAAGCCACCGTGCAGGCTTTCTTTCTCTATGGTTACGACGATTTGTCGTCCTAGGTGCCAGTGCTGTTGACCGGATCCATCGTGGCGTGTTATTTATAGCAGTGCGTTTGGTATTTGGCTGTAAGATGGTCATATTGTCTGCAATGACCAGCCAGTTGAATGTGGGGCTTCGTTCTTACACCGATGGTTTGATGGAAAAACCCAAAAATCGAAAATAATATCCTCGTACTA
This sequence comes from Iris pallida, assembly GCA_029216955.1. Taxonomy (NCBI): domain Eukaryota; kingdom Viridiplantae; phylum Streptophyta; class Magnoliopsida; order Asparagales; family Iridaceae; genus Iris; species Iris pallida. The sequence goes on along the minus strand of JANAVB010022566.1, from coordinate 19,426 downwards.
AGATACCATACACCTATCTGTTCGGCTGGTTAATATTGCATCATCCCTCACTGATGGATCCTGACCTTGGAGTCGGAGGTGCATTGGCAGCCAACTTTATTGGAAGATTTGCTACAACCAAATGGAAGGTTATGTCTCTGTCTGACTGTAGAAAGGCACTCAATAGGGGTGTAGACTGAAATTTTTTCTGTACCCCTCATCCACTTAGATATGAAAACTTTCCTACCTCTATCCAAGATTTAGAGCCCGCTGGTTCTCGCCCTTATTCTGAGGCCTTCGATTGGTTGAAGTCAATTAGGCCTTCACACCTGGTATATAGATTTGAAAATAATTGCTATCTGGAGCCTTATTTGCTAAGTCGCTTTGCTCGTCAATTCGACTACGATCAAATGTATGTCGGGAATGCGATAACATGTCTTAAGGCCTTCAGGCATTTGATTGATGTAGCCCGCGGATGGAGATACTATAATGCAAGAGGTAAACGAGCTCTATTCACCATGCGTTCTACCACTATTAAAAATGACCCATGCATATTGAATTCGTATACACATTTTTATACTTCAGCCAACACCTCCTTTGAAGGTTATTCGTTTAATGATAACTTTGTCGGAACACAAAAAACATTCAATGGGGATGCAGCTACCATAGACTTAACTGAAGCTGAGGAGAATATCCCTGTCGAGGATCCTCTGGAAATTGCAAATATAGGTCCTGTTGATGAAGTTCAAGATCCATTGAGTGGCCTTCTTAGGAAACATAAAGAGAAGTCTCCTTCCAAGAAGGCTGCAAAGAAGCAAAAAGTTGAGGCCTCCAACCAGGTAGCCCAAGATAATCCCGCTTCCCCTACTATAGTGAAGAGAAAAACAAAAGGGACCACCGCCGTTGAGAAGCCCGGAGTCAGGATTAGACTTCAGATACGGCAAATGGAATCTGGGTCGTCACCCGGCTTAACTACTTCTCAGGGGATCAACTCCATCTCCGTTTAGAAGAAAGAGTATAGGGGTTGAAGAGGAGATAAGCAAAGAACAGCCTGTACCTGAAGAAATACAGCCTCAACCGTCTGTTCTTACTGAGACGGTTGCAGCATCTCCTCAGCCGTTATTCAAGCATTCGTCCAAGAGGAAGCTATTGGCCACGAAAGCTCGGGATAGGAAAACTGCAGTTTCTCCCGCATCTTCTTCTCCAGAACAATCTTCTAACCAAAGAACATTGCCGATGTCACCCAGAGGCGTTTCTTCTTCACAAGGTGATGTCTTTACTCTTTCTATTCAGCAAGAGTTACTTAATGTTGATCCTGTGGCAATTTGTATTGATATATTTTCATCTCCAGAACCTCCAATTACTAGTGATCCAACTCCAGTAGTTGCAGCAGACACTCCTGGTATTGCGGTTTCAGAACCGTCGATTGTAGGATTCACTATTCCTTTGTCTATAGTGACATTGGTGGCGTTTGCAGCAACTGGTTTGACATCACCATCAACTAGTGAACCAACTTCAACTGTTTCAGTGAATATCCCCTCTGTGATTGTTACAGAGCCAATAATTCACCCAGCCCTGAAAACCACTACTCCCCAACGAGTAACCTCAGTTTATGGTGAGAAAGAGCAAGTGCCTCCTGAAACTCTTGTATCTTCTGTACTTTAAAATCATAAAGCTCCTGTTCTGAGCGAAGCACCTTTTCAAGATAAGAGGATGATAGAAGCGTTATTAGATTGCGAGAAGGATCCGATTGACACCACTTCTGATCCTGGTCAGAATGAAACTCCCATTCAAGCATCGGTTCAGGATTCAGTGGCCCAGGAAGATCAAGTTATTATTGAGGGTGACGGTCACCAAGATGATAGTGACCAAAGCCCTAGTGATGCTAATAAGAGCTTGGAAGAACTGCTAGGCGGTGAAGACTCTGATGTTGAAGTCAAAAGCGATGAAGGCCTAGGTAATAACGAAGATGGGGATAAAGATGTTGACATCGAAGGAGGCAACGACGTCGAGGGCGATGAGATCCCTAATGATGACAGAGAAGAGGATGTTGATATCGAGGGCGATAAAAACCTTCATGATGATGAAAAAGGTGATAAGACCTGCCTAAAGGTCAGAACATTGTGGACACACACAAAAAAGAAGAAGAAACACTATCTTTTCTTATTGGCGCAAGGTACCATAAATCGAGTGCGCCTAAGAGATCATGTGCTGAAGATCCCCGAGTACAAAAAGAATTCTGGAGAATAGGACGATGGAGATCGAGCGGCAGTTGCTCCTTTACTCCGTTGACACTCCGATTACAAAAGTGGGAGAAAACCTAAGAAAATTACTAACTCTTGGCTCACTGGCAAGAAGTATAACAATTTGGCACTTGAAAATGCTCACCGTTCTGTCTTTCGAAGAGGTATGAGACCCCTTTTATAGTCGTTTTTGTGGTGGAATGATGTTATGTGCCCACATGAGAAAATACACTAATTTTTATGTGGGTGCATAGTCCTGCTTTGGGCGCATAGAGTGTAGGCGCATGCAGACTGCGTGATCATGGGTTGATCGTGGGGTTGACATTGCCGCATGCTCCGGTGCACGACTGCTCGTGAAGACTGACGTGATCGTATGCTTTGGTGCACGATTGATCGTGGGTTTAACCGAGTCGGGAGCTGTCTTGACTTGGGTGTATAGCCTAAAACAGGGCTATGCGCTCCCTTCTGGAGGAGTCTAGAGTGGACGCATGGGCGCATAGCTTGCTCTGGTGACTTGGGTGCATAACTTGCTTTGGTAACTTGGGCGCATAGCTTGCTCTGGTGACTTGGGCGCATAGCTTGCTCTGGTGACTTGGGCGTATATGACTTCCCTGGCTTGGGCGCATAGTTGTCAAGACTGCTAAAATTATCATGCTTTTACAAACATATTGAGGGTGATGAAAACCCTAAAGAAGTTGAAGTTCTGACCCCAACTGAACATGTTTGTGAAACAGAGGGGGAAGAGGCGGCTGCCCCAAGTGACCAAGCTGGATTCTTGTCAGGTGGTTCTGAAGATGGGAGTAGCCATGCGGCCGTCTTTGAGAACACCAGGACAAGGCTCCTTACAGAGCGGGATACAGAACCCTGTGAGACTCCATATATGTCGTCGGGCTCAGGTAAATTTTTGACTTTATTTACCATTGCTCCTTTGAGATTGTCTGATATTATAATAATTACGTCTTTTTGATTGCGTAGGGTCCCGTGGGGATGATTGTTGTAGCCCCATTGAATTCTGCAGCTTTCAGCTTCAGCTCAACCATGGCTCCTCTGGATATAGGGACTCAGGTTACGGAAGCAAGCTCTTCGAGGATGCCTGTACCAAGATCTCCTGTGCACAATCCGTGATTTCTCCATCTTCTGCAGAAGGAGGAATTCGGGCTAAAGTGGCGACTCCTGGTGTGTCAGTTATGATAAATATCACCGTCGAGACCTATACCAGTGCTTTCTTTTCCTCCTTGGGAACTCTTATTCAGATAGTCTTAGAGAAAGGCCATCCTTATGAGTCAATAAAGAGAATTGCCTTCCTTATTATTGATGTTATCTGCAATATTGGTGATCTGGACAGGGTTAGCTTCTTGGAACACATCTTGGATGTTCTCGAGGAACTAATCATATCCTACCAAGATCTGACAAGTGGCAATATTCAGAGATTTATAGATACTGAGTGTGAGGCGATGGCTCACGAGTCTGCAGCACGACAAGCAGTTTTGGAAGATTCTATGGTTACTTTCCTAACGCAATCTGCAAGGTTGGAGTTTAGAATTGTTGAGATTACTTCTTCTATTGAGCGTCATAAGACTGAAGCCACGGAGAAAGAGAAGGAAGTGGCTGAATGCCAAACTCGTCTTCAAGAGTGAAGCTGAAATGGCCAAGCTTCGTGAGACACTTAGAGCAGCCAAAAGACGTGAAGAAGAAGTACTTGAAATGCATCAAGTTGCCGTGAGCCGTCTGGATGATCTGAGAAGGCAGCGTGATGAATTTGTCCAAATTTTGGGTATAAAAATGCATCAAGTTGCCAGCGCCATCTGATAACTTCAGCCTTGGCACCTTTTGTGAGTAGCACATGATGATGATTATACTTTTTAGGCTTCTATAGCATGGTCTGCATTATGATTATGGAGCCTAAGATTTGCCTATAGTAGAGACATGTGCTTTGGTATGAAGTATGGTATATTGGTTTAGTGTTTGGCACTGAGTTCCTATATTTTGGGCTACGTTACTGATTCCCACGTTTTGGGTTATGTTACAAGTCAAACAAGTATGGGCCAAAGGGCTAGCACAAGTTGATACGTTACTGTTGTTGTCACGAGGATGGTCTAGAGGAACAAAAGATAAGTAAGTTATTGTTGCAAGGGTTTCCATGATGTTGCACGAATGAGTTTTATAGCACGGTCAAAACGATTTTGGAGCACAATCACGTATGTCGCAACACGAGTAGGCCAGGAGTCTAAGTATAGAATTGACCCTAAGGCAAGATTAGAAAGATAATAAAAATATGCACTCAATAAAACAATGTGTTGGTTTTGTATGGGTGGACGAGGAGCTCACACAACCAGTACGGTTGTGTACTGAACACCTAATATTTTTCATGTACAGGTTACAGGTATTCGATCGTCGAAGCAGAGCTCGTTTGGAGGTGCTGAGGCATGGAGTTCCTTGGTGTTTCCAGCCGTGCAGCCGCATTGAAGTCTTCACCTATACATGAAATAATGTATAGACTTTGCCTTCTGAAGCATCCACAAGTGGCCAGCCTTGGACCTTTGTATTGAGAGATGAGTGATTATATTTAGAGAGATGGTGATCTTAAGTGATTGTAATCTAGGCTTCGTGTCCTTGTAATCTTATATTCAATATCAATAAAATTTGTGATTTTGTTTGAATGCTTGTGCTTCCTTCATTATTCAATGGTTCTGCTTTGGGACTTCTGTGTGACGACCCCGTCGCTTAGCATGTAATCGGCCGTTATGGAAATTGCCTTGCGCAAGCGCAACCTAGGCTCGCACGACATCACGCCTTAACGAGGATGGTCAGTTCTGCAGAACCGGGGCGTGATATAATAGTATCAGAGCACGACTTTATATCCTTGGACTTTCGATTGAATTTTTTAACTCTGATGTCTTCGTGCTAATTGATGTTTCTGCTAACGATGTTGTTGATGCGAGATGTTCCATACAATAAGTCTATATATTTTGTAAAAATCTCGCGAGGAAAAATTTGGTTGAACATATGATGGTTTCACGTAAGGCACAGTTGGCTAAGTCGGATTGGGCATATACACCAAGAATTGTGTCGATAATAGCTCAGCCCATTGGAGGACTGACGACAACCTAGGCATATACACCAAGAATTATTTTTTCATATTTTAATTATTTTATGAAAAGGTGATTTTCGTCGAGACTTTGTAAGAGATATTTTGTTGTTTGTCTACTTTCCAAAAAAATGTTTAAAAATTATGATTTGAAAGTACTAATTTATTTTAGTTATTTTCTTATTTTTATTCTTAGAATTATAAAAGATGTCTAGATTATTATTTTTGACTTTCAAATGATTTGATTTCGAAATGGGATTTTTAGAATTATAAATATTTTATAGACAAAAGGATTTGCCAATTTATTTTCAAATGCGATTTTAAATATCTTAGATTATCATGGTAGTATCAAATATTATTTATGCTATTTTTGATAATAGTGAATTTTACTTAAAAATTAATATGATAATTAGTTATTTGATTTATTTAAAAATATGCGATTTAATTTATTTTGATAAATATTAAATATTATTTTTAAGTTATTGTGTTGATCACTTAATTAAGTTGGATTTGAATTCATACAATTTGAATTATTTGATAATCTAGAATAATATATTATATTATTATAACAATCGTTTATATTATTGCGATTAGAATAATTTGTTTTAAATTCTACTTAAGTTTATGTGAAGATTTATCTGTTAGAATTTAAATTATTTTATAATATTGAGAATTACTTTAAATTATTATTTTAGATCATTTAAAGGTTTTGATTAGATTAATGATTGATTTAAATTAATATTTTATTATCTACTAATGAGTTTTTAATTTAAATTTATTTATTAGATTTAAACTAAAGCGAGGACTTAACAATTAGGACTTATAGTCCTTATCCAAGTACGAGTTTAACCTCCTATTTAAGGAGAGCCTTCTCCTAATTTTCTCCAAAATAAATCACACCTCCGTCTCCTTCTCCGACCCCCTCTCCTCCTTGACGCCACCGTCGACCAACAATAAATCACACTACCGGCACCTTCTCCGACTCCCTCCTCGCCATCGCCACCAAATCGCCATAGACAACATCATAACCAACACATAGCCAACACCCAAAATCTGTGCTCGTGTCCACCATGTCAGCCGTGTCCGACCCCGGGTGTCCGTGTCATTCATCATCACCATCACCATTCTGTGTCCCTATGTTCGTGTATCCGCCATAAAAAAAAATTCTATCAACCGTGTTCGGACCCATGTTGTCCGTGTCCACATCCATCTTTACTATCGTGTGCCCATATAAATCCACAGCAGTATACCCTTTATGTCCGTCATGTCCGACACCTCGGACTCGACCCTCAAAACCATCCCCTATGTATCCAAACAATAGGATACGAGACACCAGTAAATATACATACAAATTACAGTAAATCCTAACCTAGTTAGAGCCACAGCCTTCGGTCACCCCATCGTGCCGTCCCCTCTGGCGTGCAGACTCCTCTGTACCAACCGTCGACCCCGTCGACCGGAGCGCCACCTTGTGCACTGCCGTGTCGAGACCCCGCAGTGCCGATGTCTCCCCCATCTCAGCTGCGACCGACCGCCCGCAGCCAGATCTGACTCTTCACGCCTCCTCCACATCCGGCACCCCAGATCTGTGTTGGCCCGTGCGTCGGTGTCCGCCGCCGACCGACCAGCCTCGTCAAAGATCGATGTCTCTCCACACCGTCGTCCATACGCCTTCGTCGACAAGAAGCACCGAGGCCCCGCGCCTCCCCTCCGTGAGCGGCCAACGCCTGCACGTCCTCGACGATGAGCTGCGACCGACGTCGAGGTCCGATGAGACACCCTGCACCCTCCCTCCTTCTCCCGCTCTCATCCCTTCCTCTCTTTTCATCGAGGTCCGGTGAGACCCCCTGCGCCGTCCCTCCTTCTCCCGCTCCCAGCCCTTCCTCTCTTTCCCTCTTAGACTCTTTTTTTCTCTCTAAAGTATTTACACTCTCAGTTTCTGGTTGTAAACTTATAATTATTTATTTGTTATTATATGAAATTAGAAGATAATAAGTAGTGAACGTTGGGAACAGAGAGTTTTGGTGATTGTGTAAGTTTTTATTATTAATTTTTAATAGGGTAAAGTGCGAAAAACCCCTCGTTAAATATGTTACTTTTGCACTAAAAGACCCCATGCTCTTAAAATTCCCAAAAGTTTGAAATATGCTCATTTTGTCCCCAAGTGACAATTTTACCCCTCCCTCCTGTCCCTCCTTCTTCGGCTGTGTTCGCCGGCGGCAACGGAGGCGGAGGGGGGGTCGGGCGGGGGGAGGGGGGGTGGGGGTGGGGGGTCGCTCGCCGGCGAGGGAGTCGGGGGTCGGGGCCGACGAGGGAGCGGGGTGGTCGGGGCCGGCGAAGGAGGAGGAGGGGGGGTCGAGGCCGGCGAGGTAGGAGGAGGGGGTGGGTCGGGGGAGCGCTCGCCGGCGAGGAGGGTGGGGCTGGGGGCTCGCCGGCGAGGGGGGCATTGGGGGGGGTCTGGGGGGCTGGGGGATCGCCGGCGGCGGGGGGGGGAGGGGGTCGGGGGGGCGGAGGGATCGCCGGCGATGGGAGGGGGGGTCGGGGGGGCTGGGGGATCGCCGGCGGCGGGAGGGGGGGTCGGGGGGGAGGCGGGGGGATCACCGGCGTTGGGAGGGGGGGTCGGGGGGGGTTGGGGGATCGCCGGCTGCGGGGGGGTCGGGGGGGCTGGGGGTTCGCCGACGACGGGGGGGGGGGGGGAGGCGGGAAGGGGGGGAGGGGCGGGGGGATCGCCGGCGTTGGGAGGGAGGGGCTCGCCGGCGCCGACACCGCCAGAGGGTAGGGAGGGGTCTTTTTGGTATAAATTTTTTAAAATTTGGCTGGAGGGGCCTAATCGAGCGGATATATAATCTAAGGAGGGATAAACTGACAAAAAATTCTAAAAGGTCTTTTAGTGCAAAAGTAACATATTTAACGAGGGTTTTTTGTACTTTACCCATTTTTAATAATATCAATATTTACATATGGTTGGATATATGTGTATTTGTATGTATTAGTTGTATGTGTACATATTACTGGGCTTTAGTAACCAGTGTGCCTGGGTCAGATTGTTAAAGAATTTTGGTCCTTGTATATGTTTATTTACTACTATGATGGGTTTAACCTATTTGAGTAATAATTTTCTAAACCTAATAAATATTATTTGGGCTCCTAAATAACTTGATTTTGGCTTCTATAATTCCCATAATTGCATAATTAGTTATGCATATTTGATTCATGACATGTTCGTTACACGGGTTAGTGAATTCATGTTTACCTGTTTATTATGTCATACTTGATCATCGTATTTCATGTCTCATAGTCTGGCGGGGAAGTACCAGGTAAGTATGTGATCAGACCTTAGACCTTGTCATATTACATTGCATATTGTATTGCATATTGCATAGTTGACCTTGTAAACCTTGCGGTGTAACTGTCCCAGACCGATCACATATTGAAAGGTGTACTTCGAATCGCATAGATGGTTATGTTTTCTTGTTCCTTGCTTTACTATTCATCATATAACTCTTGTTAAATGTTTCACTTACTTTCCATGCCATGATTTGCACTTTGCTTATTTCATTATGTATGTCATTTCCATTCACTATTTTTATAGTCGTTATCATATATTCGGAACTACATGCTTGAATTGTACTCGTTCCATTCCTGACTAGAAACTATTTTTTAAAATAGTCGCCTGCTATACTATGCTTTGGATCATTGGGAGAGATATGGGTGTATTTGATGGCCAAAACCCTAGAAGACTAGCTAGATAGATGAGTTGATCATAGAGTTTTAATTAGTCATTTACAATTTTATGAGACATTGTATTTTTAATCAAATATAATCTTTAAATATTGTAATTTGATTTAGTTAATGTGAATGGGCAAATAAATATATTATTTTATGAGCACTTGTTTATTATGGACTAGACAACGTTCTAGTGCCGATACCGCGGCATAGGCTGGACTTGCGCACGCGCTCGCATCCCGAAAAACGGGTGCGGGTCGTGACACGATCAACCCTTGTGAGAGATACCCGTATAGATGATAAAGCTGGGTTAGCCAGTTAGAAGTGTCTTAAAAAATCTTGAGGAGTGATAGGATTGGATATCGGTATTGGTTGGTAGAATGATTCATTTATGTGGAGACACCACTCACGAGGCTTAGCTAAAATACATATTTTTCGATGATGCCTTAAATATGTGCATGATCCGACTCGAGTGGCAATGACGAATTCTCTATCACGAGGCTTGGTTGAAATACATATATTTCAGGGACGCCTTAAATACGTGCACGATCCAACTAAGTGATATGTTGAATTCAAGTAAGTCTAAAGGAACATAAAGGTATCGAGAATTTTGAAATATTGTGTTTCAAAGAAAATATTGATGGTAATATGATCATTGGATTTGAAGTAAACTTGAATGTTGATTGATCGGGTTTGAGGTAAACAAGTCAAATTTGCTTAGGCTGGATACTCGGGATAATTATATTGATGTCAAAAGAGAGTGATCGAAAGAACCATTGTGTATGATTGTAGTAAATCAAAATTAATGAATTCGGAAGATAGTAAAATCAGTAGGCAAAATACTTGAATATGGATACATGCCAATATTGATTGAGGCAATGATACAAGTCAGGTTTCGGAGATTGGTTAAGAAGGGGTAATACTGGGTTTCGACTAGGAGACGATGAATGAATGACTTGATAAAATTTTGATTCAAAAATTTGTTGAGGATACAGCTCGGGTGGTTTGAGATATAGTTGTTTGATATGAAAAATAACTAAGGTGCGAGCGTGGCTCGGATTAAATAAACACATAAGAGGAGTGTGTGCGAGAATTATTAAATTTCAAATCAAGTAATTAGTCGAAGAGTGTGTACTCAGTAAGTTTCGAGGATAAAACTTTTTCTGTGTGGTGTATTATGTAGTGCCCATCCCGCTCAGTTCAACAGAAGGAATCAAAACACAACGGCGTTTTGGACTTATCCATGCAACGGCTTGCTCGAAGTTTTGCTCGGTCGACGCAACTCCTCCTTTAGGCGGGTGGCTTCGGTGAACTTGCCTCAGCTTGGCCTTCACACTAATAATTGGATGTTTTTAATTGTACTGAGTATGTATGCTAATAAAAGAGACAAACCCACATAGCCAAAGGAAATAATCCTGCTTCGAGACAGATTGATTAGAACATGGAAAATGGTTAACCTGTTACCTAGATATCACTCCACGATGGCTTTCAAAGTTGGCACTTAGTCCTTCGACCCTACAACTTAGGTAAAGAAGAGACGACTTGGGGAAATTAGGTCATATTTATACTGGCGCATAAACTATCAATTTGCAGTCATAGTCTAGATGTTTTCATGGTCGCATTTCTTATCAAAGCATGCGTGCCCCACGATTTTAATACGGGCCATATAATTTATGGCACGAGGTAAGGCACCCAAAGAACACGGATGTTCAAGTTGAGCAGGCACATTCTCACGGTTTCAAGGCCTGTCATATAGAGTATGACTTGGGAGGTAGTATCGCATAGAACAAAAATTAGTTTAATGCACGAGCCACGGTTGGTATAATGATAAGTATACCACGGTCTACGGCACTTCTGGAAGATGTTTGTTTCAAGTTAAGTAGCTAGGCTATGCAGTAGATATTTCCTATGTTTCAATGAATGGAAAGTTCATGCGACCGTTTGTCACCGAGTTGTTCCCTCGTTTGGGATTCTCCAACGAAATATGAAAAGTTTGGTTTATGAGCACGATATGCAAAGGGTTTGAGTCGTACCACAAATTAGGCTATACATTTACGTGAGTCTAGATATTCTTGTAGGTGTGTGGGCATGGACAACTTGTGCATAAGGGCGATGTTTCTTCGGACGACAACTTGGGGCCACAGGAATGATCCGTCCATAGATAAAACACGGTATAGCTGATGCTGGGTAGGCAACCAGAAATTTGATGGGCTTTCATTGGGACTAGCTGTAAACCACCTAAAATTTTAGTATTATTTTATTTTATTTTATTTTATTTTATTTTTGCTATTTGTACGTCTAGAGCGAATATGTATATACGAAGTATTTCAATTTATACAAAAGTTTTATTCTCAAAGTTATTTTTAAAGGAAATAAATATTGCGGTCGATATCATGGAAGGTAAATATTTTTATTTTTATTTTTTATTTGAATATGTAAATATGTCATAAATTTGTCAAACTTCATTTTTATTTAAAAACTATTTTTAATTGTTATACAAATATAGGTAATAGTTTAGATAATAATATTTTCTTGATAAATAATATGCTTTATTTTGCATGCGAGATACATGAAAATAAATTCATGTATATTTTAATTTTCGAACTATTTATTATTATTTTATTTATTTATAAAAAACTTAAAATTTGTTTGATTTAATGTTTACTTAGTTATGGTGATTTAAATCGGGAATTGATTTGATTGATTTTTATTTTAAATAGTTTAAATTAAAGATGTGATTTATCAAGATTTAAATTGGATTTGGATTGATTGAATTGGTTTTAAATCGATTTAAATTAAATGGTGAATTATCTAGTGAGTGTTTAAACTTCATAATCCTTATCTAACTAGGAGTCTCCACCTCCTATATATGGAGAGGCTCTTTTGCTTTTTTCATAGAAATTCTAGAATCTAAATTTTCTTCACCACAGATGTGCGTGCACCATGTCGGTGTCCACTTTTCTCGTGTCAGCCGTGACGACCTCAGATCCGATCCCAGATGTCTTTCTAATATTTTTATTATTACATTTATATGTACCAATTATCGTGTCCCATACATCGGACACAACCAATTCGTCACCTTTTCCGTGTCCGACACATAGACACCAAACCCAATCATCTAAACCCTAACCCAAGCTACGGTGTTGCCTCGTCGAAATATACCGCCACAACCGTAATCAAGTAACATCTTCTCCTCTCCATCCGTTCTCTGCTCCTTCTCGCCAGAAATAACTACCGTCGCGGCCGCTATTATCCTCGCCACCAAGCACCGCCCACAAATAGTAAAATCCTGCCCTATCAACAGCTTCCATCTGGCTGATCCATACCATACGTCACCTCCCCGAACTCCTCAAGGTCGAAGCCGCCGACGCCTAGGTCACCACCAACCACAGCGGCCACCGCCACTGTTCCACTACTACGCCCCACTTACCCCGTCGCTGGTTCTTCCTGCCGCCGTTGAAATCCCTCACCCTTTACCGCGGCCACCGGCCAAGCCCCTTCATACCACCACCGCCACCAGCCCCAAACGTCCAACAAAAGGAAAAAAAATCAAAACCCTAGCCTGACCTTAACTCCTCCTCAACCCCAGCCACCTCCTCGCCTCCGTGCCTGGCCCAAACACTGCTTTATCTCCGCCCGTGTGTGCACCTACCTCCGTCGACCAAGATCTAGAGCTCCAGCCAAGCTCTCGGCCACCAACGCACCGAGCCAGCGCCAACCCCTGCGAGTGGTGCCTCCAGCCGTTGAAGCTCGCAGGTGAGCCGCTATCCATTCCTTCATCCTCTCTCTCTCCCTTTCCCCTTTCCTTTTTCCTTTTCAACTGCTTTTTTTTCCCTTCAGACTTCTCTCTTAACGAGAGACATGAAGTCTCTTTACGAGAGAGACTGACTTTTCTCTATTTACGATACTTTTTTTATTCTTCGCGAGACTGACTTTTCTCCCTTTACAAGAAAGACAATGTGTAATACATTATTATTATTATTATTATTATAGTAGTAGTACTCTCCTACTGTTAAATTGTATATTACTATACCTATACTTGTATACCTATGTATTACAATATATATATATATATATATATATATATATATATATATATATATATATATATATATATATATATTTTATATATATATATATATATTTAATATATATATATATATATATATATAGTATTAGGAGTATAATTATATATAATATAAATATATATATATATATATATATATATATATATATATATATATATATATATATATATATATATATATATATATATATATATATATATATAGTGTTTCTAGCTATTTTCAAAGATGGTTTTACTCAAATATTTTATTTTTACAAAAAGTAGTACTTTAGCCCAAATAATTTTCTAGACTTCCAAAATATTTATCTAAAATATTTTGTTATAAAAATATAGTATTGTGTGTAGCCTACGTCTATTTTCAAAATGTGTTTATAAACACTAAATAGTTATTGGATTATTTTACCTATTTTAAAATATAGATTTTTTCCTAAAAATCTGTCCTGACAACCTTAGTGTTTTGTCCTAAAACGACTTTTGATTTTTTTCAAATATTTATTTGAAAGCATATTTTGACTAATAAATATATTTTCAAGTATTATAAATATTTTCTAAAAATAGTATATGTATTATTCACACAAATTCCATCCATTATCAATTTTTGACCATGGCTAGTCGTATTTTCTATCCTCTTCCAAAACTGTACTTCCTGATGTTGACCCTAGCTAATTTGACTATTCTGGACTCATTGGAACAGTCGGTGCCATCATCGGAGGCCATCTTGCGTAGTTGTAACACCGAAGTAAATTTTGTGCCATCATGATCATTGCACCACACCAGGTGTCACTATCAGGCAAAATACCTTATCGTTTACTGTCTATTTACTTTAGCTCATATATTGCATGTATTTATTTATTATTTATTTCCTATAAGATAAATTGTGCTACCTAGTCATATTGAGATGTAATTCTACTATTTAGTTTTATTACCTGTTATTTAATATCATATGCACATTAAACTTAGATTTAGGAGACCAACCCTCGTTTGTGTTGCATTCATTGGCCTTGACACATTTGTGCACAAAGTCTCAAGTCTAATATAGAACTCGGATATGTGTAGCTGGCTGGACACCGGTACGTATAAGTTGTGCGATAGGAATAATTGCTAGTAGTATTTGCATGATTAGTTTGACTTAGCAGTTATTAGATGTTATATGTGTTGTGGATACAACATAGACAGGAATAGGGTGGGGAGGAAATTTCTTTAGCATATGGGCTACCATGCACATTACCTTTGTGATTGTATGCCCGTCGTCGATGCGGGTTGACGACCCCTTTATTTTGCTCTTGCCCAAGAAGGGACTATGTCGATCCTATTTTAGCCAGAGAGCCCTTATGTTGGAGGTTTATTCTTAAATTGTATTCACATAGAATGGTTAGACGACCTTATCCGTTAGGTATATGTACTTTTAGTTTATGTACTTATACCTGATTGTGGCTTGGACAGTATTTTGTTGCAAACTAGTGTGCCACACTTTGTCTTTATTTGGTTGTAGGTGTTGTTCACTGCTTCGATGATCAAATAGTGAAGCTTGTTGTGGTCCGAATACTATATCAGATTTATGGTATGGAAAGATACTTCACCATGGATTAGGGTACCATCTCATGTCCTTGTTTTGTTGGAGGGATGGTACGCTAATTCAAGGGTGGAGTATTGGACCATGTTATGATCTGATTGACTTAATTTTGAGCAGTTTATATTCAGTTATATAGTATGTTTTTATGTATCTTGTTACGTCCCTCTGACGACCTGGTGATCTCTCCAGGTGTGTATGTTTTCTTGACGTTTTGCAAAAATTCTAACCAAGATCGTGGTCTTATTCTTTCTATCGAAGATGACTTGCTCTTGGATCGTCCTTTGTTATTTTTTACAATTCTTTCATTGTACTTATTCTTCTTATTTAAAATGATTGGTAGTGGATATGTCTCTACCCAACAACTTGTATAATGATAATTCGTAGTTGATTTATGACATCTTTGTTCTTTTATTTTATGGATGAGATTAGTTGGACATGATTATACTATATTTACAGTTTACGTATATTTATTATATGGCTGACATGTTTACTTATCTGGTCCTACGTATTTTGGGACTGGTGTACTACATGTTTTTGTGGTGGACTATGCAGGTCAATAAATAATTTGTTTGGTCACATAATTGTACCAAGCAAGCCTGCATATAGGAATACTGTTTAGGATCTCATCTACATGCTTGATCTCCACCCTTGATTCCATTTTTGAACTCTTGTTTGACTGCTTTGAATTGCATCTTGCTTGATCCATTTTCTACCGTAAATCTTTTCTTTCGTGTTTGATAGAAGTTAGAAAGATGATTCGTACTAGGTAGATATGATCTATTATTCAAATCACACTATTAGTTGAACTCTTGTAAGTTGGGTAGAATGCTTCATAACCTAGCATTCCCTTTTTCTTATGACCCGTTAAAGATGATACTAATAGGATTACCTAGACTATAGAGTTTAGAGGTCCCTAACCCATATTATCGACCAAAGCCTTCGACAAGAAGATAGTAGAACGACTGTAGAGCACAAACACCGAACGAGACATAGATTTTAAGGAACTTGAACTATTTAGACTTTTTTCAATACGATCTCACGTATTTATACTTTGGACTAATGCTGCTACTATAGCCTAGTTTTGCAAGCTTATCCTTTTATCGAGCTTATTCAAGACATTATTTGGGGGCACCCACTAACATATTGTCTAATCAGAACCGGTGCATGATGGTCTGATCAACCTAGTGCACTTGGTTCACTCCTTATATGATTATTCTAGGTGGATTGAGATATAGTTAACTTGCCCTCTAGGATTTCATCCACAACCGCCTTGACAACTCCCTTTTGAACTATTCAATCGCCTTTGAAACCCATATTGCAATTAGATCACATCTTTCTTGAACTACTTATTATTTTTTGTCTCCTATTTTAGGAAAACAAACACTTGTAGACACAGAGTATTCTCCTATGGCCAAGATAGTTGTATATGCATGAGTGTAGCTAACCATCGACCAAGTCATGTGACTACAACCTTGTCTTGAGTTACTCATCATTTTTCTCGACCCTAGATCTATTATCATGACCTTCTAATCATTTGAAACTTAAGACTGATTAGAATCGTACCCTTAATCATACCCCAACCTAGACGATTGTCATACGATCTTCTCTCTAAGGAACCATGTACTCTTGATCTCTAATAATTTTATCTTGATTTCTTAACCCTAAATCTTTGTATTTCTTGCGTTAACTAGCATCCCTTATTCGCTACCCAAATCCTTGTCACGATCTTTGAAGCCAACATTATAATTGACCCATAAAACTCTTTCATGATTTGTGCGATCTTGTTTCTTAATATTTTTCTTGTGTGAAGAGGAAAAATCGAATCATGACACCCTTCAATTACATAGGACTAGATTAGAATCCCATAGAGGATATTATGGTATAGCGGATAAGATGATTATGTGTTTATGAACCATATAAGATCGAGTTGTATATTGAGGAAGATACAAATAGAAATATTTAGGAATTTTTTTGTGATGTCATTAGTTTTCGAGGTTACTCAAATGAGAGGATGAAAATTTTAATTTTTTTTGTGGAATGACGAGTACAAATTTCCTACTACTATAAGCTTGATTTTTGCTTTCGACTAAACTGATTGGAGATTTATTGGAATTTAATTTTTTAAGAGTTTTTATATTTAAAGAAGTTTTAGGGAATATAAATTTTGAGGAATAATAATAACTTAGGTGGAGAGATGAGTATTGAAAAAAAATTGATGATTTTATAAATATAAAAATTCAAGGTTTTTTGATGATACTAAGCAGGAATTAGGTTTAATTTTGAGTTATTGATCCAATTGAGATTTAGAAAGTTGTTACTTATTTTGAGGTTACACTCTTGATGTTAGTGACTATCAAATTTAGACACCGATGGGGATGTCATGTATACGATTATCTTCTAGACTATACTCTTCAATTTATTCTTCTAGTTATCCAAATTATTTATATGTCGTTTTCTTCTCCATACGCCTTGATCGTGTTTTCTTAACGAGAAAACCTTCTACCTTCTCAACCCTACCTACCCTAGTTATTTCTTAATTTCGAGGACAAAATTTTTGTAAGTTGGGTAGGATGTAAACCCCCTGAAATTTTACTATAGTTTATTTTATTATATTTATTTTTGGTATTTGTACGTCAAGGACAAATACGTATATATGAAGTATTTAAATTTATACAAAAGTTTTATTATGAAAGTTATTTTGTAGTAAATAAATATTATGGTCGATATCATAGAAGGTAAATATATTTTTTTGAATATATAAAAATTTCATAGATTTGTGAAACTTGATTTTTATTTAAAAACTATTTTTAGTTGTTATACAAGTATAGGTAATAATTTAGAAAATAATATTTTCTTGATAAATAATATGCTTTATTTTGCATGCGAGATACATAAAAAAAAAATTCATGTATATTTTTATTTTCAAAATTATTTATTATTATTATTATTTATTTATAAAAAGATATTTTGAATTTGTTTGATTTAATGTTTAATTTTTTATGGTGATTTAAATTAGGAATTGATTTTATTGATTTTTATTTTTAAATAGTTTAAATTAAAGATGGGATTTATCAAGATTTAAATTGGATTTGGAATGATTGAATTGGTTTTAAATTTATTTAAATAAAATGGTGAATTATCTAGTGAGGGATTAAACTTCCTAATTCTTATCTAATTATAGTCCAAACTCCTCCCGTTCGACAGCTTCCATCTTGTCGATCCACCTAGTGCATCACCTCCCCGACTTCCTCAAGGTCGGAGCCGTCGACCACCTCGGTCACCACCAACCACCGCAGCCACTACCGTTGTTCCACCACCAACGCCACCGCTAGTTCTTCCCATCACCGTCGAAATCCCTCACCATCCACCGTGGCCACCGGCCAAGCCCCTTCACGCCACCACCGCCACCAGCCATAAACGTCCAACAAAAGAAAAAAAAATAAAAACCCTAGCCTGACCTTGACAGCTCCTCCTCGACCCTATAGCCACCACCTTGCCTCCACGCCTGGCCCAGATACTGCCTTCTCTCCACCCGCGCGTGCACCTACCTCTGCCGACCGAGATCCAGAGCTCCGAACGAGCTCCTCCGTGCACGGCTGCCGACGCACCGAGCCAGCGCCAGTTCCGGCAAGTGGCATCTCCAGCCGTCGAAGCCCGTAGCTGAGCCGTTCTCCACTCCTTCCTCTCTCTCCCTCTCCCTTTTTTTTAACTGCTTTTTTTCCTTC
Organism: Iris pallida; assembly: GCA_029216955.1. Lineage (NCBI taxonomy): Eukaryota > Viridiplantae > Streptophyta > Magnoliopsida > Asparagales > Iridaceae > Iris > Iris pallida. The sequence continues at coordinate 1,005 of JANAVB010022566.1, read as the reverse complement.
AAAGTTCTCTCTTAGGGTGTGTTTGGTAGGAGGAAAAAGTGGGAGGAAGGAAAATAGAGGAGAGAAAAGTGAAGGAAAAGATTCATTTTCTCTTGTTTGGTACGAAGAAAAATTGGAAGGAAGGAAAAGTGGAGGGATTACTTTTCCTTCATAACCTAAGAAATCCAATCCCCCCAAAAATGGGAGGAAAAGTGAAGGCTTGTATTAATTAACAATTATACCCCCATATGAATGTATTATTTAAAAATTATTTATGAAGTCAAATGTTAAATAATTGTTTTTAGTTGAGGGTAGAATTGGTAAACCCTATATTTTCTAATTTCTTTCCTTCCACTTTTTCTTTCTTACCAAATAAAGGAAAATGTATCTCTTATCTTTCCCATCCTTGCTACCAAACACAAGGAAGGAAATGATCTTTCCTTTCCATATGGAAGGAAAATGAATCCTTATCTTTTTTCTTCCTTCCACTTTTCTATCCTTCCTACCAAACACAGCCTTAACGAGAGAGACGAAGTCTCTGAACGGAGAGAGACTAATTTTCTCTCTTTATGAGCCATTCTCTTTCATTGCAGACCTGACTTTCCGCTTTGCAAGAAAGACATTGTGTTGTGCATTATAATTATAATATAATTATAATTATAATAAAAAATATAATTATTATTATTATTATTATTATTATTATTATATTATTATTTATATTATTATTTTATTATTATTATTATTATATTATTATTATTATTATTATTATTATTATTATATATAGTACTCTCCTAATAATTATATTATAATTATAATTATAATTATAATTATAATTATTATTATATTATTATAATTATGATATTATTATTATTATTATTATTATTATATTATTATTATTTTTATTAGTACTCCCTACTGTTAGATAGTACATTACTATACCACACTTGTATACCTATGTATTACTATATATATATATATATATAGTATTTTATATATATATATATATCTATATATATATATATAATA
>JANAVB010022565.1:0-62289 GCA_029216955.1 Iris pallida | reverse complement strand
CATACATGATCAACCCTAGGATCTGTCAATCATGTTACAGCCTGTAGGCAGACAGTAAGTAAGTACAATCGAGCTAAACAGGTGCTCGTCGGCTAAACGCCTAAAAAGAATATTTTTACAATAAAGTGGGAGATCAAAAATAAACCCACTCGTTGTCCTGGTTACGTCTAGTCGCCACCATCGGGGTGGAAAGTCGGTAGATCCTCTGGAGCTGCTCCGAAATCTGGCCATACAAAACCAGCTGGATCAGACCCAAGAAAGAGCAAGTGCCACAAAGGAAGCTTCACTTAGGAACTAAAACCAGCAATCAGCACAAGAGTATAAATAAAATTAAGAACTGGAAATAAAGAAAATACATCAGGATGATATACGACGAGGTAACCATGAAACTATTCAGATAACCAGGTTACAACCCGTAAACCAAACAAGGACCAGGGTTGTAACCCTTCGTCTGAACAGAACTTGAAATTCTCACAATTTATCGGTAAAATAAATATAAGCATTCGGGTCATGCAGTAATCTGGAACAAGATCAGGGCAAGACTAGATAGGTTAGACTCCATCCAATCATTTCACGGCCAAGCAAGAATTACGGCTTGATACTTTAACTAACTAGGGTTATCACGGCCTAGTTACTAGCAAGATGCAGTGAGATTATTCCACAGCCACAAGTCCTGCAGACCATCCAGGTTACCCAGGTCGAAAATTAGGGGTTGAATTCAGGTGGGTACATCGTCCAGGAAACGCATGTACTTAGGTAGCTTGAAGGGTACAACACATGACAGTGTGCTGGAAATGTGCCCTGCTCGACGGCAGCCTACAGATCCCAGGCACGCCCAGGTAACGGGATTGCCTGTAGTTGGAAGATCTCTGTATGACTAATGTATTAACCTAGTTATTAGCCTTAGTCCATTTCAGTAGGTACTCCTAACCGTGGTACTCAGGAGTCCCCTCCTAGACATGATGCAAGACAGGACTGGATTATTTGTACAAGCACAATCGCCCACGGTGTCCAGGTTATTTATACAGGTCATGTCATGTCAGGCAGCCATCGCAACAGCTTATCAAGATATATCATGTCAGGTTATTATGTCAAGAGTTCTTGTCATGAGTGCGCCACGACGGGCCACTATCAGGTCATGTCATGTCATGTCATGTTTACTTGTCAGGAGTGCACCACGACGGGTCACTATTGTGTTCAGGTACTTGTGCAGGGCATCATAGTGCAAGCATTCAATCAGGAGACCCAGTTACACTGAGGGTTACAAGGCATGAGTTAATAATACTAAATGAATAATAGCAATAATAATAAAATAACAAGACAAGGCGTGGGAAGGAGTCATGCGGTCCAACGAGAGACGAATCCATGCAGCAGGCAGAAGGGGCAACCCATGCGGTTGGAGGAAGGGGAGGGTATTCATGCGGCTAAGGGCAAAAAAGTTATGCGGCTGGGACATTCAGAGTCATGCGGTTGAAAGGGCTCGAGTCCTCATACGGCAAGAAGAAGACTGCAGTATATGCGGCTGGGTGGTGAGCAAATCCCATGCGGCTATCGAGGGTCAATGCCTATGCGGCTCTCAAGGGAAGGGGGTTCTCATGCGGCTGGGACGAGCTAGGGTACAGGCGGCCGGTTCAAGTGAAGTCCCATGCGGCCAGCGGAAAGCGGCCCTTATGCGGTTGGAGTGAGGGATGCTCATGCGGCCAACGGAAGGTGAGTCCATGCGGCTGTCACAAACCCGGGTTCATGCGGTTAGAAGAGAATGAATCTTATGCGGCTGGAATGAGACTCAGCCTATGCGGCCAACGGAGGAAGTAGGCTTATGCGGCTAGATGAGTTCGGCCCTCATGCGGCTCAAGTACTTCCAGTCATGCTGCTGAAGAGAACACTTGCCGCATGAAATATTCATGCGGTAAGTCAAGCACAGTTCATCTTCTCCAAACTTCGAGAAGAAGAACACCATGAGAGCCAAGTCCTCAAGCTCCATAACTCCATCATCCGGAGCCCAAATCCGAACTTCCATAGGTCAAAATGGGGCAGAACAAGATTCTCTACAACATGGAATCATCAAAACTCAGAAATAACAAGATTAAGTAGATCAAAACCCAAGAAATCCAAAATAATATAAACTTAGATCTACAAGAATCTGGCCATGGAAAGTAAAAATGCCAAGTACTAAAGTAAGTTAAAATGCTGTAAGGAAGAGAATGAAGCATAAAATTGGAGATCCTCCATGAGCAAGTTGCACTTGCCTAGACCTCTCTCTCCCCTCTGGTAGGGAAGAACTAATGGAGGAAAGAAGAGGTTAATGAAGAGAGAGAAAGAAGAATGGGTTAATAAATGGAGATTGTGGTGGTAGGTAGGGGGTTCACCCTTGGTCCATGATAAACCAATAGCAATCCCAAACCGAACTAAGCCAACCCGAACCAAGAATAAACCAAGCCAAGAAGGAAGCTAAGCAAGGAAATCATGCAATACAAGATAAAATACGTACACGTATTCCAAAATACGTAATACGAACCACAGGTATTACAACTCTATCCATCTTAAAAGAATTTCGTCCTCATAATTTAATTAAGAGGCTAGAGAGGCGAGGACAAGCTATATTAATCATAAGCAAGCTATAACTAGGCAGGCAATCACTCATTCAAGCAAGGAATCGCAGTTATGAGGCATAAGAAGACATTATACCTCACGAGTCAAACAAGTCAGGATACCGTGATCGGATGTCATCCTCACGCTTCCACGTTGACTCCTCCAAAGAGTGATGACCCCAAGCAACTCGGACTAACTTGATAGTCTTGTTCTTGAGTATCTTCTATCTTCGGTCCAATATAGACACGGGCCTCTCCTCATACGAAAGGTTGGTACCAACAACCAATTCCGAATGATCTAGGATGTGGCTCGGATCCGGGATATACCGTCGTAATTGGGATACATGGAACACGTCATGCACCTTGCTTAGCGACGGCGGAAGAGCGAGACGATAGGATACATCTCCTACTCGCTCCAGAATGTCAAATGGCCCTATATACCTAGGACTAAGCTTTCTCCGTACGCCGAAACGAATGACGCCACGGTTAGGCGAAATCCTCAGGAAAACATGGTCACCGACAGAAAACTCGAGAGGGCGCTGATGAGAATCGGCCTAATGGCGCTGGCGATCTTGGGCAACTCGAAGATGATCCCGAACTCTTCTGACCACTTCAACTGTCTGGGCAATTATTTCTGGACCGAGCATCTGCCTCTTTCCGACATCATCCCAGGCTAACGGGGATCTGTACTTCCTTCCATATAGTCGAACGGTGCCATCTGGATACTGGCCTGGAAACTGTTGTTGTACGAGAACTCCACCAGGTGCAGGTGATCTTCCCACGAACCACCGAAGTCAAGTGTACATGATCGCAACATATCTTCAAGAGTCTGGATTGTACGCTCCGACTGACCATCTGTCTGCGGATGATATGCTGAACTGAACTGGAGGTAAGTTCCCAAACTCTCCTGCAGGCTACGCTAAAAGTGCGACGTGAATCTTGAATCTCGGTCCGAGGTGATACTAACTTTACTTCGTGCAATCGAACAATCTGCCTGAGGTACATCTCTGCTAACTGAGCTGTCGACTGACCAACTCTGAACGGGAGGAAGTGAGCTACCTTCGTAAGCCGGTCAACTATAACCCAAATAGCATCTCAACCAGCTGGGGATCTAGGTAATCCGGTCACAAAATCCATGGTCACATGTTCCCACTTCCATTCTGGAATCGGCAAGGGCTGAAGAAGTCCAGCGGGCCTCTGATGTTCAGCCTTAACTTATTGGCAGACCAAACAACGAGAGACAAACCAGGCTATCTCCCTCTTCATTCCATTCCACCAAAAGTGCTGCCGGATATCACGGTACATCTTCATACCGCCCGAATGAATAAATACTGAGAACTGTGAGCCTTTGTCATGATTTCTTATTTGATATCTCCACTGGGTACACAAAGACGCTTACCATGCCTAAGTGTACCATCCTCATGAATGCATAACTCTGGTCTTCGTCCTGCCTCACACTCTGTCCTGAGTCGCTGAAGCTTGGAATCTGCTGATTGCGCCATCCGGATCCTCTCGACTATGGTGGACTGAACTTGCATGCTGGCCATCAATGCTATACTGGAAGGAGAAGAACTTCAATACCTATCTTCTGAAGATCTGCTAACAGCTCCGGTTGCGCTGTTAGGAAGTAAACTCCGGCTCTCCTGCTCAATACATCTGCAACGACGTTGGCCTTTCCAGGATGATACTGCAGGTTGACATCATAATCCACAAGAAGCTCTAGCCACCTCCTCTGACGCATGTTAAGATCCTTCTGGGTGAAAACATACTTCAGGCTCTTATGGTCGGTGAAAATCTCCACCCTGTCTCCGTACAAGTAGTGCCTCCACAACTTAAGTACAAACACTACTGCTGCCAGCTCCAAGTCATGGGTTGGGTAATTCCTCTCATGATCACAAAGTTGTCATGACGCATAAGCTATTACCTTCCCATGCTACAACAGAACACATCCCAAACCTCTGCCCAAAGCATCACAATATATGGAGAATCCTCCGGTTCTATCTGGAAGCGCGAGAATGGGAGCCGTCATCAAGCCTCGCTTCAACTTCTCAAAAGAATCCTGACATTCTGCTGTCCAAGCAAACTGTACCTCCTTGCGGGTCAACTGGGTCAATGGCGCTGAAATCTGAGCAAAATCTGAAATAAATCGCCGGTAGTAGCCGGCCAATCCAAAGAAACTGCGAACTTCTGCGACTGTGCTGGGCACTGGCCACGACTCAAAAGCCACGATCTTTTGGGGATCCACTTTACTCCTCCTCTGGTGATGATGTGACCCAAGTTCGAAATGCGATCGAGCCAGAACTCGCATTTACTGAACTTGGCATACAACTGGTGCTTCCCTGAGAATCTGAAGAACTACACAGAGATGCTACTCATGCTCCGCCTCGCTCCTGCTGTAGACCAGGATGTCATCCAAGAACATAATCACAAACTGATCCAAATAAGGCATAAAAATACGATTCATGAGATCCATGAATACTGCCGGCGCATTGGTCCGCTCCAAAGGGCATAATAAGGAACTCCCAATGCCTATACCTCGATCTAAAAGCTGTCTTCGGGATGTCCTGCTCTCTGACTCTGATCTGATGATATCCGGAGCGCAAATCGATCTTCGAGAATACTGCTGCCCCTTTGAGCTGATCAAACAAGTCATCTATCCTCGGAAGAGGGTATCTGTTCTTGATTGTCACTGATTCAAGGTACGATAATCAACACATAACCTGGACGTACCATCCTTCTTTTTCACAAGAAGCATCGGGGCTCCCCAAGGCGATCCACTAGCACGAATGAATCCCTTGGTTCGAAGTTCTTCAATCATCTTGTACAATATCTCCAACTCTGAAGGCGCCATCCTGTAGACTCTCTCTGATACTGGGGCTGTCCCGGGAATCAAGTCTATGGTGAACTCGATCTTCCGCTCTGGCGGCATACCTGGAAGCTCTTCTGGAAAAACATATGGAAACTCTTCGACTATCCGGGGCAACTGCATTGCTGCTACTGCCATCCGTAATACTGAAGGAGAAGGCTCAACCTCGCCTCTAGAAAATGAAAAACTCTGGCTCGCCTGGAATGCTTAAAACAACCCTACCAATATGGCAGTCTATTCTAGCATACTGGTTCCTCAACCAATCCATCCCTAGGACCACATCATAATCGACCATCGGAAACTCTATCAATCTAGCGGAAAATTCCTTACCGCTAACTACGATTCGACACGAGGAAAACACCCTATCGACTCCGACAAGTCCGTTACCAGTAAGTATATTGAGCCTTACTAATAATGACTCGGGCTCTAATCCTATCCGTGTTGCGAATCGTACAGACATAAAAGAATGTGACGCACCAGAATCAAATAAAGCTGAAGCTGGAAAGGAGTTGACGGGAATAGTACCTGCCACTACCTTTTTCGGTGCCAATCCTTCATTACCATAGCCTGACCATGCCCTCGGGGTGCTGGTCCCCTCTGCTGAAATCCTCGCTGCCTATTCTGACTCAAGGCCTGGGCTTGAACATGCTGCTGGGGGTTCTGCTGCTGGAATACCTGGGACTGAGGCGGCAAGCGCCTCGGCAATGGATACTGCTGCTACTGGACCGGAGCTGGTCCTCTCACCGAAGAGCTAGAAAGGTTGGATGATGATGAACCACCCCTATTCGGGCAGGATCCAACCCTATGGTCTGCTGCTCCACAAGCCAGACACAATCCCTGTGCCCTGCGACACTCTGCCACTACATGGCTTGGCTTCCCACAAAGAGAACATCCCATTGCGGAAGACTACTTCTGCTTCTGCTGCTACTGAGGGTACATCGGGGCTGAATGCTGAACCGACGTCACTGAGGCCACCCGCCTCGGAGCTCCAATAGTCAAAGCCCTGGCTGCTGGGGCTGGGGCTGAAGACTGATTCATCTGGCCATGGGATCTCTTCCGACCTTCGACCCTATCCACAATCCTCTGGAGGTATACTCATGCATCCTAGCTGCTCTCAAGACTGCATCAAAAGTCTGATGCTCAAACTGCGCAAACCGCCAATAGAATCTCCAGGTGAAGCCCCTGTTGGAATCGCTGGGCTCTATCATACTCGGTTGCCACCAAGGTGGGAGCAAACCGACTGAGTCTCGAAAACTCGGCCGCATATCCATCGACCGTCCTGCCCATCTGCTTCAGATTGGTGAACCTCGTCTATAGATCGTACCGAGCTAAAGTATCAAAATACTTGGTCTGGAATCTCTATCTGAATACCGCCCAAGCAATGGGTGCTGCTAATCCAACGGCCTGAGCTACCCACCAGCTGCGGGCAAGATCTAGCAAATGCAGGCGTACCACGGCTACCTTCTCATTCTCTGGGGTCCTGGCTGCTTCTAGAATTACCTCTGTGTCCTGAAGCCAACTATCTACAGCGATAGCATCTTCACTACCGTCGAAGAAGGGAGGGTTCAAGCGCTTGAAGCTGTTGGCCGCATTGTTACCTTGATGACCTCCTCTGGTTAAAGCATCCGTAACTGCCTGGTGCAAGGCATCTCCACGACGATCTTGGGAAGCTATCAAGGTCCCGACGAGACCTACCAAAGTGCCATCATCAGGCTCAGCAGGCTGAACTGGCTGGACTGGTGGCTCTCCGCCAGAAGGCACGACTCTGGAGGCTACTCCCTAATGCTGGGCTTGATCTCGTGGTTGTTGCTGATCCGCGAGAAATGCTCCGCCTTGCTGACCGACAAGTCCAGGAACGATGCCGCTGAAGAAGACGACATGGGGAACAATAAGGAAGGACCAGGACAGATCAATGATACAAGCATATGATCAGGACAAGAATCCAGGGATTCAGAAGATACGAGCAGAGATCAAGGGCGAATACTGATTGAGACATCTATTCGGTAAACCCTCACATATCTTGATTTACAAGACCTGTATGGGCCACCACTTAAACCATGTCACGCCCAAGAACCAGAATACTGGAGAGCAGGGGCAGACATAGCCAGCTACGTATATGAAATGGATTCCATCTCGCTATACGGTCACGGCTGTCAAGATACATGAGGGTTTACTACAAGCCAACAGTCTCCTATGGTCATGAACAAGCCTAGTGTCTCAATCACAAGCAAGTAAGTAAAGTCACAAGATGTATGATCATTAAATATACAATAATAAGACGTCCCAAATATTACATATTCAGCTGATCATGAAGCTAGTCGTTACAAAATGTCAGGACTAGCAAGAGTTTAGTCATACATGATCAACCCTAGGATCTGTCAATCATGTTACAGCCCGTAGGCAGACAGTAAGTAAGTGCAATCGAGCTAAACAGGTGCTCGTCGGCTAAACGCCTAAAAAGAATATTTTTACAATAAAGTGGGATATCAAAAATAAACCCACTCGTTGCCCTGGTTACGTCTAGTCGCCACCATCGGGCTGGAAAGTCGGTAGATCCTCTGGAGCTGCTTCGAAATCTGGCCATACAAAACCAGCTGGATTAGACCCCAGAAAGAGCAAGTGCCACAAAGGAAGCTTCTCTTAGGAACTAAAACCAGCAATCAGCACAAGAGTATAAACAAAAGTAAGAACTGGAAATAAAGAAAATACATCAGGATGATATACGACGAGATAACCATGAAACTATTCAGATAACCAGGTTACAACCCGTAAACCAAACAAGGACCGGGGTTGTAACCCTTTGTCTGAACAGAACTTGGAATTCTCACCATTTATTGGTAAAATAAATATAAGCATTCAGGTCATGCAGTAATCTGGAACAAGATCAGGGCAAGACTAGACAGGTTAGACTCCATCCAATCATTCACGGCCAAGCAAGAATTACGGCTTGATACTTTAACTAACTTGGGTTATCACAGGCCTAGTTACTAGCAAGATGCAGTGAGATTATTCTACAGCCAGAAGCCCTGCAGACCATCCAGGTTACCGAGGTCAAAAATTAGGGGTTGAATTCAGGTGGGTACATCGTCCAGGAAACGCATGTACCCTTAGGTAGCTTGAAGGGTGCAACACATGACAGTGTGCTGGAAATGTGCCCTACTCGACGGCAGGCTACAGATCCCAGGCGCGCCCAGGTAACGGGATTGCCAGTAGCTGGGAGATCTCTGTATGACTAATGTATTAACCTAGTTATTAGCCTTAGTCCATTTCAGTAGGTACTCCTAACCGTGGTACTCAGGAGTCCCCTCCTAGACATGATGCAAGACAGGACTGGATTATTTGTACAAGCACAATCGCCCACGGTGTCCAGGTTATTTATACAGGTCATGTCATGTCAGGCAGCCATCGCAACAGCTTATCAAGATATATCATGTCAGGTTATTATGTCAAGAGTTCTTGTCATGAGTGCGCCACGACGGGCCACTATCAGGTCATGTCATGTCATGTCATATTTACTTGTCAGGAGTGCACCACGACGGGTCACTATCGTGTTCAGGTACTTGTGCAGGGAATCATAGTGCAAGCATTCAATCAGGAGACCCAGTTATACTGAGGGTTACAAGACATAAGTTAATAATACTAAATGAATAATAGCAATAATAATAAAATAACAAGACAAGGTGTGCGGAGGAGTCATGCGGCCCAACGAGAGACGAATCCATGCAGCAGATAGAAGGGGCAACCCATGCGGCTGGAGGAAGGAGACGGTATTCATGCGGCTAAGGGCGAAAAACTTATGCGGCTGGGACATTCAGAGTCATGCGGTTGAAAGGGCTTGGGTCCTCATTCGGCAAGAAGAAGACTGCAGTATATGCGGCTGGGTGGTGAGCAAATCCCATGCGGCTATCGAGGGTCAATGCCTATACGGATCTCAAGGGAAGGGGGTTCTCATGCGGCTGGGACGAGCCAGGGTACAGGCGACCGATTCAAGTGAAGTCCCATGCGGCGAGCGGGAAGCGGCCCTTATGCGGTTGCAGTGAGGGGTGCTCATGCGGCCGACGGAAGGTGAGTCCATGCGGCTGGCACAGACCCGGGTTCATGCGGTTACAAGAGAATGTATCTTATGCGGTTGGAATGAGACTCAGCCTATGCGGCCAACGGAGGAAGTAGGCTTATGCGGCTAGATGAGTTCGACCCTCATGCGGCTCAAGTACTTCCAGTCATGCGGCTGAAGAGAACACTTACCGTATGAAATATTCATTCGGTCAAGTCAAGCACAGTTCATCTTCTCCAAACTTCGAGAAAAAGAACACCATGAGAGCCAAGTCCTCAAGCTCCATAACTCCATCATCCGGAGCCCAAATCCGAACTTCTATAGGTCAAAATGGGGCAGAACAAGATTCTCTACAACATGGAACCATCAAAATTCAGAAATAACAAGATTAAGTAGATCAAAACCCAGAAAATTCGAAAATAATATAAACTTAGATCTACAAGAATCTGGCCATGGAAAGTAAAAATGTCAAGTACTAAAGTAAGTTAAAATGCTGTAAGGAAGAGAATGAAGCAATAAAATTGGAGATCCTCCATGAAGCAAGTTGCACTTGCCTAGACCTCTCTCTTCCTCTCTGGTAGGTGAAGAAGTAATGGAGGAAAGAAGATGTTAATAAAGAGAGAGAAAGAAGAATGGGTTAATAAATGGGGATTGTGGTGGTAGGTAGGGGGTTCACCCTTGGTCCATGATAAACCAATAGCAATCCCAAACCGAACCAAGCCAACCCGAACCAAGAATAAACCAAGCCAAGAAGGAAGCTAAGCAAGGAAATCATGCAATACAAGATAAAATACGTACACGTATTTCAAAATACGTAATACGAACCAGAAGTATTATACTGGGAAGCGGCTAGTACTGCACGATCTCGAGATTCCGTTCTCTCCCAATGCTTCTACCAGTTTAAGTTGCCAAGATTAACCATACGTTTATCCGAAATCACATGCCGTGGTCACATGATCATCCTCCTAGATGTCGTACCTCCATACGAGAACGCTAAGTAAGAATCAACCTCGGCACCTATAGTGCCAGTTGTGATCCATCCTTAGTGTTATACAACAAGCAAGCAAGTAATCCTGACCACGCTAAGACTATAGGCCAACTACCAGATACCCGTACAGGTAATCATATAATATAGCTAGAATATCAAGATGGCATCGCAATGCTATATAATCATGGAAGTAGCACCTCAAGTGCCAGTAGACAAGGAGTACCGCAGTGCAAAATCAGGGCCAGTACCTCAAAGGGTAAGCTAGACCTATAGCACGGATACAAGCAGTCATGTCGGGGACAAGGCCAAATCTGTCAGTCACATAAAATCATCTACCCACATCATGGCATGGATATCAGGTCAAGTACAAGATCAGAATCTCTACTATAATATCCCATCAAGTATACAAGGGAGTCTACAGCTCTAATCATCAAGTCGGTCTATCTCCCGGATCAATCTAGCAAGAGTCTTCCCTCCATAATGGAGATCAAATCAAGAAGTAAAATCGTCAGATACTAAACTAATCCTCATAAACAATGTTAGGTCCTCTGGCTCACCAGGGTCCTCTAAATCAATGATCACAAGCTATCGGGAAACAAACCTCTCAACTACCAAGATATAGCAATCAATCCATGTTTTGGGCGTTTGGGAAGTCGAATAAAAATCATATAATACTACCCTCGATATTTTCCTCGTTCCACAAAATATTCGCGATCCTCCAAATCCAAGAATCCACATAGTCATGTATGATCAAATTAGAACATCATCAAAAGAAATAGCAACACTATCCAAGAATCCACATGAGTCTATCAACCAATATCGCGAGATCATACTCTCCAAAATACTCAATCCTCAGATATATACAAAAATTACAAATTTCGATACACAGGACAACTATCAGTCATAACTGGCTAAACTAGGATAACTCCTAGAAAGAATGGTCGGGGGGAACAAGAGACTATTAATTATACCGCCGAAAAATAGCAAGGACTACATGAACCACTTTGAAGCAGATCCACAACCCTTAAACCAAACAAGGACCAGGGTTGCAGACCGTCTCCCGAGTGGAACTGCGCTCCTTACGCTATCCAACGGACAAGAAATGTCAAGAGCTAGGCGACTAGTCTAGTCAGGGGTCTACCTAGCAAGTACTGGAATCAGACCATTATTACTAAACCAAGTAAGCACGAGTCTAGATTAGCAAACCAAAGGAATGGTTCTGCCTAATTCTTCGAACCAAATTCTCGGCCAAAAATTCTGAAAAAATTCAGCGGAGTCTCCTTTGTATTCTGGACGGGATGTCCCAGCCAAATGGGGCTAAATCCACTCGGCACAACTCGTCGCTGAATCGCAGACCGAAAACACTAAATATCGGCTTCCAGCAGCACTACGATGCATACTGGGACCCAAGCCATAGTCGAGAACACTAAGTCTCGGCCTCCAGCAGCGCTACGATGTGTACTGGGCGCGAAGCCAACACATTCAACAAGAACCGCCATATAGGGCGCATCAAGACCCACAGTCATAATCCAAGCTACAAGCAGAGTCACAAACATAGTTAGCTAAAGCCTTCACCCGACCGCGAGTCGGACACGGGGCATATGGGGATAATCCATACTCGTGAGTCGTGCTCGTGTCCTCGGAGGTATGGAAGACCCGTCCGAGTTGTCCGATACGATCGTAAACCGGTATCGAACCAAGCTATCCTAGGTTATCATCATGGCAGTTCTACTGCTAAGCTACACTAAGCATGGTTATACATTTACAATTACAAATGAATTAAATACAATAAATTATATGAGAGAGGGCAAGAGCCGTCGATGAGCAAGGGATAATTGTCTAGAGGGCTCGGCTAGGTAAGCAAGTCTTCGGCAATCATGATCCAAGCTTGCACGCCAATCGAGGTCCTCAGAACACATAATAAACAATTATTAGAATTAAATAATAAAATAATAATAAAAATCATGATAGATGGCATGAGGCTATACCGTTTAGGTCCCGCAAGCATTGTAGGGATCTGGTACAGAAATTGAGGCACACGAATCGATACGGACAAGCAAACCGAGACACGCACTTATATCGAGACGCACACGAGAATCGAGATAACACAAAGATCGAGTTGAACAAGAGACACAACGTGCACGTAAATTGAGACGTGCACGTAGATCAAAGAAATCACAAATATCAAGATAGTGCATAAATCAATGCAACACGCAAATCAAGATGGCATGAATATCGAGGCAAACAGGAACGGAACGTGCACGTAAATCTAGATGTGCACGTAGATCGAGGAATTTATCAGGATGGTGCACGAATAAATATGGTACGCAAATCGATACGGTACGGAGTTCAAGATGGAACATAAACCGAGGCAGCATGTAAATCGATGCGTGCACGTAAATCGGAGCGATACGAAAATCGAGATAGAAACAAAGGCCGAGGCACAAAAATCGAGGCAATGTGCAAACTGAGATGGTACGTTGCCTGAGGCAGCGTGGGTCTTGAGGTGTCCTACTGTCCAAGGCAGCACATGGATCAAGGTGGCACAAAATCGAGGCTGTACATAATTCAAGGTACACGTGTCTCGAGAAACGCGAAGAACGAGAGTGCGCTACTCGAGGCAGCACATTGCACGAGGCAGCGCACTGATCAAGGAAGTGCGCACACCGAGGACGGTGCAGAATACGAGGGCACACATAATAAGGATGAACGCGGATCTAGGCAACACAAAACTCGAGCAGCGCTGGGCCCAAGGCATTCCGCTGCTCGAGGCAGTGCTCCCCTAGACGCACACAAAACAAGGAAGATGAGAGAGGGGTGTTCGGGTCATCGTCGGCGGGCTCGAGCCACATCGGGATGAGGAGCTCGGCCAGGCGAGTCGAGCTCCTAGCCACGGAGGAAGGATGGCACCAGTAGGGGCACCCGGTGGCTGGAGAAGGACAAGGGGAGAAACGGTGCCGAGGGGGCACTCGTCGTCGGGGAAGGTGGCGACGACAGCGGATGGCCGAGGAAGCTCGTGGTGGCACTGGGGACGAGGAGAAGGAAAGACAGGGGAGATGGAGGCCGTGATGGTGGAAGTAGTGGTGGCAGTCGCGGTGGAGGACAGAAGTGGCGACGATGGTGGTGTTGGTGACGGAAGGGGCAGACACGACGAGGGGGTGGAGGTGATGGCGACGCTGGAGGTGATGGAGCAGTGATGGTGGTATTCGTGGGGATCTTGGGGGAGGAGAACGAGAGGGGGGGGTGAAGGCCAAGCAGGAGAGAGAAGTGAGGGGAGATAGAGGGGCTAAGGAGAGAGAGCAGAGAGAGAACAAGCTGGGGGGTTGTTCTCCAGTGAGAAGAAAAGAGAGATGAGGGGAGTAGGTGAGAGTGGTTGAGAGAGAGATGTGAGGGTTAGGTTTTAGATATTTTAGGGGAATGGGGTAGATGTAGTTATTACAATAATAAAATTGAGGATAAAATTCACCTCCAAGAAAATAATAATAAACTTTTAAGAACACCCAAATTTAAAATCCTCCAAATACAGGAATACGCTCATATACCTATTTTCAAAATAGGAATTTGACATATGTATATTATATAATGTAGTGTGGTGTTATGGTAAACTTGTTCCAATCCTGACTGGATATATTTTTCAGTTGATAGATTCTTGATGACTTGCTCTCTTGTTTTGGGTTCCTTCGGGTGGAGTTAGAGATATCTTGAAGGCGAAAACCTAGAGACTAGTTAGATAGTTTAGATTTGTTGTATTGGATTTTATGAGACATTGTATTTGGTTAAATATAAATCTTGTAAATTTTGTAATTGATTTAGAAATATAAATAAGCAATAAAATGATTATTTTATGAGCACTTGTTATTGTGAGCTAGACAACGTTCTACCGCCGACACTGCGGCATAGGCTGAGCTTGCGCATGCACTCGGATCCCAAAAATTGGTGCGGATCCTGACAAGTTTTTTTGGTGGCCCATGTAGGTCTATTTTTGCAAAATAATACAAACTCATGATAGTACTTAAGTTAGTCATACCATTACGATTCTGCAACTAGGAAGTGCTTATTCACAATTAGGATTGATTTGATTTTAGAAGAATGACTAGGACTAGGAGTTCCTTATTCAACTTGACTGTTGGGTAGATAAGGTTGCTACATAGGCAATGTGATTTAGCCAATGATTCTAAATCCTATTAAATGACTTTCATAGAAGGATACACTATTGTATTTTAATACGATGGTATGACCAACGGTGGGTGGACTATTCGTCTAAGCTTTCTAGGTTTTAATTCCTAATCTTGATCATTTGTGCGCACAGTTTTATTTTTCTGCCTTCTCTAATTAACGTCATATCGTAAGTTCATATTGCTTATTTAGTTTCCTTTGGACATAAGGAATATTTTTCTAAATAATTTCAGATTCAATTATCCATATATTCCAAGTACTTTTCAATTTTTTTTTATTTTTAAATTTGATACTTTCACTTCAAGGACGGATACTTATATTTTTCTATCATGATCGACTTGTTTGAATTTATATAAGCTCATTTGAAATTCTTATGGATGTAGTTGGAATAAAATTTTCATGACTTACAATGGCAAGTCAGATACGCACTATTCCTATTTATTTGAATTATGAAAACTGCAGGTTTACTGCAGCTAGCAGTGCACTGGCAAGACATGGCCCATATGTTGAAATAATTTTAAGTAAGTGTAGGTTATCGAATACTATTAAAGACTATGTTCAGTTTCCCTATTTTGATCTTTGAGTTATGTCAATAATGGATTGAGTTGATAGAATATTCGATAGCATATTCTCATTGGAGCCATGAAACCAAAAGAGTTTACTGCAACAAGATGTACACTGGCGAGGCATAAATTTTTGGTAAAATGACTTTGGATATGCTTACGGTTTTCAAATACTATAGAGATTATATCTCTTTTTGGCATATGACTATTGATTTTCAAGGTTCGTAATTTCATGTAACCTCGCTTAAATTTGATTTAATTCTTATCATTTTATTTCTTGAACATTTCCTTCCTATCTTTCGATTTTCTAATTGTCATTTGTCTTCCTAGAAATTATTTACACCTATTTTGATTCCATTCCACTGATTCTATGATAGTACCTAAATAGTTGATCGTGCCAAAACGACTTCAATTTGATCATTCTTAAATAATTTTGATCACGACTAGACTATTTTAATTATATTTCGATCGTGCCAATTCGTATCTTTTTCTAGATTTTGAATATATGATCGACCTATTTGATCATTAATCATACCATTTATTGATCGTGCCTAATCATAACTTTTGAAATTTCGAGCATAAATTTTTTTAAGGTGGGTAGATTTGTAAGCCCAATTTTTGAATTTTTAATTTTATTTGATTATGATTAAATTTATGATCATTGGGAGTTATGCCGAAGCTTGTAGGTGAGCTATGACCATCTTAAGGTCATATAGCCCTTAGACATCTTATATAAGTATTATTTAGCCATTTTATATTTTTCTATAATTTTTGGATATTTTTAGGTATTTAATATTTAAGGGTTTATTATTTTTAAGGACTTTCAGGATTTACTGTAAGGTCATTTGAGAGTATTTTGGGACCAAATATTTTTATTTGGGCTCTATATGACTAGGAATATTTTCTAGAATATTCTAAGATTTTTTTAGAATTTTTGAGAATTTTTAGATAATTAAAACATATAAATTTTATTTTTAAAGGCTTTGGAATTTATTGTGGGGGTCACACGAGTTACAATATTTTTATTTAGGTTCTAGACACTTAGAAATATTTTCTAGAATTTTTGAGGAATTTTCTGGATTTTTTGTAATTTATTTGAATTTATTTGGAGTTAAAATAATTTTTGTAATTAAATAAATAATTACACGGTCACCCAGCCGGGACAGGTCCACCTTGCGCTCAACCGCCTCTTTCTCTCTTTCTCTCCTATATATATATATATATATATATATTTATATATATATATATATATATATATATATATATATACAAAAACCCTAGTTTATTTTCTTGGCCGACTTTGGAGTTTTGATCTTGGTGATTCCCCTACTTCCCGGAGCGATTGCAGACAGCTCCGACCATGTTTTCGCCTACCATTTTTTGTTGTTGGAATCATCTCAATGTTAGATTTTATAATATATATTTTATTTTTTGAGATTTTGTTTCTAAATTTCTGGAGAATTATTTTAGTGTTGGTTGTCCAAAACTCGACACATCGCACGATTTTCGAGATCCCGGGAGATTTCGAACTCCAATTTGTGATCCGTTTGAATTTTTGGAAATCTGACAAGATGATCTTCGAAATATAAGTTTTTCAGAATTTTAGAGGTTCGTTTACTATTTTATTTATTACGTTGAACTCAGATTTGATCGGTAAATTACTGATTTGGTCATAATTAGTCATAACGGCGATATCTTTTGACCAAGGCATGATTTTGCGGTAAGGTCGATTCTAGTGCACTCGCAGCACCAAAATCTACTAATATACACTTTCCAAAGCTCAAGTTCACAATGTTTGACTAGTTAGTCATCGGCACGCCTCGATTTGCGTAGCATAGTTTCCCAAATTTGAAATATGACTTTCTATGGCTAAAATTCCCTATTTAAGTTAGATTTCAAATTATTATTCAGTTAAATTAGATTTTTAAGTAATTTACTTCAAAATTAAGTATTATTAGATAGGATAACCCATTAGCCACTTTTTCTATTATTTTAGAACTAGAATCTTAGAATTGACATGTGGTTTTTGTGCAGGTTCGTGGTACGATAGTGTGATGTGGGTTGATAGCTTCTAGATCAGAGTTCCTTTCATCCTCGACTTGCGAAAATGGTTTGTCCAAAAAATCAGGCAAGTTTCGCTATGATATTATATTACCTTTATTTGTACTGCATATATCATTATACTGCCTTTTCACTGTTACATCTTATATTTCATGTTGTTATTGTTCTTCATTGATCATGATTATTGCTTGTACACGAGAGTTAGATTCACTAGAGTACATGTACTTGTTTATGCCTTACTTCTAGTTTATCGTGATTATCGTTTATCGTCTTGCTAATGTTTATTGTGTTGGACATGTACTTATGAGATAGTTGGATGGAAGAATACGACTAGTAGAAATGTGGTACCCCAATGTAGCCCTGAATTTATTCGGTCAGGAAATCGTCTGACAGTATTTGTTCAGTCAATACACCTCACGTGTTGACTGTCTGATTCCTAACTCAACTACATGTTGAATGTTGGTATTCTAAAACACATAGTATACGTGATATTGTTGCTATATTGTTCATTCATTTCTTTTCCATCGAGTCGACTGTCATGTTGTTCTTATGTTATAACTTTACTCTTTCGTGTCATGCATCTAGTGTGGTGTTATGGTGAACTTGCTCTAATCCTGACTGGATTTTTTTCTTCAGTTGACAGATTCTTGATGACTTGCTCTCTTGCTTTGGGTTCCTTTGGGTGGAGTTAGAGATATCTTGAAGGTCAAAATCTAGAGACTAGTTAGATAGTTTAGATTTGTTGTATTAGATTTTGTGAGACATTGTATTTGATTAAATATAAATCTTGTAAATTTTGTATTTGATTTAGAAATGTGAATGAGAAATAAAATGATTATTTTATGAGCACTTTTTATTACGAGCTAGACAGCGTTCTACTGTCGACACTGCGGCGTAAGTTGGGCTTGCGTACGCACTCGCATCTCGAAAAGCAGGTACAGGTCATGACAGAAAATCTAAGTACAGTTGATTCTGGGAAAGTGTGACGATAGAGATCGAACACTGTAGTAGTTTCTTTACTCCGTTAACGATCTGACGACGAGAAGAATTTCCTCTGACTCTCTGAATACTTGTGAGTGGTGATCTGGGTACGCCAATCAAGAAGCAGTCGAAGATCCTGAATAAAGGAAGGCTTCTTCAATTTTTATGCTGGCACATATACGATGTGCGCAGGGATGTTTGGCAAGTAGGAGCACTGCATGTGCGAGATTTTGGAGAATCTTTGTAACTGCACTGTTGGATCTACTGTTGAGCTGACACGTGGCAGTTATTGGAATTCTTTTCTTGCTGAAATTCTAGGTGGTTAACACCCATTCATCAACATGATTGAGTCAATGACATGCTTTGTATGTACACTGCTCAAAGATCTTGTTATGTTTAAACAGAATAGATCTGATTGTATTCGAAGAAATATAGTTTAAACAGAATAGATCTGATTGTATTCGAAGAAATATAGTTTGAACAAATTGGATCTGCTAGCCACATGGCATCTTTTAAATTTCCAAGCTGTGAATAGATATGTGCGTCGAAGGGGCTGCACTTCCTGTTTATTCGTAAGGCTGCGCTTCTGAAACCTATGAAAGCTGCCCTTCTGGAGACTACAGAGGTTGCGCTTCTGAGCATCCTTGGTGCTGTGCTTCTTAGAGCGTCAAAAGTTACACTGGAGGCCATACTTTTGACTGACAACTGAAGCCTGACATATGATGCTTTGATAGCAGTCAACAGTTGTCTTCTGACATTTGGTTCAGTATTCCATTAAATGCTGAAGTGATGTACCCGTATATGTCCTTCGTTCTGTGCGCTACGCTTTTGAGTCTTCCAAGGCGTACTATTTGGGGAGCTGGACCATACACTTTTGGGTTTTTGAACCTCTACACTTTTGGGGTATTGAATCGCTGCACTTTTTTGGGGGGTCTTGAGTCAGCGACTCATTAATTCATGCCACTTTGTGGGGCTTGAAAAGTGGTGACTACAAACTTAGTCAAATACTTCATTGAAAGACATTTATTATGATGAATTCTAGGTTCATCCAATTAACTTCGAGCCTTTGACTCGCTGCCACGTGGCACGTAGATTTGACCACACTCTGACAATAAATTAGGGCATGTTAAGGGCCCAATTCGTTCGTGCACCCTTCATTCTTTCAGAGACATGTTGCTCCTGGATAAGTCTTCTTCTTAGCGAGCTTGGTTGACCTTATGCCAGTCGAGGGCTAGGATTGCAGAACTTATTGTTCACAGAAGTAGCAAGCTTGATGAAGTAGTCTTCGAGAAGAACGTTGTTGTTTATGAGAGGAGTTTCCCCTATTTGCTAACTGAGCTTGGGTTAAAACAGCACCAAGTGTCATTAACGACGAACACTGGCTTTGGGAGTTTGAACAGATCAACCTTCGTTATGCTGGAAGATCCGCAGAGCAGCATGTGACGTGTCTGTGCTGAGATGAGGGAGTGATTCCATTTGACGAGGAAGTTATTCGCTCTGACAAGGAAGTGTTTCGCTCTGACGTCCTTGTTTGTTGCGTGTTTAGTATCCTGCGATTTTTGTATGCTTTACAGTTCGAGTGATGTGCTTTTGTACGTTGTACTGAACTTTTTTATGCTGAGATAGATTTATTTGTAGTCATGAAGAATCTGTAATAGACTCATATAACCACGACTAAATAAAGAATCTTCTTTACGCATTTGTACTTTCTATGCTTTCTGTTTCTGAAGTGCGCAACAATTTGTCTGCGCTTTTGTAGATGTTGCATTTTTCATGCTTCTACATCATCTATTGCAAAGATTAAAATGATTGATAGACTGCTGTTATACAAGAGTTACCTGAAAAAAGATGATATGGCTTGTCCGTATAGACAAAAAGAAGAGACATACGGAATATCTATGCTAATCGAAATATTGTTAACATAAGTGTTTAATTGATAAATGTTTGCATACATAGAGTCGGTTTGGACAACTTATGCACAAGGGTATAATCTCTCGATCGATCTCCGGGGCACTGGAATCGCTCAGTCTAGGAGGGAACATGACACCCTTAGGCTAGAATTCCTCACGATCAGTGGGGTGTCAGTCGATTAGTGAGATGGGCTAGAACGTCCCAACTGCTAATTATGGGGAGAGTACCCATGGACCATCATATAGATAGGTGTTGATTGGTGAAGAGTTGAACCCTGAGCTACAACTGCTAGTATGTGTGCCTATCAGTACAAAACTGAACCGGAGAGTCACAGCTACTGGTATGTACATATACTAGTGCATAGCTGAGCCTTGAGTCACAGCTGCCAATCGAGTTTGTATGTGTCACTAATAATTTTTGTTAATAACTAACAATACAGAGACGAACTGAGAACAATACTGGTTATATTATGTTTATCTTGATCCTTGTCTTGTGCAGGGATGGACCGCTGGCTATGGGTATAAAGAATCACTGAAAAAGTGATATACGTGTTGCTTAAGTTTCTGATCATGATTTGTATCAAAGAATATGTCTTACTGTGAAAACAAGAGATATGATATCGTTCTTGAAATTGACCCTAAGAGTTTCTTGAACAAGAGAAATGATTATGGCTCATGAAACACATTACACATATCACGATTTATAGAATTATCTTGTACATGGAATTGACCAATAGATGGCTATGAATTGAATGATACAAAATATTGGTTTTCGAAATGGTTTTTAAAAGAAGTAATCTGATTCTGAACTGTATGAAATGAACATAGATAAAAGTAGCAAGATCACATCAAAAAAAATATTTTTTCACTAATTGAATTAGTGATCATTTCAGACAATATAGCCTTTGTTTAGTAACTAGTACATTGATGTGCTGACCTACCACCGGTTAGCATGTAGGTGCAAGACGCATCGAGATGGATAGTCAGAAGTGATAGCCCGAGCCTCATCCTCGGGAGACAAAAATCAGAAGAGATACAAAAAGTTGGTCATCTGTTACAAATAGTTGGTTTTGTATATAAAGGGATGTAATTTATGGAACGGGAGCATTGTAGTCTGTAAAGTTCTGAGAAATTGTAAGCCAAGTACATCATGTATCAGAGAGACAATAAAAGCTTTGTAAACTAATTAAAAGAATATCAATAAAGAGAATTTGTTTCTGCTACCTTGTGTTCGAAGATATTATGCAATTATTCGCTGCTAATTTTAAATATTTGCATTATGTTCCACTGCATTATCGTCTGTTTTGTCTATTTTGTCATTGTATAGGTCTTGGCCTTGTGCAAGTGTAACTTAGGCTTGCACGACATCATGCCCAAGCGAGGACGAATAGTTCCACATAGTTCAAAGCGAGGACAAAAGGACTCTGCGGGATCGGAACGTGACATAATGGTATCAGAGCAACACAATCCTCTGTGTCACGCCCCGCTCCCGTGGGAGCGATCGTCCTCGGTAAGGCGTGCCGCACGAGCCTAGATTGCACTCGTGCAAGGCGGGTTCCATAACGGCCGATTTCAGCGGCTGCGACGGGGTCGTCGCACAGAAGTCCCAAGCAGAGACATTGAATAATAGCAGCGGAATTTAGAATAAAACACAAGTTATACAAAGAAGCTCTTTATTGATATTAAAACAACGGTTACATTGCGGGCACAAGGCCAAGATTACAAGTCTCTCAAGCTCACTCAATCTCACTTTACAAGTCACTTAGCTCTCTCTCATCTCTCAGTTACATGTCTTTAGCCAGCGGATGCTTCGGAAGGCGACGTCCATACATTATGTCCGGTATAAGTCTTTACTCCATACGGCTGCGCGCTTCGAATCTCCAAGGAACTCCGTGCCTCGACGCATCCAAGCGAGCTCCGTGCCATGAGCTTCTACCTGTGCCTGCACATATAAACTATGTGGGTGTCAGTACTCAACTGTACTGGTGGAATGAGCTCCTCGCCCACCCATACAAACCCGACACGTTTGATTTACTTTTGTGCAACTTAGTCCCTTTTATGATTATCTTTCTACTCTTGCCTTAGGATCATTTTTAGGACCGACGCCTTGGCCTATTCCGTGTCTCTAGACCATCTCGTGCTTGAAACGACAACGTTAACTCATATCTTGCCTCAAGACCCTTCTCGTGCCAACAATGTTAACCTATCGAGTCGTGTTTGCTTTACGGCTTAGAATCAGAGACGCAACTACGCGATGAGGCTCAATTTCCGTGTGACCGTGCTACAAACCCTTGCTGAGGCCGTGCCTCGTAACTCAATGAGACTCAATCATATCGCCGCCTCGTGGCCCTTTGCTACTAAATCATCGTAACTCAATGAGACTCAACTGACCCATCCAACTTGTGAACTAAGGGTTACTCGACCAACTTTGCCTTGCGGCATCTCCTGACTTAAACTCATGATAACTCAAACCATAACTATGCAACTTATATGCCGACAACATAGGACTCGACGCCACATCTCGCGTCGAAGCACGTTGTCTTCGTTGCAGCCAAATCTTAGGCCCAAACATCATCTTCTGACCGAGCATGCATTCGACTCGACTCTTGATTCACTTCACCTAATACTCGACTCAGTCCAAAGGCATATACGCGGATCGCTGCCTATGCCGACTCATTTATATGAGGTCACTAGTATGACAAGCTATAATGGACACATAGCTTGCGGTTGGCCGGGACCCTTCCAGCGCAAGGTAGCTAGCCCCCTGGAAGCCTCCGACTAACCCGGTGCTATCGAGTCAGCACAGATATCACCATGTTTCCTTTTGGCCGAAACGGTCCCATGGCCCTGGGTTGCCGTTTCGGGGAAACTCTACCTTGTCGACAAGTTGTCCAATGACCATGCAAGACCCTTCACTAAAACTGACGTCTCACACAGTCATTTCACTCTCAGCGTCATCATCTCTTTCCAAAACCAAGTTCAAGTCTTCTATCCTTGAGATCCCTCGACGACCCACGGTCGTGAGCCTTCTCCCTTGATGCTCCTTGAGATCCCTCGACGACCCACGACCGCGAGCCTTCTCCCTGTTACCATATCCTTTCATTCAACTCAATGCCTATTCGATAGTCCTTTCTCCAAAAAACTCATTAAATCAACCATGGTTCATGCCTTAAACACTAAGTCCGTGCATCGTGCCTTAGGCCCATCGTGCTTCTACGCGACGCTATCGCCCAATTCATACTCCATACGACTAGCTTTGAAACCGTAGGACTTCGTGGCTATACTCAGCCGTAGAACTCATAGGACCGTGCTTGGAATGACTTAGGTCGACCGCCATCACGTAGCCTAACTTCACCAAGCCTACAACTTAGCCCAAGGGACGAGAAAAGGTTATGCCAAGCCTTGCATCATGGAAGCGTGCATGCTTTATCGAGCATTTACGCGGGCGACGCCTATGACTTAGGCTAATTCATAGTTTGTGTCGAAGACCAACTTTTCCTTCTCCCAAGCCATGAGACGAAGGACCAAGTGTCATTTTCAAAGCACGCCGTGCACCAACTCTAAGCCGACCGTTGGACCTTTCCATATTCTATCTCAATTCGACCCGTCGGGATTACTCCCTTTAGCTATTTGGATTCATCTATTTTATTATTAAGCCTACTTGTGCAAGTTGAAAACATGCGAATTATTATGTGAAGGCTAAAATGGGGCAAGTTCACCGAAACTACCCCACCTGAGCGAGCGGTGGCCTCGACCGAGAGATGTCTCCGAGTAGCCGTTGCAAGGCTAAATCCGAATGCCGTCGGCGTTTCGATTCCTCCGATTGACTGAGCGGAACGGGGCACTACATCATACACCACTCAGAAAAAGTTTCGTCCTCGAAACTAACTGAGTACACTTATCGACTTATCACTCGACTCAACATTCTACGTTTCTCGTACACATTTCTCCTATGCGTTCCCTCAATTCGAGCCACGCTCGTTCTATCCACAATCCTTTCTTCAAAACTCAATCTCAAAATCCTCGACACTTTCCCGTTACTCAAGTCTCACTTGATTCAACGTATCACTTGGTATGGATCGTGCACATATCTTAGGCGTCCCCAAAATACATGCATTTCAACCAAGCCTCGTGATAGCGAATCCCGCCATCACTACACGAGTCGGAACGTGCACATATTCAAGCGTCCCTGATATACATGCATTTCAACCGATACTCGCGAGTGGTGCCTCCACAATCCTACCACTTCGCACTCGGACGTCTGCCTAACCGCTAGGCTATGTCTTTCCGTCAGCATTGGAATCATAGTTCCCAAACAACGATATCAACACTGACCCCATCCTAAGGTCAAACCAAGTTGATAGTACGGGGTTTGCTAGCCAAGCTCGTATCACTCCGATTTATAAATTTCGAGCACAGATTTCCTATACACATCCCAATATTTGTCGCACGGGGTCCGAGTCATTCAGCAAAGCCATCCTACGATAACTCACGTTTCGACCAACACTACAACAAAAAGACCTATTAATGACGCTCGACAAGGAGTTTTAATGACGGCTGATACATAAGCGTTATTAAGTTGAAAAATACCTTTTTTCTATGACGGTTTGGGCTAATTCTGGGCTTTTATAACGTTTATAAAACAAAGCGTTATTAATATTTTAGAGCGGTGGCAAACTTGTAATATTTTTTAACTCCAATTTTTGGCAAAATCCTTGCTATAGCCCGCCTCTCCCCCAAAACAATCTGATCTTCTCCTTCTCCTCATTTCTTCTCCCTCCTCTCCCCCAACTCCAAAACCGTAACCCTAGATCCAAAATCTTCGAGGAGGGCCTCACGCTCCTCGTCTCCCTCCAGGACAAGCTCGAGGCCGTCGCGCACGCGATCGACAAGAACGTGAAGGAGGAGCGTTAGGGTTCTGCTCGTCCTCTTCTCCGCGCTCTCCCTCTCCTTCCTCCGGCGTCGTCGATGTCGTGGGTCTGCAACCACCGCCGCTTTATCGGTTCTGGCGCCGGCCTCGGATCCGAAGCCCTCATGGGTCAGTTCCTCTTCCTTACACCCTCCTCTCCTCTTCTTCTCCTTCCTTTCCCCCAACTCCGCTTCTCTTCTTCTTCTCCTAATTTTGCAGCTAAACTACTTTTTCCTCTTGAAGTTGTATTCAAGGGGATACATCTTTGCAGTATACCATCTTGCCTTTTGGCTGGTCTTTTTTTTCGACTTTGATGTAAATGTTGGATTTTTCATGAATATTGCTCTCCATTTTTATTAGTTGAAATTGATTTTCCTCCTGTTTATTGGTTTCCGTGGAATGCTTAGGATGGTCGTTTGATGTCTTTTTCCACTCTTTGAATAGTTATAGTTGGCTAGGAAATGGAGTTTACTGAGCCTTTTCATATCTGTCATTGATATTAGATTCTACATTATAGGAATAGTTGAAATCTCTTATTTTTTGCCTTGCTGTAAAATGTAAAATAAGAGCTAAAGTATAATTGTCAGTTTTGATGGAAGAAGTAACGTTCTTACTTAAAGAACTATTATTCAGCAGTATCTATGTTGATATGGATGTGACAATTTTACACATGAAGAATGAGACGGACCCAATGCTTAGAAAATTTTCAGCATTGTTCTAAATCCCCTCAGTTTGATATCAATTTTTAATAGAAATTTGAATTTATTCTACAAATGTCTAGTAGTTTTACTCCTAGGGGGCATCTCAACTCCCTTTATTAATAATTAGACTGTCTTGTGAATGTTGAACAAGCAAGAGGGTTGTTATATTAGCAGTTCATTGTAATGATATGATTGTGTGTGGAAAATTCGTGATACTCGGATTGATAAGTAGATATGCCAGCCACTTGGGTTTGTATTAGTTTGATGGCATCCATTTTTATGGGGTGAAAGATGATGAAGAACATTTGGGAATATTTAGTTATATCCAAGAAAATTTCTGCCGACAGAAAAGCTGCAGAAAAATTTATATGTGCTACTTGTACTGGTGAGCCAATGTGCCCGTTTAGATGATGAGACTGGAGGTAGAGATGGAATTTATCCAAATGAAACAAATGACAGTGCCATGTTCGTATCCTTGAGAAATATTATTGTTTTCCCTTGTAGAGATCTAGTGCAGTCTCCTTGTAGTTTATTTTTTTTTTAGTTTTATAGCTCATTCCTACCGGATAGTACTAGCTGAATCTTCAATCGTAACTCATTTTTCTGTCATCGTATTTGTGTAGGCAATGAAACTTACTGATGCCTGATATTTTATGGTTCTCACTGAATATAGCAGAAGGTTAATCTCTTTAGGGTCCATTTTTAGTCGATGGATCTTTATGTTTTGTTTTACAAAGCTTCTTTAACATTTCTTATTTTCTGTCATTGAATTGCGTGTGTACCACTTGTATAATTATTCCCAGAATGTATCTTGTATAATTATTCCCAGAATGTATCTTGTGGAACTTGTTTAGTATTTTGCATCATTCCTAACTAGTGCTCAACCTATATTTGTTTTCTAGTCGTTCATGTTATTATTGAGCATTGTCTATTCGAGACCTAGTGATGTAGATTATACCAGTTGCTTGAGCTCTTGCTGTTTGTGTCAGGTTATCGAAAAGTTTTTCTTTCTTATCCACATTTATCACAATATTTGTCCTAATTATATCATCTTAAATCATGCAATTTTTCTCAGTTATTCATTTAGAATTATTTTTGACAGACCATAGTATTTTCTTCATGACCAGCTTGAATTTTCATTTGGCATCTTTGTGCTTCTCTTATCTGATTTAATCTGTACTTGGCTTGTACTAATCTTCTGGTCTCTAATACGCCCAATTTGTTTGCAATTTTATGGCTTGTTTTGCAGCCAAGCTTTTCTTTGCATATGTTTACTGGGCATAATTCCCAAGTGACTTCATTGGATTTACATCCAAAAAAGACCAACATTTTGTGCTCTTATGATGACAGTGGTGAAATACGTGTGTGGAATGTTGGTCAGCCTTTGGGGGTGCTTTATTCCAAGGTTGGTTTGGTGACTTAATTAAATATAGTTATTTTGAAAGAAAATTTTCTTTTGTTTTTCTCTGAGGTTATGTCTGCATTCTTGGAACTAATCTAACTATTGACGAGCATGGTGGGTCCCGTCAAGTGAGATTTCAGCCTGGAACTGGCCAGTTTCTGGCTGCAGCTACAGAAAATATGGTGTCAATTTTTGATTTCGACGCGAAAAGGAAGGCGCACACACTACAGGTCCTCTGAGACAAAATTATCTCTAACTGGGCAATATGATTTGGAACTTTGAACGCATGCATTATCCGGTCAGTATATTTCACATATTATTGTTTACCTTGTATCTTAAAACATGCAGGGTCATAGCAAGGAGGTACTATCTGTTAGTTGGGATGCGGAAAAAAAATTTGATTGTTCAAACTTAAGAAAAAATTAGTAGTTCTAATTCTACCATTAGTTAAACTAAAATCTAAGAAGATGAGGTTTAAAGCATGAACCATTGATATATCATTTTTAATATCTTAGTCATTGAAGTTTTTGAAGATTAGCTCATAGAGCTCTCTCTATTTTCAAATTTGTAAGTTTGTGTTATCTTAATGTGTTGATAATACTTGTTATAGATGCATGGTGGAATTGTAGCTAACTAGTATTAATTTTCTTTCTCAGGTGCACATGAAGATGCAACTATTATTGCAGTGGTGGGATTTGCTACACGTGATGTTGACAGTTTTGATGTGCTCAAGTTGAAGCCAAAGTAGTTACTTGTTTTGAGGATTCATTTAAATAGTAGTTGTAAATATATGTATTTGGATACCCAATTTTGAGATAATGTAATGAAGATGGTGATATAACATTTTGATGTTTTCTTGTGAATATAGTTCAAAGTTGTTGTTTTAAAATTGAATTGAAAAGTTTTTGGAAAGTAATATATACTGTGCAGTATTGAGTGTTATAAATGTGATGAGTTCAGTAATATGAGTGTTATAAATGTGCTGCATTGAGCCTATACATATTATTTATTCATGACGTTTTAAAATTGTTCTGAATTGTGCACTATATATTAACTATTCATAACGCTTTTATAGAAACTATTCATGACAGTTATTTTATGACGCTTTTAAAAAATATTTATAACACCCGTTTTCGTAACGGTTGCTGTGGAAAAAAACGTCATGGTTCATCATTAATGACGCTTTTTAGCCGTCATTAAAAGGGTTTTTTGTTGTAGTGCAATTCCTTGACATATCAATATCACTTCATTCATCAAGCCATTTCGCATAGTCTATTTCTTCGAACACGTTCGACATAATCCGCCTATGCATCCTTCCAAGTCAAGCACGCTACGACACAATTCATCGCTAAACCATAATTCACATTTCACATTTTCCTAAGTCATCTATTCCAATTCGCGTATTCGATCACAAGGTCGTCCGACTTAACAATATGTTGCGCCCCAATCTCACGCGAGTCAGATTATCCATGATGGGCACGAATCACCATGCACGCTCCTGCGATATAATCATTCTCATCGGGACGTAACTCTTGTTTTGCGTCCAGACTAATTCATTCGCGATGCGCAGATTGGACCTACTCAATCGTCAAGTTTCATTCACTCATCAGTCGCAAGTCCTAACATCCTCAAATTCTTCTTCGCATCAAACCGACAAGTCGAGATAATCAACGTTGCCGCATCCTGATTTTTCTGAGTTCGATCATTCCCGCGACATGAATCACCATGTCAACGCTCACGCAGAACGATCGCCCCAAATCTGACGCGACACATGTGCGAGGCTAGAGTTGTGCTCGCACAAGACAAAAAAGTCGACGCTGTGGTTATCCGCGTAACCATCAAGACACTTTCATTTTCATCGACATTCATCTCAATCAAAATTCTAATTATAGCATCCAACCGAACAATAACACTTGCACGATCGTTATTCGTCGAGTCAGAGTACCTCCGAGTTATCACATATCGATCTTTGATACGCCTTAATACCATCGATGATATACGTAACCTGACGATCTTCCTTTGCAACCAAATTTTGAGTCGTGCGAACGATGCTACCGTCCGACTGGACAATCTCCTCGACATTCCATTCAAGTTCGATCATTATCCCTCGAGTCATTTCCAACATTAAATTCCATAAACCTAAATTCGTGTATTGTTCATCCATCTATCTTAAGTCATCGACCAACGTATTTTCTCAATTCGCAACATCCCTTGCTAACTCAAGTCATCGAGCAACATTCAATCCAATCCTTAGAGTTATTCACGTAACTTCAAAATCAAACCCTTCATGCACGCTGACTACCTGTCGTGCTAACTTTTCGTGTACGATCCATATCAATTTCCTCGATCAAGTCATCCATTCGTACACCCTAACTTTTACTCGATTCGATTTTACCTACTCAATAATTTTTGCATTTCACACTTGCGCAATCCTTAATCCCGTGCACGTTCATGCGCGTCAATTCTAGGTTGTTCGAATCCATACGTTAAACTTCAAGACTAAAACTTATTCATCGATACTCAATCTATGGCTTTATGTACACGTGACGCTTGCTGATAGACTCATTGACACCCCGAATCCTCCATCGATCGATCGACATCCCTGAGGCTATCGCATACACCACTCAGGGATGAAGTCATTCAACAAATCCTCAAAACCATCATTCGAATCAAAATCGACTTTTTGAATCCCGTTCGAACCATCCCTCAATTTCCAAGCACGCTCATCTTATATCGCACCGACGATAACATCGTCGTTCGATAGCACCCCTATCGATAGTCATCTCAATTTACTCAATCGAGTTCAACTTATTCTTGTTCGACACTATTTAATTTTCGCACTCGACTTTTCTAAGGTCGACGTAACTTTGGTGTATATGCCCAGTCCGACTTAGCCAACCGTGTTTACGCAAACCATCTTTTTGTTTTTTTGTCAAAAACTGTTCTCCTATATTTTTCAAAATAATTAGACTTACTGTATGGACATCCCGTGGGACAATTGAGAGAGAGCGCACCAACGATATCAAAATACGGAAGCAACATTGAGAGTTCGCGAAAACAACGAAGTTAAAGAATTCAATCAATAGTCCAAGGACGTAAAGCCGTGCTCTAATACCATTATGTCACGTCCCGCTCCCGTTGGAGCGATCGTCCTCGCTAAGGCGTGATGCCGCACGAGCCTAGATTGCCCTCGTGCAAGGCGGGTTCCACAACGGTCGATTTCAGCGGCTGCGACGGGGTCGTCGCACAGAAGTCCCAAGCAGAGACATTGAATAATAGCAGCAGAATTTAGAATAAAACACAAGTTATACAAAGAAGCTCTTTATTGATATTGAAACAACGGTTATATTGGGGACGCAAGGCCAAGATTAGAAGTCTCTCAAGCTCACTCAATCTCACTTTACAAGTCACTCAACTCTCTCTCTCATCTCTCAGTTACAAGTCTTTAGCCAGCGGATGCTTCGGAAGGCGACGTCCATACATTATGTCATGTATAAGTCTTTACTCCATACGGCCGCGCGCTTCGTATCGCCAAGGAACTCCGTGCCTCGACGCATCCAAGCGAGCTCCGCGCCACGAGCTTCTACCTGTGCCTGCACATGTAAACTATGTGGGTGTCAGTAATCAACTGTACTGGTAGAATGAGCTCCTCGCCCACCCACACAAACCCGACACGTTTGATTTACTTTTTTGCAACTTAGTCCCCTTTATGATTGTCTTTCTACTATTGCCTTAGGATCAGTTTTAGGACCGACGCCTTGGCCTATTCCATGTCTCTAGACCATCTCGTGCTTGCAACGACAACGTTAACTCATATCTTGCCTCAAGACCCTTCTCGTGCCAACAATGTTAACCTATCGAGTCGTGTTTGCCTTACGGCTTAAAATCAGAGATGCAACTACGCGATGAGGCTCTATTTCTGTGTGACCGTGCTACAAACCCTTGCTGAGGCCGTGCCTCGCAACTCAATGAGACTCAATCATATCGCCGCCTCGCGGCCCTTTGCTACTAAATCATCAACTGACCCATCCCAACTTGTGAACTAAGGGTTACTTGACCAACTTTGCCTTGCAGCATCTCCTGACTTAAACTCATGATAACTCAAACCATAACTATGCAACTTATATGCCGACAACATAGGACTCGACGCCACATCTCGTGCCGAAGCACGTTATCTTCGTTGCAGCCAAATCTTAGGCCCAAACATTGTCTTCTGACCGAGCACGCATTCGACTCGACTCTTGATTCACTTCACCTAATACTCGACTCAGTCCAAAGGCATATACGCGGATCGCCGCCCATGCTGACTCATCTATATGAGTTCACTAGCATGACAAGCTATAATAGACACATAGCTTGCGGTTGGCCGGGACCCTTCCAGCGCAAGGTAGCTAGCCCCCTGGAAGCCCCCTACTAACCCGGTGCTATCGAATCAGCACAGCTATCACCGTGTTTCCTTTTGGCCGAAACGGTCCCATGGCCCTGGGTTGCCGTTACGGGGAAACTCTACCTTGTCGACAAGTTGTCCAATGACCATGCAAGACCCTTCACTCAAACTGACATCTCACACAGTCATTGCACTCTCAGTGTCATCATCTCTTTCCAAAACCAAGTTCAAGTCTTCTATCCTTGAGATCCCTCGACGACCCACGGTCGCGAGCCTTCTTCCTTGATGCTCCTTGAGATCCCTCGACGACCCACGGCCACGAGCCTTCTCCCTGTTACCATATCCTTTCATTCAACTCAATGCCTATTCGGTAGTCCTTTCTCCAAAAACTTATTAAATCAACCATGGTTCATGCCTTAAACACTAAGTCCGTACATCGTGCCTTAGGCCCATCGTGCTTCTACGCGACGCTATCGCCCAACTCATACTCCATACGACTAGCTTTGAAACCGTAGGACTTCGTGGCTATCCTCAGCCGTAGAACTCATAGGACCGTGCTTGGAATGACTTAGGTCGATCGCCATTACGTAGCCTAACTTTACCAAGCCTACAACTTAGCTCAAGGGACGAGCAAAGGCTATGCCAAGCCTTGCATCATGGAAGCGTGCATGCTTTATCGAGCATTTACGCGGGCGACGCCTATGACTTAGGCTAATCCATAGTTTGTGTCGAAGACCAACTTTTCCTTCTCCCAAGCCGCGGGACAAAGGACCGAGTGTCATTTTCAAAGCACGTCGTGTACCAACTCTAAGCCGACCGTTGGACCTTTCCATATTATATCTCAATTCGACCCGTCGGGATTACTCCCTTTAGCTATGTGGATTCATCTCTTTTATTATTAAGCCTACTTGTGCAAGTTGAAAACATGCGAATTATTATGTGAAGGCTAAGATGAGGCAAGTTCATCGAAACTACCCCACCTGAGCGAGCGGTCGCCTCGACCGAGAGATGTCTCCGAGTAGCCGTTGCAAGGCTAAATCCGAACGCCTTCGGCGTTTCGATTCCTCCGATTGACTGAGCGAGACGGGGCACTACACTCTGGCCAATTGTTGATTCTATTGAATTCAAAGATGTTCTCCTTGTCGAAATTTCCTTGCCTACTTGATATCATTGATGAGATGAATGTTCCATACAATAACTTCGTAAATATTTTTATGATGCCGTCATATATTTTATTGATTGATTGAGGCATGTTTTTGAGCATGAGTTTTTGATATGATCTGGACGATGAATTATGGATTAATGATGGTGAAGGATGAGGATTGTCGCTGCTATAGATATCGTAAGTTTCTCCTTAAGTTTCGAGGATGAAACTTTTTCTCAGTAGGTAATTATGTAGTGCCCCACTCTGCGAAGGCCCTAGATAGTCTGAGAGATTGGATTGCTAGATATAGAACAAAAGACGATTGATCTGGGTGAGTGGACGAAGACTCATTTTCTGATTCTTTCACGCCTAATAATGAATTTTTGTTTTCAAATAATGTTTTTAATGAATGAACCGTTGTTATGCTAATCAAGATAAAAAAAGAAACCATGTTATGCTAATTAAAAAAAGATTGCTTGCATGTTCTGTAACACATGCTACCAAGAGTAGGTTTCCTACATGCTTAATGATATCAAACTATTCCATTGCTGCATAATTAGATGTTACATGTTTTCTGTTATCATCTGTTACAAAGATTGAAATGCTTGATAGACTGCAATTGTACAAAAATTACTTGAAAAGAGATGATATGGCTTTTCCAAAGAGAGAAAAAGAAGCGATATACAAAATATGTTTGCTGATAGATCGTTGCATTGTTAATAGAAGAGTTTAATTGATAGATGTTTGCATACATAGAGTCGGTCCGAACAACTTGTGCATAAGGGTGCAATCTCTCGACCGATCTCCGGGGCACCAGGATTGTTCGTCCTGGGAGGGAACAGGGCACCACGAGGCTAGAAGTCCTCGCGATTAGGAGGTGTCAGTCTATTATTGAGATGGGCTAGAACATCCCAACTGCTAATAATAGGAATATCTATGGACCATCATATAGATAGGTGTCGATCGGTAAAGAGCGAAACTCTGAGCCACAGCTGCTAGTATGTGTGCTTATCAGTACAGAGATGAACCAGAGAGTGATAACTGTTGGTATGTACATGTACTAGTGCAGAGATGAGCCTTGAGTCATAGCTGCCAATCGAGTTTGCATGCGTTGTTAATAGCTAACAATGCAGAGACGAACAGAGAACAATACTGGTTATACTATGTTTATTCTAATCCTTGCCTTATGCAGGGATGACCCCCGCTATGGGTAAGAATTACTGAAAAAGTGATATATATATATATTGCTTAAGTTTCTGATCATGATTTGTATCAAAGAATATATCTTACTATGAAAAGAAAAGATATGATATCGTGCTTGAAATTGACCCTAAGAGTTGCTTGAACAAGAAAAATGATTATGTCTCATGAAACACGTTGTCTCATGAAACACGTTGCGCACATCATGATTTATTGTACATGAAATTGACCAATAGATGGCTATGAATTGAATGATATAAAATGTTGGTTTTTGAAACAGTTTTTAAAAGAACTAATCTGACTCTGAACTATGTGAAACGAACATAGGTAAAAGTAGCATGATCACATCACAAGAAATATTTTCTTACTAATTGAATTTATGAACATTTCATATGATATAGCCTTTGTTCACATCACGTGTACGTTGATGTGTTGACCCACCACCAGTTTGCACGCAGGTACAAGACACATCAAGATGAATATTCCAAAGCGATAGTACGAGCCTCATTCTCAGGAGCCAGAAATCAGAAGAGATGCAAAGAGATGGTCATATGTTACCAAAAGTTGGTCTTGTATATTAAGGAATGTAATGTATGGAACGGGATTATTATAATCGGTAAAGTTCTAAGAGATTGTAAGCTAAGTATGACATGTATCAGAGAGAAAATAAGAGATTTGAACTTTTCAAAAGAATATCAATAAAGAGAATTTGTTTTTGCTACCTTATGTTCAAATATGTTCTATAATGTGTCTGCTGCTAATTTCATATATATGTATTATGTTCCGCTGCATTATCGTCTATTTTGTCATTATACAGGTCTTGGCCTTATGCAAGCACAAGTTAGGCTTACATGGCATCACGGCCATGCGAGGACGAATGGTTCCATAAAGTCCGAAGTGAGGATATAAGGACTCTGCAAGATCGGGGCATGACATGCAACGGCTTGCTCGAAGTCCCGCTCGTTCGAGGAAACTCCTCATTCAGGTTTGTGGCCGATGAACTTACCTCAGCTTGGCCTTCGCACTAATAAATGGAAGTTTTCATATGCACTGAGTAGGCTTGGTAATAAAAGAGATGAATCCACGTAGGTAAGTGAATAACCCCATTGTGTTAGATGTGTATAGAACATGAAATTGTTAACTTGTTGTCTAGATACCACTCTATGATAGTTTTCAAAGTTGGCACTCGGTCTTTTGACCTTACATATTGTGTTAAAAAAATTATGCTAGGGGCTATCGACTTAATGTCATAGTAGGCACGTTCCCATAGTCTCAATGATATTCATAGTATGCAAGTTCCCATGATTTCATTGTTATGTACCCACTGTTTTACGAATCCACGATCTCATGGCTTGTCAAATAAAGTATAACTTGTTTGGTGGCACGGTATGGAACACGATTGGTTCAACTTGAGTTAAACACGAGGCCTATCGAATATTCCTTCCTGATTTTGAGTTATAAAAAAAATGGATATACGAAAAGTTCGTGCGACCGTTTGTCGCTGAGACGGTCCCTTATTTGGGAGTCTCTATCGTAGTATAAAAAAGATGGTAATACTAGAAAGTGTAAAGACTGTATAGGATGGTACGTTGAGTTGATTCCTGTATGGTCATTGGACAACTTATACACAAGGGTTTCATTTCCTCGAACGACAACCTGGAGACACAGGACCGATCTGGCCTAAGAGGAAATGCGATAGCTGTGTTAGATTGTAACATACTAACGATTCGAGGCTTTCAACGGGGCTCTCTACTCCTG
This sequence comes from Iris pallida, assembly GCA_029216955.1. Classification (NCBI taxonomy): domain Eukaryota; kingdom Viridiplantae; phylum Streptophyta; class Magnoliopsida; order Asparagales; family Iridaceae; genus Iris; species Iris pallida. The sequence continues at coordinate 26,598 of JANAVB010022565.1, read as the reverse complement.
TCGATCGACCTCGTCTGTGCCAAGCTATATGTCAACGGATAGCTTATTATGCTAGTGACCTTTCATATAGATTGAGTTGGCGTATGTGCGACAATCCGTGTGCATGCCGTAGGATTGAGTCGAGAAGTGTATGTACGATATAAATGAGTCAAGAAAGGTGAGCATGGTTTGCATCACAATAATTGAGCCTAATATTTGGCCTCAACTAAGTCGTGTGCTTGGGCATGGTTTGTAGCATTAGTTTCCAGAAAGTTTAACACGAAGTCTCTAGGTATTCATTTAGTTGGTTGTATGTTGTGACAGAAGACAGGATAGTAGGTAGGGAGTTTGCACTATATCGCAAGGCACGGCCATGATGTTTGCACAAAATAAGTTTTATAGCATGGTCACAAGGACTTGGAGCACGATTACGATATTGCAGCATAAAGTCAGCTTTATAGTTATGCCATGAAACTAATCCTAAGACAATGTTAGAAAAACCACAAAAGAATAAGTTTTACTTACAGAAATAACATGTTGGTGTTGGATGGATGGGCCAGAGGCTCATTCACTAGTACGGTTGTGTACTAACACCCCACTAGTTTTTATGTGCAAGTTTAGGTACTTGCTCATTCGGGAAAGAGCTCGTTTGGACACGTTGAGGCATAGAGTTTCTTGGCGATTCGAGACATGTTGTCGCATTACAGTCTTCACCTATACTGGACATAATTTACGGACATCGTCTTGTGAAGTATCTGCAAGTTGTAAGCCTTCGGGTATGATATCATTGTAATTGAGTGAGAATGAGAGTGAGCAAAAGTGATTTGTATTGTAAGAAAGATAGAGTTGAGTGTTTGTAATCTGGCTTCAAGCCACTTGTAAATTTTGCTGCTTATCAATAAAAGTTATGATTTTGTTTGAATGCTTGTGTTTCCTTCATTATTCAATGTTTCTGCTTTGGGCTTTTTGTGCGACGACCCCGTCGCTAAGCTACGTAATAGGTCGTTATGATATTGCTTTACACGGGTGCAATCTAGGTCACGCAACATTACGCCCTAACGAGGATGATAGGTCCTGCAGAATCGAAAATGACAATCGGGGCCATTTCATCATTGTCTGAACTATTATTCCCACTTTCATCGTAGGAGGTCATCTTGTGTTGTGCTTTAAAATCAATGATCTTCTTCTTTGGCGTTGACTCTTTGAATTTTTTGAGGTCCAGCTCGTGTCATAAGCTTGTCCATCAGTGTCTCGAGGGTCATCGTAGTGAGATCGTTTCCTTCAATGACTGCAGTTGCTTTAGGATTCCGATTCTTGGTAAGTCCACGAAGGACCTTGCGAATCTTTTCGTGATTGTTGTAATCTTTTCCAAGAGAAGATAAAGGATTAATAATATCTAAAAAACGTGCAAACATATTATTGATAGTCTTATTAGGCTTTATTCTGAATGCCTCATATTCTTGTGTTAGCATTAAGATTTTGGATTCCTTCACATGTGAATTTCCTTCATGAGTTACCTCAAGAAGTGTCATGTCCCGATTCGAAAGAATCGATAGTTGCCCCTAGGTATGATGTCGCGTAAACCTAAGTTGCACTCGTACAAGACAAGGTCATAAGGATATCCAAAATACAACATGTAATAGAGTACGCAGAGAAATTGAACAACACATTTGAAACAGAAGAAAACATTTCTTCATTGATAATAAACATTCATTTACAAGACTCTTACAATATTTGTCGTACGGGCTTACAACTTGACTCAAACACAAAATAAACGCTGATGAGATAGTCGTTCTATACATTACAAACCCCATTTATACAACCAAAATATTCAAAACCTGCTATCGTGGGGAGTTGAGCCATCTTTCTTTAGACTGAATGTAGAGTCTTCAAAAGGATTGAAACAAGTCTTGGGCACACAGATGAGGCTTCAAAATGAACTGTTGTCGGCTTGAGTTGCTGTCACTCCCCGTTCCCAGAATACATATTTTTATACGTGTACTGCTTGAATGTATTTATTTAATATTTATCATGCATTTGTCCAGTATTTAAAATCCTTTAATTTTGCGCTAATTATTTTTGCTGTATTTTATTTTCTGCTTTAACTTTGCTTTTGGCTTCGGCCTGGGTTGGTTTATTTCCGGATTTGGGTGGTTCATCATGAACCCAACCTACCACCATCTCCATTTAAAGCCCCAATCCTTTCTCTCTCCTCATTACTTCTCCTTCTCATTTACTCTTTTTCTTCTTCATAACTCTCTCCACCTACCAAACCCATAGGCAAGTACATCTTGCTTCCACATGAGAACCCATTTTTATGGTTCAATTATCTTCCTCTCGTGATTCTAAGAGAGCTTAGAACTAGGCATTTTCTATTTTGAAGTCTCATTTTTAGTGTATCTAGAAATTACTATTTTTCAGATTTTATTGGTTTTGATCTATCAAACTTCCTTATTTCCTAGTTTTGTTCGTTCCAGATTGTTGAGATTGTGTTATACGCCATTCTGACCTATGGGAATCCTATTTTCGGCTTGGAATGAAGGTTCCATGGAGTTTGGAGTTCGGAAGGAGTCTTTGCGCCCACGTTTTTACGTGTCCGCGTAATATCGAGCTCAACGCCCACGATCAGTCGTGTCCGCGTAATATAGAGCTCTACACCCACGTTTTTATGTATCAGTGTAGATCTGGTTTTTTACGCAAGTCTATTTTGGCTTGGCGTACTTCTTTACGCATAATAAATTTTATTATTTACACGTACTTTTTTACGTGTAAAAATACTGTTTTGTGCGTACAGCGTTTCACGCGTAAAGATATTCTTTGCACGTAACGTTACTTTTTACGCATATAGTGTTTCCCGCGTACTCCTTTACGCATACAAGATCCATGCGTAAACCCTGACTTTTTATGCAGACGAGCTTTTACGCATAGTTTTATTTTTGCGCGTACTATACTGGCTTGGTATAAGGCGAGTTTTACGTGCAGAACTTTATTCCTTCACGCGTAAACTTCCTTCATGCGTAAATTTTATTTACGCATGTTCCATTGGGCGTACTCTCCTGGCTTGGAGTAATTCATTGAGCGTACCCCTTTTTGCGTACATGGCACCCTTATTATATCCTTACGCCTTTTGACATGAACTTGATATAATCATGATATGTTAATATTGTTAATACATGTTGTCGTGTGGAATGTCCCATGTGTCTTGATTTGGTTTGTGGATACCCAGAAAGACTGAAACTTAACCCTGAGAGTTATAGACTCGACCATACTAAATACTAGTTTGACTTTCATGCCTTGTCACGAATTGACATTGATTGTTACCTTCACTGAATGATTGATCATGCGTTCCTAATTGGAACTAAGAGACTAGCTAGTCGTCTTATTTAAATTGAATGAGACACGTTCATATTAAACTATGAACTATTGCAATCGACTGGCCGATCCCGAACATTGGCATATGGGCACGTGCAGACTTTAATTTATTTTCTATAAAAGCAGCATGTGTATCTTATGGTCAAGACATGATTATTCCGTGGCTAGGATTGATTGTTGCATTACGCTATGTAAGACCTATAACCTAGCCGCACGGCATCGTTGTAGAGTTGTGCATATTGTACTTTGTACGAAAGTACTCATTCTGAATGACCATGATCCACGGCATGGAAATTCACTCAACATAGGGACTACTAAGTTAAATAAAATAATGATTGCATGGAGAGAATGGATTCCCGAGTTCTTACATGGCAGCCATCCTTGGGACGATTAGTGCCCAACATGCCGGCTGGTTCCCACAGATACTGTAAATCTGCCACACGGGCAGGGAGCGGTATCTGCTTATATTATTTATTGTATATTGATGATGGGCGTCCCGCTGTGACTCGTCTAATTCCTGACTGGCGCAATTGATTGATTGGGTAGACTAGCCTTGCTTTTACATAGTAAGAACTGAGGAATCCTTATTGCATATTTCCAAGGTAACTTAGAACTTACAGTAGCAAGCCGTAGTAGTGGAATGGCCGTTCAAATTGATTTGTTTGTGTATTGTACCTACTCTGTTAACTAACTGAGATGATCAAAATGTGAGGACATGACGGGTCAACTTCTGTCCTTATTTGGTTGGGAAGTTGGTTTGAAGTGTCGTGATGTTGTGTGAACCTCAGTAGCAAGCGGAGACTTATTTATCATATTCTTAACTCTTATCACTGGTTTTATTTCTCATGTCGTGCTTCCTTGTGGTACTTGCTATTAGAGGTCTAACCTCTCTGGTTTTGCATGGCCAGATTTAGAGCCAGTCCCCAAGGACTCAGCTTACTTCTACCTCCAAGATGGTCAATACTAGAGGGATGATCGCAGGAGGACACGAGTTGGTTCCTTGCTTTCATGCTCATTTTTACTACTTATTTTAGTCGGACTGTCTTGCACTTACTTTTACATAATCGTAGCTAAGTCAGACTGCAGCTGATAACAATTGTGTATACTTTGCTACATCATCTAGCAATGTTTTGTAAAGCTTGATCTCAAGAACATTTGACTGAGCGTTTGGGATGCCTTACTGCTTTATCTTACATGTTCTCTATTATTGCTTCTTGTTTGAATGATTGAGACAATAGATGTTGAGTAACCCTAGAGAGACTTTCATGTAGTATGTACCCCCTCGTCTTTTTAGACAGCATTGATCGTATTATACGGTATTCATCTACCCGTAATATGTAGCTGGCTGAGTCACTCCCCCGCTCTCCAATATTTTGGTTCGGGGGCGTGACAATTGCCTTCTTGGTCTGGGGTACCTGTGGAGAGCGAGGATCAATACATTATCGTGTACTAGTGAATGGATAATTATATGCCATGTTCTTATTTGGTTCAAAAAATTATGTAAAACATGCTATATATATTTAATAATCTTTCTAGTCATCCTAGTGAATTGCATGCAAGCATTTGATTGGCATAATAACATAAACTAGCTAGAACTTATCTATGGAAGAGTTTGCCATTACAATGTAAAACCTACCATTTTTTTCTCTGTCAATTGTTATCATTTACTAGCATAGTGTGTGTTGTTTGTATATATAAAGGTCATTGGCAACACAAGCCATCCTGGACTATAGATGGATTTAGATGGCGCCCCTTTCAACGCGAGCATCGAGCTCCACTGAAAATTTTCTAAATAATCAGTTTTTCTAATATCTAGCACTTCTATCTTTTGCTTCTTCCTAGGCCGAATCGATCTCGTATCTCGGGTGATCGTTTGAGGAATTCGTTCCTTGTGCACAAGTTTTACATGATCGTGCAAGGCTAGACTAGTTATTCAGGTATGATCTTTAATTCATGAGTAATTTAATAATTTTTATCATTGTTTTGCCTTGTTATGGCCACAGTTATTCTATGACTCAAACTGTGCGTATCGCAGTTCTATAACAGGCATAACATATTGCAGTTTTATGGCAAAAAAGTTCTATAAAGAGTGTATGTGAGAAATCGTGCAACAGTTCATTGAAATTAAGTATTCGTGTCCATGCATCTTTAACTAACATTATGTCGATTGATCGGAGAACAAGAGGGCCAAAGGAGAGAAGGGTCCAGGCACTCACCTTGATTTTTTGAGATGAGGGAGAAGAAGGTCTTATTGCCCTAGACGGCACCTATGCGATCACATAAAATTGTACAAGCAATACATCAGCACTCTACCCTTCTCTTCCGAGTTCGATATGAAATACGATGTTCAAAGAATGGAAGCAATGAAATCCTTTGAAAACATTTACGAAAACACATTCATAAAACCAAAGCAAAAGAAAAAAGTGCAACATGAAAAACAAAGCAACGAGAGGTCTCTTTTTACTTAGTCGCAGAGTCCATTCTCGAGGCGCAACCTGTTGAATATGGGACTTGATTCCGGAGAAGCCATTCCATAACGGGGAAAGGATCTTGATTCAACCGCTTCCAACTGATCGATAGCGACAGTGTTTCTTAATGGTGATCCCTGCGTCGTGACGAGGAACGGGGCATGATGTTGGGACGGAGAACGATGTTATAACCAACTAAAAAAAAGTTTCGTCCTTGAAACTTAAGAAGAGATGCTACCTCTAGGAAAACAATGAAGGAAACCTTTCCTTCATTTCAGACTCAAGTTTCCAGGTCGACTCCTCGACCAAATGGTTCCTTCAAAGCACACGAATGAGAGGGATCGCTATATTTCGAAGCAATTATCTTTGTGATCCAAGACTTTGACTGGTTAAGACATGCCCGTCTTCAAATTTAGCTGATCAAAATCTACCACGTAGCTCGAATCGTACACGTACTTCCGCAACTGAGAGATGTGGAAGACATCGTGTACATCTAACAGTATTGGCGATAATGCAATCTAATAAGTACCGGGGTGACTTGCTTGAGTATTTTGAAAGGACTCACAAATCTTAGACTCAACTTGCCTTTAACTCCGAACCTGGTGACTCCTCGCATGGCATTACCTTCAAAAACACGTGATCGCCTTCCAGGAACTCGAAGGATCGTCGATGGGTATCGGCATAGCTTTTTTGTCGACTCTATGCCACCTTCAGTCTATCCCGTATTAGCCTGACCTTCTGCACGGTCTGCTCCACCAGCTCTAGACCGAAAATCTGCCCCCCCCCCCCCGACTTTATTCCAGCAAATGGGTGATTTACACTTTCTCCCGTACAAAGTTTCATACATTACCATCTGAATGCTGGATTGGTAGCTATTGTTTCATGAAAATTCTTCTAGCGGTAGATGAACGTCCCAGCTTCATAAACACGTCGGAGAATTCTTCTACAACGTCGATTTAACCCATATTTGCACATCTTGATTTAAAAGACCTGCATGGGCCACCACTTAAACCGTGTTACGCCCCAGAAACAGAATACTGGAGAGCGGAGGACAGACACAGCCAGCTACATATATTGAAGTGTAACCCACCTCGATGTACGGTCACGGCTATCTAGATGCATGAGGGTTTAACTACAAGCCAACAGTCACTTATGGTCAAGAACAAGCCTAGTGTCTCAATCTCAAGCAAGCAAGTAAATGTAACAAGATGGTAGATCATCAGACATACAAAGTAAGGCGTCCCATACCTTACATATTCAGATGATCATGAATCTAGTCATACAAAATGCAAAGACTAGCAAGAGTTTAAGTCATACATGATCAACCCTAGGATTTGTCAATCATGTTACAGCCCTTAGGCAGACAGGAATGTAAATTTAATACGAGCTAACACTTGCTCGGCGGCTAAACGCCCCAAAAGAATAATTTATAATAGAGTGGGAGAGCAAAATGAAACCCACTCGTTGCCAGGGTTGCGTCTAGTGTTCACCATCTGGCTGGAAGGCTGGAAGATCCTCGGGTGCTACTCCAAAATCTGGCTATACAAAACCAGCTGGGTCAAACCCCAGAAAGAGCAAGTGTCGCAAGGGAGGCTTCACTTAAGAACTAAAACTAGCATATTAACACATAAATACACCAATGATAACGAAAGACATGAGTTAGAGAAACAAGGCGATAAATGATAAGATAACTAAAGGACTATTTTAGTAACCAAGTTACAACCCGTAAACCAAACAAGGACCGAGGTTGTAACCCTTCACCTGAACAGAACTTAGTCTCTAACCAATTATCAATAAGGTAAAGTATAACAGTAACATGCTGAGATAACCATGTACTGGTCTTGCCTAGACAAGACTAGACTAGACTCCATCCATCAATCACGGCCAAGCAATGAGTACGGCTTGATACTTTAACTAACTAGGGTTATCACAAGCTTAGTTACTAACAAGATACATCGAGATGTTCCAACAGCCACAAGACCTGCAGTCTTAATCCAGATTATCCAGTCGCAAGTTGAGAGAGTTGGATTAGGTGACTTGGGGGTGAAACACATGACAGTGCGCTGGAAATGTGCCCTACTCGTCGGCAGGCTACAAGTCCAATTAGAGCACCCAGATAACATGACGGCATGTAGCTGGGAAATCTCATCATGGACTACTTGGTCAATCTAGTCATTATCCTAGTCAGATTCAGTACGAATTCCTGACCATGGAAATCAGGAATTCATGTCCTAGACATGATGCAAGACGAGACGTGTAGCTTGTACCGATACAGTCAAGAGAAATCATCTACGGTGTCAAGATGAGAGTTACATGTTACTTATCGATATTATATGTCAAGTTATATTACTTATCAAGATCACTAGTCAAGAGTGCGCCACAACGGACCACCATCAAGAATTATCATGTCAAGTTACTGGTCAAGAGTGCACCACGACGGGTCACTATCAAGAGTTATCATGTAAAGTCACAACGACTTATCGTGTTCATGTAAGTGCACCATGGCGGGCCACTACCAAGGAGTTGTTAGAGTGTGTACGTGCCATACCGAGATCGTGTTTAAAGCTCAGAGTACATATGCAACATGGAAAAATAACTTTATAGGACATAGTCAAGTAAAGAGTACAAACAAAGTTACGATTTACACTAAGGACCAAGGGGTGTTATGAAGAGCATGCACCCAAGCTGGATATGCTGAGAGTGGCATGCGCCTAAGGCAGGGGGTATCATGGAGAGACAAGGGTTTTAGGAAGGCATGCGCCTGGAGCTATGCGCCTAGGGCTATGCGTCCACATGCATGCGCCTGCATGTATGCGCCCAAAGGATGGAGTCAGGGTGTCTTGGAGAAAGTCAAGAGACTCACTCTAGGACAAGTGCGCGCATGACAGGGTCTATGTGCCCAAGGAAGGAAATATGGTGCACTTGTGCGCATACAAAACTATGTGCCCAAGCCAGGGAGGGACTTGGGGCTAAGCGCCCACTAGAGGAAGTAAGGGAGACTTGGGGGCATACATATGGCTATGCTCCCAAGGAAGCGTACAGTGGGCGCATAACAAATCTATGCGCCCAGCACTGTGCTTCTTCTCCAACCCGAGAGCACAAGTTCATTGAACCCATAAACTTCTCAAGATCATAAAGCACTAAAAAAAATCAAAATTTGGGTTTTCAAAGGTCTAACTTGAGTAAAATTGAATTCTCTACAACATGGAATAATCAAAACTTAAAAATAATGAAGTTTGAGAGATCAAAACCCAAGAAAATTAAGTTTTGCATAAACTTAGATCTACAAAAACTAATCCTTCAAAACCAAAAATACCAAGTACTAAATAGCCTTAGAATCATGTAGGAAAGATAGTGGAACAACAAAAATGGAGTTCCTCCATGAAGCAAGCTAGCACTTGCCTTTGGAGGGGGAAAGGTTTTAGTGGAGAAGAAGAAGAAAAATAAAAGTAAAGGAGAAGAGAGAAAAGGGGATTGGTTTATAAGGGAGGGTTTATCATGATCAACCACTCACCCAAACCAAGCCAAAATAAACCAAGCCAAGCTAAACCAAGTTAACCAAGACCACACCAAGCCAAGCTATGCTAGACAAAGCAAAATACGGGTCGGAAATCTGTTCACGTATACTGAAAATACGTATAACGAAAAATGGGAGTGACAACTCTACCCACCTTAAAAGAATTCCGTCCTCAAAATTTAATCAAGATGCTAGAGATGTCGGGGCAAGCTATACTAATCACGAGCAATCTATGACTAGCAATTTAATCAAGCAATCATTCATGCAAGCAAGGAATTAAAAACATAAGGCATAAGGAAGAGATTATACCTTATGAGTCAAATAGGTGTGGATATCGCAATCGAATATCATCCTCACGCTCCCACGTTGACTCACCCAAAGAGTGATGACCCCAAGCAATACGGACTAAACTAATAGTCTTGTTCTTGAGTATCTTCTCTCTCTGGTCTAATATGGATACGGGTCTTTCCTCATACGAAAGGTTGGTACCAATAACCAATTCTGAATGATCAAGGACATGACTCGGATCCGGAATATACCGTCGTAATTGGAATACATGGAAGACATCATGTACCTCATGCAACGACGACGGAAGAGCGAGACGATAGGACACATTACCTACTCTTTCAAGAATGTCGAACGACCCTATATACCTAAGACTAAGCTTTTCCCGTACGCCAAAATGAATGACGCCACAGGTAGGCAAGATCCTAAGGAATACATAGTCGCCGATAGAAAATTCAAGGGGACGCCGATGAGAATCGGTCCAATGACGCTGGCGATCTTGTGCAACTCGAAGATGATCTCTGACTTGTCTGATCACCTCAATAGTCTGCGTAATCATCTCTGTACCAAGCATCTGCCTCTCACCTATTTCATCCCATGCTAACGGGGATCTGTACTTTCTGCCGTACAAGGCTTCAAAGGGCGCCATCTGGATACTGGCCTGGAAACTGTTGTTATAGGAGAACTCCACGAGATGCAGGTGATCTTTCTATGGACCATCGAAGTAGAGTGTTCATGAACGCAACATATCTTCAAGAGTCTAGATCGTGCGTTCTTACTGATCATCTGTCTGCGGATGATAAGCTGAACTGAACTTGAGACGAGTCTCCAAGCTTCCCTGAAGACTCCGCCAAAAGTGTGATGTAAATCTCGAATCTCTGTCAGATACAATACTGACTAGTACTCCATGCAACCTGAATATCTGCCTGAAGTATATCTCTGTAAGCTGATCCGTCGACTGGCCAATTCTAAAAGGGAGAAAATGATCTACCTTGGTGAGTCTGTCAACTATAACCCAGATAGCATCTCTCCCAGTGGGGATCTAGGCAACCCAGTTACAAAATCTATGGTAATGTACTTCCATTTCCATTTTGGGATCGGTAAAGGTTGAAGAAGTCCAGCCGGTCTCTGATGTTCAGCCATAACTTGTTGACAAACTAAACAACGAGAGACAAACCGGGCTATCTTCCTCTTCATGCCATTCCACCAAAAATGCTGACGGATATCACGATACATCTTCGTACCGCCGGGATGAATCGAATACTGCGAACTGTGAGACTCTGCCATGATCTCTTGCCTGATATCACCACTAGGTAGACAAAGACGCCTTCTATGTCGAAGTGTACCATCCTCATGAATACATAACTCTGCTCTCTGTCCCGCTACACATTCTGCCCTAAGCTGCTGAAGCTTAGAATCCGCTGGCTGAGCTAACTTAATCCTCTTAACTATACTAGACTGAACTTGCATACTAGCCATCAATGTCACATTGGTAGGAAGAACAACTTCAATACCCATCTTCTGAAGATCTGCTAACAACTCTGGCTGTGCTATTAGAAAATAAACTCCGGCTCTTCTGCTTAATGCATATGCAACAACATTGACCTTTCCAGGATGATACTGCAAGTTGATGTCGTAATCCACAAGTAGCTCTAGCCATCTCCTCTGACGCATGTTAAGATCCTTCTGGGTAAACACATACTTAAGACTCTTGTGGTCGGTGAAAATTTCTACCTGATCTCCATATAAATAATGCCTCCAAAGCTTAAGTGCAAAAACCACCGCTGCTAACTCCAACTCATGGGTTGGATAATTCCTCTCATGATCACGAAGCTAACGTGACACATAAGCTACTACCTTACCATGCTGCATCAAGACGTATCCCAATCCCCTGTCGGAAGCATCACAATAAACTGAAAATCCTCCAGTCCCATTTGGAAGCATGAGAATGGGTGCCATCATCAATCATTGCTTCAACTTCTCAAATGAACTCTGACACTCTACTGTCCAAGCAAACTGTACATCCTTGCGGGTTAACTGTGTCAGTGGTGCTGAAATTCGAGCAAAGTCTGATACAAAACTGCGGTAATAGCCAGCCAATCCTAGAAAACTTTGTACTTCTCGACGGTACTGGGAACTGGCTACGTCTTTATGGCCACTATCTTCTGGGAGTCCACTTCCACTCCACCTCTGGTGATGATGTGACTCGAGTACGAAATATGATCCAGCCAAAACTCGTACTTACTGAACTTCGTGTACAACTGGTGCTTTCTGAGAATCTGAAGAACTATATGAAGATGCTGCTCATGCTCTGCCTCATTCTTACTATAAACTAAGATGTCGTCTATAAACACTATCACGAACTGGTCCAAACAAGGCATGAAGATACGATTCATGAGGTCCATGAATACGGCTGGCGCATTGGTTGCTCTAAATGGCATAACAAGGAACTCCTAATGTCTATATCTGGATCTGAACGCTGCCTTCGGGATATCTTGCTCTCTGACTCTGATCTGATGGTACCCTGACCGCAAGTCAATCTTCGAGAATACTACCGTTACTCTGAGTTGATCAAATAAATCATCTATCCTTGGTAGAGGATATCTGCTCTTGATTGTTACAGAGTTCAAGGTACGATAATCAACACATAATCTTGACGTACCATCCTTTTTTTACAAGAAGTATCGGGGCTCCCTAAGGTGATCCACTAACATGAATGAATTCTTTGGTTCTAAGTTCTTCAGTCATCTTGTACAAGATCTTTAACTCTGAAGGTGCCATCATGTAGACTCCCCCTGACACTAGTGCCATCCCTGGAAGCAAATCAATGGTGAACTCTATCTCTCTCTCTCTCAGGGGGCATGCCTGGAACCTATTCGAGAAATACATCAGGAAACTCTTCTACTACTCTGGAAAACTGAACTGCTACTGCTACTGCCATCCGCAATACTGGTAGAGAAGGTTCTACTTCGCCTCTGGAAAATGAAAACTCCGGTTCGCCAGGAATACCAAAAATAATCCTGCCAATATGGCAGTCTATTCTTGCGTATTGATTCTTCAACCAATCCATTCATAGGACTACATCATAGTCGACCATCGAAAATTCTATCAACCTAGCGGGAAACTCTCTACCGCTAACTACGATTCGACACGAGAAATAGACTTTATCTACTCCCACAAGATCGTTACCAGTAAGTATATTGAGCCTTACTGATAATGACTCCGGCTCCAGTCCTATCCGTGTTGTGAATCGTACAGACATAAATAAATGCGATGCACCTGAATCAAATAATACTGATGCTGAAAAAGAGTTGACGAGAATGGTACCTGCCATCACCTCACCTGATGCCAATTCTTCTACTACGGTCAGAGCCATAGCCTGATCTTGTCCACTTGGTGCTGGTCCCCTCTGCTGGAAACCTCTCTACCGATTCTGAATCTGAGCAATTGGGCATACTGCTGAACCTGAGGCGGCAATGGCCTCAGAGGCTGGTACTGCTGCTGCACTGGTACTGGACCCCTAACCGATGGACTGGTTAGGTTTGACGATGATGAACTAGCTCTATTCAGACATGACCCTATCTTATGGTCCGGTGCTCCACAAGCCAAGCATAATCCCTGTGCTCTACGACACTCTGATACTACATGTCCTGGCTTTCCACAATGAGAGCAGCCCATTGCGGAACACTGCTTCTGCTTCTGCTACTAAGGATACGTCGGTGTCGAGTGCTGAACCGACGAATCTGTAGTCGCCTTCATAGGAGCCCCAATAGTCAAAGCCCTAGCTACCGAGGATGGTACAGTGGGCGCATAACTAATCTATGCGCCCAGCACTGTGCTTCTTCCCCAACCCGAGAGCACAAGTTCATTGAACCCATGAACTTCTCAAGATCATAAATCACTCAAAACAAATCAAAATCTGGATTTTTCAAAAGTCTAACTTGAGTAAAATTGAATTCTCTACAACATGGAACAATTAAAACTTGAAAATAATGAAGTTTGAGAGATCAAAAAACAAGAAAATCGTGTTTTGCATAAACTTAGATCTACAAAAACTAATCCTTCAAAACCAAAAATACCAAGTACTAAATAGCCTTAGAATCATATAGGAAAGATAATGGAACAACAAAAATGGAGTTCCTCCATAAAGCAAGCTAGCACTTACCTTTGGAGGGGGAGAAGTTTTAATGGAGAAGAAGAAGTTAATGAAAGTAAATGAAAGTAAAGGAGGAGAGAGAAAAAAGGGTTAGTTTATAAGGGGGTTTATCATGATGAACCACTCACCCAAACCAAGCCAAAATAAACCAAGCCAAGGTAAACCAAGTTAACCAAGACCACACCAAGCCAAGCTATGCTAGACAAGTCAAAATACGGGTTGGGAATCCGTTCACGTATACTGGAAATACGTAGAACAAAAAACGGGAGTGACAGGAGGGATGCACATCGCCGATAGCGGCTGGGGAATATTGGCGCTCAAGGCGGACATCGTGATTCAGAGACTTTCTTGTGGTCTTGTAATTCAGTACCGATACGTGGGCATAAATAGAGGGCCACAGACCCACTTTGAATCTTTGAACGCGAATCGCCTCAGTAAGCAGAAATGTACCAACAAATTTAGATAACTTATTGAACTCTGTCGTATATTGTTGTACAAACATGTTCTCCTTGCTTCAACTACATAAATTTATTTTCTCTTTTTTGACAAATGGCTAAGGGACGGTACTCGACTTCGACGGCTTTGCGGAACGTGGCCCAAGATCTCGGCACGGAGTTGTGGTCGTGTCGGATCGTTCGTTTGTGCACGGCCCACCAATCGTGCACGTTCTAGCATAGTTAAAGTTGTGCGCAGGTGACTTGCTTGGATTCTTCAATATCGAGAAGCTCAAAGTGGTCTTTTAGATCTTTCAACTAGTCAATCGACATAGAAGGGCCTTCGGTACCATTAAAGCAAGTGCAGTACGCTTTTCTTAAACATTGACACCTCAAAGTTGTAACTTCTTGGTGCTGTAGGCTGATGCTCAGGCTCCTCCGGATTGACTTCAATGGGTTGGGTCATAGGCTCGGTGGTAGCATGTGTGGTTGCATAGTTGCTATTGGCCACAATTGTTTGGACGATCTATTACATAACATCAAGCTGCTTTTGTTGCATCTTGGATTGCGCTTCGAGGCGAGCTTCAAATTGGGCATATCGTGCCTCCGTTTGTGCACGACCCGCACCCTGGAGAGGGGCACGAGCACGTGGTTACGTCCAGCCTACGCCGCAGTATCGACGGTAGAACGCTGTATATAGGGTCTGTAAATACTATGACTAAAACAGATAAATGTACCTGTACAGTATATACACTCCGAATGGAGGTGACATAGCAATACAGTCTCAATCACATATATCAAACTAAGGTAGATAGTGTGGAAAAGAGATATGATAGATAAAACAGGAAATGAGTCCAAGATCCACAAGTCAGAGCTAAACACATACATCCAAAGTCTCAGAAAATATATGTAATAGATACTACAAAACTGAAATGTACTAGCTGGCTCGCAGGCTAGGCAAACCTAACTAAACTATGCTACTCAGGGTGAGCAAAGTCTAGTAGCTCTACCAGTAAGCCACGGTCTATATCTAATCCATCAGACTCAACCCCATAGTAGGTCGGGCAATCAGCCTCTGAATCATCTGTAAAATTTGTCAACGGTATCCTGTCAGGAAAATGAGCAAGTTCAAACACCAACAGCAGTTCCATATGAATTGAGAAATACTATAAGAGACAACAATAATAAAATACAAGACAAAGATATAGGCGACTTGGGAACCATTTGAAAGCCGAGTTACAACCCTTGAACCAAACAAGGACCGGAGTTGTAACCTTTCTTTTAAACAGGAGTTAGTCTCAAATCATGGTACAGTATAATGGCAGGTAGAGCATGTGAGTAATAAAGATCATAGCATGGTGAGAAGTACGGAAAGTAAAGCTAAACTGGAATATAAGATACGCTAAATAAATGTAAAAGGTGATTTGAACTATTAGAGCGATATGTGATCGGCTAGGGAAGCAAGAGATGGTTATCCACTTGACTCGACAATCTGCGGTGTCCTCAACGGAGAGTTATGCTGTCCAACCCGAATAACTGGTAATGGGGTATCTGCTACACCCTACGTGAGGTGAGGGTGGAGCTAGCAAAATATAGTTACAGGGAGGCTTTGATCACAAAACCCCTAATAATTCCCCCATCCCCGAATAGTATCACGGATCCGGACATGGCACGTCATGACACGGGGTTCGAGAGCAGGAGGCCAGCCCACTCCCAAATTAGTGTCTATATAAGTACAGAAACACAGAAATATTACATACTCATATACCAAGGGAGTCCAGGAATAATATCTCATGACAGGATCCGACGTATACTAGTTCGTGAACCGTCGTGTCAGGAATCATGTAAAACACTACAACTGAAACCAATATAGTAGATATCAAGACAATGAAAACTATCAGTGAATGTACTCGCCTGTGGTCCTGAGCTGATAAGGTGAACAGACGCTCAGAGTGATCACAGACCTAAAATAAGATACTCTGAGTCAAACAGGGTTTTATACTGAAAAGGAAACTAATATAAGTCATAAATGCAAGTCTAAGTCAAAACTAGGTCAATCTAGGTCAAACTGAGTCATACTAGGTCATACTGGTTCATACTAGGTCATACTAGGTCACTGGGTTTTACCCTATTACCCAACCCATATCATGAATTACCCTCACATCTCCCTAACACTCACTCACACACAACCCTCTCACAAATATCACACTCTAATAGGCTCTCCTATAGGCTTTCCTACTAGTTTGAACATAGGCTAAACTATGGGCTACTAGACACACTCATATAGGCTCTCACACACCCACACAACCTCATAACACACACTAACACACAAGCTCCTATGGACTGATATGGAGTGTGTTGGTGGACTGAAATTGGGTGGTGTTATAGGGCTGAAAATATGCTAAGTGGGGACAGCACATATGAAGAAATGGGGACAGCCATGTAAGGATAACAAGTGGACTATTTTTGAGTCAAAATAGGACAGCACTTATAGGCTTGTTTGGGACAGCAAAGTGGAGGGGGAAAGCTGGACTGTTGTGGCAAATGGGGACAACTAACAATGGCCAAACTGGACTATTAGGACAGCCATCTAAAGGTGAATATATGAACAGCCATATGGTGAAATCTGGATAGCCATATGGTAGGTTTCATGGACTGAAATAGGAGCAATAAAGGACTGATTTGGTATGGTTTTGGTTGGGCTGCTCTTGACTGTCACGGACAGCCATGTAGGGACTGTCATTTAGGCATGTCATGGACGGGTTTTGGCAGCCATATAGGCTAAATTGTAGGGACTGAATTTGGTGTTAATGACAGCCATCAAGGGTCTATGTATGGACTGCTTAACATAGGATTTAAGGGGACTGTTGGGGTGTGGATTGGGGACTGGAATGGGGTTACAGCTGCTGTCCATGGGGACAGCAGCTACTGCTGCTACCAGCTGCTGTTTGAGCAGTGGTTCCTCCCCTATAATCCCACACAAACACTCCTCTATATTTCCTCTATCTAACACTCCTCCCGTCTCAACCATTTAATCAAACACCACCACTACACACCCCTCTACCAACACAAACACACACACGTATCCTCACTTGGCCGAACCTGTGTGCCCCCATCCAACACCAATATACACACCACATTCCCACCATAGCATCTCCACATATATATAACCCAATATATATACATATATATATATATATATATATATATATATATATATATTAACAATATGATACATTATGATACATAGACAAACTCATTTCTAAACACATGAAAATCTAGAATTAATATTAGAACACACTAAAATTAATACACAAACAATTTATATGTGTCCAAATAGGGGGTTTTTCCATTAGGACACGATCCTACATATTGGACACCTCTACAAGTGTCTAAATGGACACGAAATGGACTCAAATGGACACAAAACCAAAGGGGTCATTCCTATAGGTCAAAACCAATCTAATGCATGAGAGAAATAAGAGAGGGAAAGGATTTATACCTCTCGGTGACTCGAATCGATCCTGATACGCCATCGACACGTAGGAATCCCAAATGGACACGGACAAGCTCCGAATCCTCTCAAACTTGAGTAGCACCCTCCTTGGCTTGGATGGAGAAGGAAGGATGAATATTGGGTGAGAAAATGGAAAGATTTGGTGGAGAAATTTCTAGGGTTTGCTCTCTAGAAAAATGGGGAAGAACAAGAGAGAGAATAAAGAGAAAATAATAAAGTGATGGAGGAGTCCTATCCACTCTAGTGGCCGGCCAATAAAGGGTTGTTTTGTCCTATTGGGGAAAAGTCCAAAAGCCCCTCTCTAGTCTTTTTACTAATACATGGAAAGGGGTTTAAGTCGGGGGTAGTTTGGTCAATCTTAAATCACTAATCCAAATTAATCCTAACCAAAATAATTAGCCTAGTCACTAACTAAAATACTAACATATGGGCCATGGCTAACTAGTGTATGGGCCTGCTAGAGTCAAAACTACCCCGGGTCCTCGATACAAGTCGGAATGAGTCGAAATTCGAATCCGCCTCAAACAACCCCAAAATAATACAATAAATAAATAAATAATTCCAAAATAATTTTAAAGTGAAAAATTACCAAAATACCCCTGTTCGTGAAAACTGGGGGTGACAAATCTATCCACCTTAAAAAAATTTTGTCCTCAAAATTAAAACAACACACACTGAATCACAATGCAGAAACAGAAATTATACCTCAGGGCTCGAAGAGATAAAGGAAACGCTCCCGCATGTCATCCTCTCTCTCCTAGGTAGACTCACCTAGAGAGTGATGCCTCCATGCAACACGAACCAAGGGTATAACCTGGTTCCGGAGCACCTTCTCCCTACGATCCAGAATCTTCACTGGCTGCTCTGGATAGTGAAGAGTAGGGCCCACCTCGATCGCTGAATGGTCCAATACATGGCTGGGGTCCGCCACGAACCGTCTCAGCTGCGACACATGGAACACGTTGTGTACCCCCTCTAGCGTAGGTGGCAAGTCTAGCCGGTAAGCCACTGCACCGACCCTCTCAAGGATAGTGAAAGGTCCGATGTAGGGCGGACTAAGCTTCCCGCCTCCGCCAAAGCGAATCGTGCCCCATGTCGGAGAAATCTTTAGGAACACCAAAGCACCAACCTAGACATAGAACAAACTCAGCACGTAGGACAAACAAAATCACAATCATCACAAACAGGAATTGAAACTAACCTCGAACTCTAACGGTCTCCGGTGGCTATCGGCCCAATGCCGCTGCCTATCCTGAGCCACCCGAAGTCTATCTCTAATCAGCCTGACCTTCTCAGCTGCATCCACCACCATCTCCGATCCAAGCAGCACCCTCTCGCCAACATCGTCCCATGACAAGGGAGTACGGCATCTCCGTCCGTATAGAGCCTCGAATGGCGACATCTCAATACTGGCCTGATAGATGTTGTTGTAAGCAAACTCTACCAGGTAAAGATGCTCCTTCCAAGAACCCCCGTGATCTAGCACACACGTGCGAAGCATATCCTCCAAAGTCTGGATAGTCCTCTCCGACTGCCCGTCTGTCTGGGGATGATAAGCGGTACTAAACTTGAGTGAGGTGCCCAAGCTAGCCTGTAAACTCCTCCAGAAGTAGGAAGTGAAGCGGCTATCCCGATCTGAAACTATGCTCACAGGAACCCCATACAATCGTACGATCTGACGAACATACAGCTCTGCCAACCTCTCCATAGACAATCCCACCTTGAAAGGCAAAAAGTGGGCCGATTTGGTCAATCTATCAACTATGACCCAAATCGCGTCTTTTCCTCCTGGAGATCGTGGAAGTCCGGACACAAAGTCTATGGTGATTTGCTCCCACTTCCATTCAGGAATGGGTAGTGGTTGTAGCAACCCACCAGGCTTCTGCCTCTCGGCCTTCACCTGCTGATAAACCAAGCAGCGAGATACAAACTGAGCTACCTCGTGCTTCATGCCGTACCACTAAACGTGCTCTCTCAGATCTCTGTACATCTTGTTGGCACCAGGATGCATAGAGTACTGAGAGCGATGTGCCTCCTGAAGAACCTCCTCCCGAAGCTCTCCACTCGGAATGCACAGTCTAGCATCGTGCCACAGCGACCCATCTTCGGCAATAGAGAAATCATCAAGCAGCCCTGCCTGTACCTGCTCCCTGATGCACCTCAGGGCAACATCATCATACTGTGCTGATCTGACTCTATCCATCTACTCAGACTGAATCTGTAAGCCCCACATCTGTACCTCCATGCCCGGAATAATCACCTCGATTCCCAAACTGTCCAGGTCAGCCAAAAGATGACGGTCTGATGTCAGATACATAGCCACTGGATACCTGCTCAAGGCATCTGCAACTACGTTGGCCTTTCCTGGATGGTACTGCAAGGCGATATCGAAATCCTTCATCAGATCGAGCCAACGTCTCTGCCTCATATTCAGCTCCTTTTGAGTGAACACGTACTTCAAGCTCTTGTGATCAGTAAAGATCTCAACCCGCTCTCCGTACAGATAGTGCTTCCACAACTTCAGGGCAAAGATGACAGCAGCTAACTCCAGATCGTGAGTCGGGTAGTTCTTCTCATGAGGACGTAACTGCCTAGATGCATAGGCAATCACCTTCTCGTGCTGCTGAAGTACACAACCCAGACCCCGGCCAGAAGCGTCGCTGTAAATTGAGAAACCACCGGTCCCAGACGGTAACGTCAAGATCGGAGCTGATGTCAACCTCTTCTTCAGCTCATCGAAGGCGGCCTGACACTCCTCAGTCCAGACGAACTTCACGTCCTTCCTGGTGAGTCTAGTCATCGGCTCCGCGATCCGCGAGAAATCCTGGACGAACTTTCGATAGTAGCCCGCCAATCCCAGAAAGCTCCGAATCTTGGCAACTGTACTGGGCGTAGACCAAGACTCTACTGCAGCAATCTTCTTCTGGTCTACTGAGATCCTGTGCTCGATCACAACATGACCCAAGAACTCGACCTGGTCCAGGAAGAACTCACACTTCGACAGCTTTCCGTACAACTTCTCCTTTCTCAAAGTCTCGAGCACAATCATCAGATGCTCCTCGTGCTCCTCCGGCGTCTTTGAGTAGACCAGGATGTCGTCTATGAAGACCACCACGAACTTGTCAAGGTAATGATGGAATACCTTGTTCATCAAGTTCATGAACACAGCTGGGGCATTGGTCAACCCAAATGGCATCACTGTGAACTCGTACTGGCCATACCGAGTCTGAAAAGCTGTCTTCGGAATGTCTTCCTGCTTCACCTTCAGCTGATGGTAGTCGGACCTCAGATCTATCTTCGAAAACACCTTGGCGCCGCTCAACTGATCGAACAAGTCATCGATCCTCGACAATGGGTACTTGTTCTTGATAGTGAGGTTGTTGAGCGCCATGTAGTCGATACACATGCGCATCGTACCAACCTTCTTTGGTACAAACAGAACTAGCGCTCCCCAAGGCGATGAACTGGATCTAATGAATCCCTTGTCCTGCAACTTGTCGACCTACTTCTTCAGCTCTGCCAACTCGCTGTTGTTGACCCTATAGACGTGCTGTGAGATAGGCTCAGCGCCCGGCACTAGGTCTATAGAGAACTCAATGTCTCTATCCGGCGGCATCCCAGGCAACTCCTCGGAAAAAATATCCATGAAGTCAGCTATCAATGGATCGGCAATGCCTGCCCCACCAGTAAAGCTCCGTAGAACCCATCTCCCGGCTCAGCTGCTCCTCTAACAAACACAATCTCTGGCTCTCCCGGCAGCCTAAACAAAATCCTACCTCCTCTACAGTCTATAGTAGCATGGTTCATGCTCAACCAATCCATTTCGAGTACCATATCGTACCTCGGAAGGGGCATTACGAGCAAACACGCACCCAAAACTCGGCCTCCTACAGTAACTCTTCGCCCCTTGCAGATATTGTTAACCAGGATGATGCCTCCCCCGGTCAATATCTTGCAAGTCCTACCCAAAGGTTCAGTAATAATATTGTGTCTCAGAGCAAAGGAGACAGACACAAAGCTATGAGAGGCACCGAAATAAAATAAGGTAAATGCAGAGAATGAATCAAGAAGAACATGACCTGCCACTACATCCCCTACTGGCTCTGCCTCCTCCTCTGTTGTCATGGTAAACACTCTGTCCGCAGGGGCTCCCCTCTGGTGCTGCACAAAACGCTGTTGCTGCATCTCAAGTGGAGGACCTCTCTGCTGAACTGCTGGTCCTCTGGTCGGCTGCGCTCTGTCCTGAACTCCTCGGACTCCCCGAAAACGGCAGTCCTTCAGCTGGTGATCGGGCGCCCCACATTATAAGCAGACGCCCAACCTCTTCCTGCAAACCTCTCTAGTGTGCCCTGGCTTTCTGCAGAAGTTATACTGTGTAGCCGGCCTCTAACCCTGACCCTGGTGCTGCTGGGCACGCGTCGGTGCCTGCTAGAAATGTAACTGAGGCTGCTGCTGCTGGAAATGCCTCTGCTGGAAATGTGGGCGCTTCGCTGGCCCTGCACTCAAACTAGCTCCAAGAGCGTCACTGCTCCTCTTCGGCTTGAGGCCGAAGTCCTCCTCTGTAATCTGAGCCTCCATAAGGATCTGCTCGAAGGTCGCATCACGTCTCCCAGAGGTGCGAGTGTGCACTGCATGTATAAGGCCCCTCCGGAACTTCCGGGCCTTGCACCCCTCATCCCGGACCAAACTAGATGCAAACCTGCTCAGGCGGAAGAACTCCGCTGCATACTCGTCTACCGACGAGTTCCCCCGCACCAAACTAGCAAACTGCCCCTCCAAAGCTATCAAGGCTACATCTGGGTAGAACTTCTCCTTAAAGAGCTTTCTGAAGTCCTTCCAAGATATACCTCTCACTGACGTACGCGGATCCGTGCGGTACCAAGTCAGCGCTATGTCAAAAAACTGGCTCACTGCAGAAGTCACCCACAGACCTCTCGGGACCTCTGCCAACTCCAGACTCCACTGGACATCCTCTAGCCAGTCGTCCGCGTATAGGATACCCTCGGTACCCTTGAACTCCCGTGGGTTCATCTTCCTGAAGTCGAGGTGTGTACCGGGCCTCCCCTGACCCTGCTGCTGTGCTGGTGCTCCATGAACTGTAGTCGGTGCACCTCTCTCCACTGCTCCCATAGCTAGCTGATGCGTGTTCTCTATGGTCTGTCGCAGCACCTCTGCCTGACGGTTCTGTGCCTCTGCCTGTGCTCTTTGTGTCTGCAGCATCTGCTGCAGAAGGGCCATCATCCCCTGAGTATCTGCCGGTAACTGAGGCGGCGGTGGAAGAATGTCAGGGATGACCAGGGACGATCCCGCTGTTGGAGGTAGAAGACCTCCTGGAACCGTCTCTACTGCTGCTTCCGTCGAAAAGGCAGAAACTGAGGGGGCTGCTCCCTCAAGTGCAGCTTCCATAGCCGGAGGTGAAAGACCAGCCGGATCGGGCCTCTCCGGTACAGTGCTAGAACCCACTGTCTGAGAGCGAGTGATCGTCATCCTGAGGATAGATTGAAACAAGGAATCAATATGGCACATGATAGGAATATCAAAGAATGACAATTAATTCAATACAAAAGAATTTGTCATGGTAATCAAAAGATCAGAAAGTTCCTAACATGTGATTGAGTAACTCCTATCATACCTTAGATCTTATGTCCTAATTGCAGGCTCGTAATTAGTACTCTAGGTCGAGCACTATTACGAGATCGCACTAATTGTGACACTGACCTGCATGGGCCACCACAAAAATGTGTCACGACCCGCACCCTGGAGAGGGGCACGAGCATGTGGTTACGTCCAGCCAACGCCGCAGTATCGGCGGTAGAACGCTGTATATAGGGTCTGTAAATACTACAACTAAAATAGATAAATGTACCTGAGCAATTGAGTCCAAGATAAAACAGGAAATGAGTCCAAGATCCACAAGTCAGAGCTAAACACAAACATCCAAAGTCTCAGAAAATATATGTGATAGATACAACAAAACTGAAATGTACTAGCTGGCTCGCAGGCCAGGCAAACCTAACTAAACTATGCTACTCAGGGTGAGCAAAGTCTAGTGGCTCTACCAACAAGCCACGGTCTAAATCTAATCCATCAGACTCAACCATATAGTAGGTCGGGCAATCAGCCTCTGAATCATCTGTAAAATTTGTCAACGGTATCCTGTCAGGAAAATGAGCAAGTACAAACACCAACAGTAGTTCCATATAAATTGAGAAATACTATAAGAGACAGCAATAATAAAATACAAGACAAAGATATAGGCGACTTGGGAACCATTTGAAAGCCGAGTTACAACACTTGAACCAAACAAGGACCGGAGTTGTAACCTTCTTTCAAACAGGACTTAGTCTCAAATCATGGTACAGTATAATGACAGGTAGAGCATGTGAGTAATGGAAATCATAGCATGGTGAGAAGTACAGAAAGTAAAGCTGAACTGGAATATAAGATACGCTAAATAAATGTAAAAGGTGATTTGAACTATTAGAGCGATATGTGATCGGCTAGGGAAGCAAGAGATGGTTATCCACTTGGCCCGGCAATCCGCGGTGTCCTCAACGGAGAGTCATACCGTCCAACCTGGATAACTGGTAATGGGGTATCTGCTACACCCTACGTGTGGTGAGGGTGGCGCTAGCAAAATATAGTTACAGGGAGGCTTTGATCACAAACCCCTAATAATTCCCCCATCCCCGAATAGTATCACGGATCGGACATAGCACGTCATGACACGGGATTCGAGAGCAGAGGGCCAGCCTACTCCCAAATCAGTATCTATATAAGTACAAAAATATAGAAAATCACATACTCATATACCAAGGGAGTCCAGGAATAACATCTCATGACAGGATCCGACGTAACTAGTCCGTGAACCGTCGTGTCAGGAATCATGTAAAACACTCCAACTGAATCGGATATAGTAGATATTAAGACAATAAAAACTATCAGTGAATGTACTCGCCTGTGGTCCTGAGCTGATAAGGTGAACAGATACTCAGAGTGATCACAGACCTAAAATAAGATACTATGAGTCAAACAGGGTTTTATACTAAAAAAAGAAACTAATAAGTCATGAATGCAAGTCTAAGTCAAACTAGGTCAATCTAGGTCAAACTGAGTCACACTATGTCATACTGGTTCATACTAGGTCATACTAGGTCACTGGGAGTCAATCCAAGTCAAACTAGGTCAAACGGGATCAAAGGTTGACTTACAGTTGACTTTTGGTCAAAAAGTCAACTCGGGTCAACTCTGATCAACTCTAGGTTAACCCTAGGTCAAACTAGTCTAATGTTGACCAACTGTTAACTTTCAGTCAAGTGGTCAACTCTGGTTTGGTTTCGGTCAAATCTGGTCGCTTAAAGGCTAAGTTTGACTCTCGGTTGACTTTTGTTGACTTTTGGTCAAAAGGGTCAACCGACGTCAAAATTATTCTATGAGCACCATATTTGATCATTACCAACCAAAGGAATCAAGTTCTATCCCTATCTTAGACTCTAGACTCCAATACCCTATTCCTAGGCAAAACTAGCATTACCTTACCAAGGTAAATCCCGATGCCTTGTCCAATACCAAGGAAGCCCCGCAAATACCCAAGATACTAGCCTAGGCTCCTTAGGGTAGCTAGATACCAACCTATCTAAGGTTTACCTACCAAGGGAAATAGGTATCCTAGGTATCTAGGCTATGTTAGGATACATGTGTATTGGTTTACCCTATTACCCAACCCATATCATGAATTACCCTCACATCTCCCTAACACTCACTCACACACAACCCTCTCACAATATCACACTCTAGTAGGCTCTCCTATAGGCTTTCCTACTAGTTTGCACATAGGCTAAACTATGGGCTACTAGATACTCATATAGGCTCTCACACACCCACACAACCTCATAACACACACTCACACAAGTCCTATGGACTGATATGGAGTGTGTTGGTGGACTAAAATTGGGTGGTGCTATAGGGCTGAAAATAGGCGAAGTGGGGACAGCACATATGAAGAAATAGGGACAGCCATGTAAGGCTAACAAGGGGACTGTTTTTGCGTCAAAATAGGACATCACTTATAGGCTTATTTGTGACAACAAAGTGGAGGGGAAAGATGGACTGTTGTGGCAATTGGGGACAGCTAACAATGGCCAAACTGGACTGTTGGGACAGCCATCTAAAGGTGAATATATGTACAGCCATATGGTGAAATCTGGACAACCATATGGTAGGTTTCATGGACTCAAATAGGAGCAATAAAGGACTGATTTGGTGTGGTTTTGGTGGGGCTGCTATTAACTGTCATGGACAGCCATGTAGGGACTGTCATGGACAGCCATGTAGGGACTGTCATTTAGGTATGTCATGGACTGGTTTTGGCAGCCATATAGGCTAAATTGTAGGGACTGAATTTGGTGTTAATGACAGCCATCAAGGGTCTATGTATGGACTGCTTAACATAGGATTTAAGGGGACTGTTGGGGTGTGGATTGGGGACTGGAATGGGGCTACACCTTGTCCATGGGGACAGCTGCTACTGCTGCTACCAGCTGATGTTTGAGCAGTGGTTCCTCCCCTATAATCCCACACAACACTCCTATACATTTCCTCTATCTAACACTCCTCCCCTCTCAACCATTTAATCAAACACCACACTACACACCCCTCTACCAACACAAACACACACATCATCCTCACTTGGCCGAACCTGTGTGCCCCCATCCAACACCAATATACACACCACATTCCCACCATAGCATCTCCACATATATATATATATATATATATATATATATATATATATATATATTGGGTTATATATATATGTGGAGAAAGAAAAAAATATATATATATAATATATATATATATATATATATAAT
>JANAVB010022564.1:2500-7500 GCA_029216955.1 Iris pallida | reverse complement strand
TCTCTTACAAGCATACAAACTGGTTACCATCTTGTTATTAGCATGACAAGGTTCTCTTTATCAAGGCAACATTCATTTCTTAGCAAGGCAACGTGTGAAATCTCTTAAAGCATACTCAATGATTTACCATCTTATTATTAACAAAAGCATTCAATCAAAAAACTCAGATTCTTAAGGCGTAAGCGAATCAGCAAATGAGACTTCGTCCACTCACCCAGATTAATCGTCTTCTGTTGCAGAGCCAGAAATCCGATCTTTCTGTTTATCTAGTGCCTTCGCGGAGCGGGGCACTACATAATTACCCACCGAAAAGAAGTTTCGTCCTCGAAACTTAAGGAGAAACTTACGATATCCTTAGCAGCGATAGTCCTCATCCTTCGCCATCATCAATCCATGAAATCACAATTCAGGTCATATCACAACTCTTGTTCAATCAAGCATTTCAATCTCAATCAATCAAATCGATAAAACATTTGCCGGCATCATAAAAATATTTACGGACTTATTGTATGGAACGTTCATCTCATTATTGATATCGAGTAGGCAACAGAATTTCGATCAGAAGACATGTACAAATTCAATTGAATCAAAATTGGCCAGAGGATCGTGTTGCTCTGATACCACTCTGTCACGCCCCGATCCCGCAGAGTCCCTTTCGTCCTCGCTTCGGGCTCTTTGGGACCGTTCGTCCTCGCTAAGGCGTGATGCCGTGCAAGCCTAAGTTGCGCTTGCACAAGGCCAAGACCTGAAACAAGACAAGATAGACAAGTTTGACAATACGCAGCGGAACGTATCGCAGATAATTGAAGCAGCAGCGGACATATTTCAGAATACATGCATTGAACACAATGGTAACAAGAAACAATTCTCTTTATTGATTTCATTTGAACAGATTACAAGCTCTCGATTCTCTCTGATACAATATTACATTCTCTCAAAACTTTACAGATTACAATGATCCCGTTCCCATACATTACATCCTTCTATATACAAAACCAAACTCTTGCACAGATGTCATCTCTTGGCATCTCTTCTGATTTCTGGCTCCTGAGGATGAGGCACGGGCTATCGCTTCGGACTATCCTTCTCGATGCATAGTGCACCTGCATGCAGACTGATGATGGGTCAGTATATCAGCATACTGGTGAATGTGTGAACAAAGAGCTACATTTAACTGAAACGATCACTGTTTATTTAGTGGGAAAACGTTTCTTGTGATGTGATCTTGCTAGTTTTACCTAGATTTATTCCATGCATACAGAGTCAGTTTACATATCTTTTGAAAACACATCTTTGAAAAGCCAACATTTGTTTCACTTTATTTCATCTCAAGCATACAAGGGACTATTCAATTCTAGCACGATGAGTATTCATTTGTGCAGTGCGCAGCATGTTTCATGAGCATATCATTTCTTTTATTCGAGCAACTGTTAGGGACAATGACAAGCATGATACATTATCTTTTATTTGTGGAACATAGCATTTCTTGGTAACAGATTAATCTTTCAAGCAATTCGTCTAGCAAACTGAAGCAATACATGTGTATCACTTTTCAGTGATTCTTACCATAGCCGACCGTCCATCCCTGCACAAGACAAGGATTAGCATAAACATGATAAAACTATCATTTTCTATATGATCTAAACTCTTGAGGCACATTTTGATCTATCAGGCACATTTGATCTATTGGCAATTATTCATTTAGTCCATCAGATAACAAATAACAGATAACAGAGCCGAAGCCCCCAAGCAATAGAGCCGAAACCCCCAGATAGTGGAGCCGAAGCCCCCAGATAGTGGAGCAGAAGCCCCCAGATAGTGGAGCAGAAGCCCCCATACAAAAGAGAAGCCGTCGCCCCCATACAATAGAGCCGAAGCCCAGAGCCGAAGCCCCCAGGTAGTGGAGCCGTCGCCCCCAGATAACAGATAACAGATAACATACCGGCACCCATTTTCACATGGATGCTCTCAGCGTTAGACATACATTCGCAAGCAAGCAGTTGAGCAGTCTACTTCTTATACATGCAGGTTATCTAGTTTCTTGTACTAGCAAGGCAACAAGTCTTCTTATTAGCCTGCAGATTAATTCTTTCTTAGCATACAGGTTCTCTCTTTCCTTGTTCTTAGCATGGCAACATGTGAAATCTCTTACAAGCATACAAACTGGTTACCATCTTGTTATTAGCATGACAAGGTTCTCTTTATCAAGGCAACATTCATTTCTTAGCAAGGCAACGTGTGAAATCTCTTAAAGCATACTCAATGATTTACCATCTTATTATTAACAAAAGCATTCAATCAAAAAACTCAGATTCTTAAGGCGTAAGCGAATCAGCAAATGAGACTTCGTCCACTCACCCAGATTAATCGTCTTCTGTTGCAGAGCCAGAAATCCGATCTTTCTGTTTATCTAGTGCCTTCGCGGAGCGGGGCACTACACGAGAACCCACGAACAAGATCGGGAGAGAATACGCACGCATAGAAAAGACAGACACGTGAGTACGCACGTGACGGACAAGAGAATGCATTTACATCTCCCCGGACGGAGGTGTGTCCGGGGACAACGAGAAACCGACGCCAAGGCTTTACGTACTACGTACTAATCTAGTACGTGCAGCAGGAGACACAACATTTCTGCGCACGGCGTGGGCCTGACGGGCCCTATCGGCCGCACGGGACAAACAGAGGAACCTATAGCTGCCGCAGCAATTTTTGCGCACGCAAACAGTTTCTGTGCACGGCGTGGGCCCGACAGGCCCTATCGGCCGCACGGGACGGAGGAACCCACGAGTTGCTGCAGTTTCTGCGCACGCAAACAATTTTCGTGCACGGCGTGGGCCTGACAGGCCCTATCGGCCGCACGGGACGGAGGAACCCACGAGTTGCTGCAGTTTCTGCGCACGCAAACAGTTTCTGTGCACGGCGTGGGCCTGACAGGCCCTATCGGCCGCACGGGACGGAGGAACCCACGAGTTGCTGCAGTTTCTGCGCACGCAAACAGTTTCTGCGCACGGCGTGGGCGTGACAGGCCCTATCGGCCGCACGGGACGGAGGAACCCACGAGTTGCTGCAGTTTCTACGCACGCAAACAGTTTCTGTGCACGGCGTGGGCGTGACAGGCACTATCGGCCGCACGGGACACAGAAACGCATGCGTTGCAGCAGTTTCTGCGCGCACGAAGAATTTCTGCGCACGGCGTGGGCGTGACAGGCCCTATCGGCACCACGGGACACAGAAATGCAAGCGTTGCAGCAGTTTCTGCGCACACGAAGAACTCATGTGCACGGCGTGGGCCTGACAGGCCCTATCGGCACCACGGGACACAGAAATGCAAGCGGTGCAGCAGTTTCTGCGCATGCGAAGAATTCCTGTGCACGGCGTGGGCCTGACAGGCCCTATCGGCCGCACGGGACACAGAAACGCAAGCATTGCAGCAGTTTCTGCGCGCACGAACAATTTCTGTGCACGACGTGGGCCTGACAGCCCCTATCGGCCGCACGGGACAGAGGAATGCAAGCGTTGCAGCAGTTTCTGCGCGCACGAACAATTCCTGTGCACGGCGTGGGCCTGACAGGCCCTATCGGCCGCACGGGACACAGAAACGCATGCGTTGCAGCAGTTTCAGCGCGCACGAAGATTTTCTGTGCACGACGTGGGCCTGACATGCCCTATCGGCCGCACGGGATCGACCGGGCGAGCATATGCTGCGGTTTGTGTGCCTCGCGGCACTTCGTTTGCCCCGCGGCAGATTCCTGCCCACGGCGTGGGCCTGACAGGCTGCATCGGCGAGCACGGGCGCGGCCTGCGGCTGCGCGCGAAAAATGACAAGCTCCTCAAGCACTTTGGTCCCCCGGAGTCATCCCCACAATAAAACTGCAAATCTATTATAGGGGAGTAGGTGGTGAGGGGGGGATGTTCGTCGCGCGCGCGCACGGGGGGGCGCACGGCGCGTCGAACGGCTGCACGCTCGCGGCCATTTAGCGAGCGCGCGCTTGCGAATTTTGCTTGCGCGACGATTCGCGGCGTTTTCTGTCGCGCGACAATTTCTGCCCACGGCGTGGGCTTGACGGGGCCTATCGGCCGCACGGGACTGAGGAATGCGAGCGTTGTTGCAGTTTCTGTGCACACGAAGAATTTCTGTGCACGGCGTGGGCCTGACAGGCCCTATCGGCCGCACGGGACCGAGGAATGGAAGCGTTGCAGCAGTTTCTGCGCGCACGATTAATTCCTGTGCACGGCGTGGGCCTGACAGGCCCTGTCGGCCGCACGGGATCGAGGAACCCTCAAGTTGCAGCAGTTACTGCACACGCAACCAGTGTCCGTGCACGGCGTGGGCCTGACATGGCCTATCAGCCGCACGGGGGACGGAAATGCAAGCGTTCCAGCAGTTTCTGCGCATGCGAAGAATTTCCGTGCACGGCGTGGGCCTGACAGGCCCTGTCGGCCGCACGGGACACAGAAACGCATGCGTTGCAGCAGTTTCAGCGCGCACGAAGATTTTCTGTGCACGGCGTGGGCCTGACAGGCCCTATCGGCTGCACGGGATCGACCGGGTGCGCATATGCTGCGGTTTGTGTGCCTCGCGGCACTTCGTTTGCCCCGCGGCAGATTCCTGCCCACGGCGTGGGCCTGACAGGCTGCATCGGCGAGCACGGGCGCGGCCTGCGGCTGCGCGCGAAAAATGACAAGCTCCTCAAGCACTTTGGTCCCCCGGAGTCATCCCCACAATAAAACTGCAAATCTATTATAGGGGAGTAGGTGGTGAAGGGGGGGATGTTCGTCGCGCGCCACAATCCCGTGCGCGCGGGGGGTGCACGGCGCGTCGAACGGCTGCCCGCGCGCGGCGAACCAGCGACCGGGCGCTTGCTGGCTTCGGGTGCGCGACGGTTCGCGACGTTTTCTGTCGCGCGGCAGTTTCTGCCCACGGCGTGGGCCTGACAGGCTGCATCGGCGAGCACGGGCTCGCGGCGGCGCGCTGAGGCGACCAGCGCATCGAACGG
>JANAVB010022563.1:0-84052 GCA_029216955.1 Iris pallida | reverse complement strand
CATTTTTCTGGTCCTGTACGCCAAGTTTGGTCCGAATCTGAGAAGGTCGATCGGGACGCTATTTTGGCAGGCCCGCGACCCGATCCAACGGGCGAATTTATGCACGGCCTACCGAAATCCAAATTTGGACATATGGTTGTGTTCGTCTCGTCAAACCGGATCTGTAGACATATAGTTTGTTGACTTTAGAGACCGTAGTTACCGGCACGTTTTTCGGTGCAAAGCGGGTCCAACGACGGACATCGTTTCTGTCCGAAATTACTGTTTTGCTCCTGTATCCAGAATTGGACTTATGGGTCGGTGTTTCTAGCTAATTTGACCATCTGAGAATATTGGTAATGTCTGTTTCAGCATTAGAAGACTGTTGTGCGAGTTGACCTTCGTGGCTCATTTGATTAGTGGTATGGATTCCTCAGCTCCAGACAACAGGCAAGTACATGCTCTGATAGTTTTCATTGCTTTGAAATCTACTATATCGATTCAGTTGTAGTGTTATACTTGATTCTTGACACGAGAATACACGGACTAGTATACATTGAATCTCGTCATGAGATGTCATTCCCGGTTTACCTGGTATATGAGTACATTGTTCGATATTGTTTCATGTACTTGTATAGACACCAATTTGAGAGTGGACTGGCCCCCTACTCTTCGAATCCTGTGTCATGACGTATCATGTCTGGATCCATTATACTACTCGGGGATGGGGAGTTATTAGAGGTTATGTGATCATTACCCCACTTGTTTATTACTTGTGTATAGCTCCACTCCACCCTCACACACGTAGGGTGTAGCTGTCACGCCCCAGTACCGGAATACTGAGACGGACTAGGCCAGCTACACCGTATGAGGTATATAAACGTCATACGGCGATCGTGGCTGTCAAGAGACTAGGGGGTGCATACAATCAGGTCTCCTATGGTCCCACAGAGCATCTATGTCCCAATCAATCAAAACAAAAAGCAGTAAATAATGATCATATAAGACAAAGCAGTAAGGCATCCCCGACTTCATCAGAATGATTCATGAGTCTAGCTATACAAAATGATGAGCTAGTTCCGAGAGTCAATAGTACATAACTATAGTCAGCTACAGTCTGATTTAATTACAATTATGTAAAAGAAAACTAAGGTCCAGAACTGCCGGCTAAACAGGTGCCGGTGGCTAAACGCCAAGTACAAAATAGAAGATATCAGAGCAGTGAAGAAGAAACCCACTCATGGTCCCTGGCATCCATACTCCTGGTGTGCACCATTGTTCGGGTGAAAGGCTGGATCCTCTGGAGCTGCTACGAGATCTGGCCAAACAAAACCAGCGGGGTCAGGCCCCGAATAGCAAGTACCACAAGGGAGCACAAAAGAGT
The DNA here is from genome assembly GCA_029216955.1 of Iris pallida. Taxonomy (NCBI): domain Eukaryota; kingdom Viridiplantae; phylum Streptophyta; class Magnoliopsida; order Asparagales; family Iridaceae; genus Iris; species Iris pallida. Next base: position 82,689 of record JANAVB010022563.1, on the reverse strand, counting down.
GAGATAAATCCAATGAGTTAAATAAGACCTGATTCATGAGTTATAGGCTTATACCATATCATCGAGACAATACGACACCCTTACAACCAAACAAGGACAAACGGTGCCAATATCGTACCGAGATAAGATATATCCTATAACCATGGGCAGGTAAAAGGGCTTCTGATCGCGACTTCGGTCCATAGCCTATCGCAGCACAATAGCCCAACCCAACAACCAAACAAGGACATGGGTTGGACCACGCACCACGATAGTCCATGTTCCTCGGTAGCTAACAGAAGAAAACATATCACAAACAAGTCAGCTTACAATCGGCCAATCAATCCTACGGCTTTTTATGATTTGTCTGGATTATCCCAGTAATGCAATATATATAGGAATCCTCAGATCGTATCGCATTCCAGCAGGGCTAGCCAAACCATTATATACAAGCAAGCACGAAATGCACCGGTCCCTCGAAAGGCCACGCGTAGAATAAGCAGTAACGGTTCCAGCTCTCCTATAGGAAGAGCTGGCTCGGCAGTCACAAATCAGATACTGCACTCCACTAGTGCGGATGACTATACAGTATCCGAGGCAGCCAACCGACGTGCCAGGACGGGACCCAGGGCGGCTGGTGACGTACGATCTCGAGATTCTGTTCCCTCCCAATGCTTCTACCAATTTAAGTTGCTTAGATTAACCCTATCTCGATATTGGAATTACATGTCGTGGTCACATGGTCATCCTCCTATATGTCGTACCATAGTACGTGTACCCTAAGTATGAATCCATATCGGCTCAATCTAGATCCATGCTTAGTGTAATGCATCAAACAACAATCATTTTACCACGACACTATTACTGACCAATTACCATGACTGTGCTGGAAGGTACACATGATTGACATATAACACGAATGATCACTTAGCATGTAGAGTCACACCTCAGTGCACTCATTAAATGGCACCGCAGTGCATACTAATATTGTATCTCAATACACACTTATTATAGGTACCAGCACGTATACAGGTAATCAGGTCAGGAACACGGTCAAGTCAAGAAGTCATGCGGACCCCTCGTGACATAAAAGTCACATATAAATTCAGGTTAAAGTGAGACATGAAGGTCCTTGAAGCCAAGACAAAGATCTACAACTTTCATGTTGGGAGTTAGAAGAAATTCTGGCCACAATTCAGCCAAATAGGACTTAAAATAGCCAAAAACAGCCAAAATAGGCACTATGCGGCACTATTCAGCACTATGCGGCACTATTCAGCACTATGCAGTACTATTCAGCACTATGCATCATCCTTATGCGGCTCGGCACTATGCAGCACTATGCATCATCCTTATGCGGTTCGGCACTATGCAGTACTATGCATCATTCTTATGCGGCTCGGCACTATGCAGCACTATACATCATCCTTATGCGGCTCGGCACTATGCACCACTATGCAGCACTATGCATCATCCTTATGCGGCTCGGCACTATACAGCACTATGCATCATCCTTATGCGGCTCGGTACTATGCATCATCCTTATGCGGCTCGGCACTATGCAGCACTATGCATCATCCTTATGCGGCTCGGCTATGCAGCACTATGCATCATCCTTATGCGGCTCGGCACTATGCATCATCATCCTTATGCGGCTCGGCTCCTTATGCGGCTCGGCACTATACAGTACTATGCATCATCCTTATGCGGCTCGGCACTATGCAGCATCCTTATGCGGCTCGACACTATTCATCGTCCCTGCCAGAATCAGGACAGATGAACATAGAAGTTTGACCAAAATTGTTTTGGCCATAACTTCCTCAAAATAAGTCGAAATCTAACTTTTCAAAGATCAAAATTGGATAGAATTGAATTCCCTACAACATAGGACCATTAGTTTTCGAAAATAACCAAGTTTGATAGATCAAAACCATGAAAACCCATAGAACCCTAGTTTTAGAAACTTAGATCTACACCAAACTAGCCATTAAAATCAAAAACTCCAAGAACTAAACTTGTAGAGAATGAAGAGAAGAACAATATAGACAAATAATATCAAAGAAAAATCAAGAAATGAAAATGCAATAATCTTCATTTGGTGCAAGATGTACTTGCCTAAACGTTTGCTTGAGGAAAATAAATGAAAGAGTGAATGAGGAGAGAGTGTGGAAAAGAATATAATAGGGGTTGGGTTGACTCAAAGAAACCCTAAGCTTCAGCATGCTCTTAACCACATGACCAATGACATGTTAAATGCTACATGATACAACTAATTAAATTAATTAAATAAAATTCTAACCACAACACGGTTCAGAAATCTTATCATCGAAACAGTGAACCACGCCTACAACCAGACAAGGACAAGGGGTGGCACACTAATCCGCGACGAGATACTGTTCCATGCCATGGCCAGTTACAAATACAGGATAAATACAATAAAGATACAGGTGCCAGATACCATATACATAAAAAAAATCAAAATTTACGTATTCCGGGAATGGGAGTGACAGTAGCCTGACCTTATACTACTTGTACATAGCTTTCCATTTTGGTCGGCCTGATCCCTATATACTACTTGTGCATAGCCGGTCAAATGGAATAGCCTGATCCTGACCCAAGCCGATCACATAACTCTCTAATTACTCATGGCACTTACTTTATAGGTTTACATCATACATCAGTTTACATTTATTGTTTATTCCAGTTTTACCTTACATCTCACCCATGATATGCTAATCAGTTCTTTTATACAGTTGTACTTCCAGTTTGATATTCTATCTTGTATTTCATTATAATTGTCTCTTATAGTATTTATCAATTCACATGGAACTGCTATTAGTGTTTGTATTTGCTCATATCCTGACAGGATAACCCTGTTGTTTTTCAGATGATTTAGATGCAGACTGTCCGACTTACTACGGGTTTGGCATAGATGGAGTCTACGACCAGGACCAGCATGAGGATCCGGTGCCCGTAGAGGATGCACCGCCCGTAGTGACTTAGCTGTGTGTTAGATTTGTCTGGACTATCTTCCAGCTTGCTACATTGAGACTTATAGTAGTATTTGGGATTTGTGTTATGTCTTTAGTGTAACGCCCCTGAACCAGAATACTGGAGAGCGGGGGCGTACATAGCCAGCTACGTATATTGAAATGGAATCCACTTCGCTATACGGTCACGGCTGTCTAGATATGAGGGTCTACTACAAGCCAACGGTCTCCTAAGGTCAAGTCTATTGTCTCAATCTCAAGCAAGTAATATAGTTACAAGATGTTAGACCACCAAATACACAATAAAAGGCGTCCCAAATATTACATATTCAGCTGATCATGAAGCTAGTCGTGCAAAATACGAAGACTAGCAAGAGTTTAGTCATACATGATCAAACCTAGAATTTGTTAATCATGTTACAGCCCGTAGGCTGACAGTAAGTAAATGTGCATCGAGCTAACAGGTGCTCGTCGGCTAAACGCCTCAAAAGAATAATTTTACAATGTAGTGAGCGAATCAAAATGGAAAATCCACTCGTAGCCCGGGTTCCTTCTAGTCGCCACCATTGGGCTGGAGGTTCGGTAGATCCTCGGGTGCTGCTCCAAAATCTGGCCACACAAAACCAACTGGATCAAACCCAGAAAGAGCAAGTGCCACAAAGGAGGCCACGAAATAAGAACGAAAAGCCAGCATATCAGATCATAAGAAAATAGAAGAAAAGTACAAGTAATAAAGAGTACAACAGGACAATAAACGACTAGGGACGTGGAACCATTCCGGGAGCCAGGTTACAACCCTTAAACCAAACAAGGACCGGGGTTGTAACCCTTCGCCTGAATAGAACTTTGTCTCTACCCATTTATTGTTAAAGATAAGTAAAACAATCATGTTCAGGAGTACCAGGTACTGGGACTAGACGAGACTTAGACAAGGCTGGACACCAACCATTCACAAGCGGCCAAGCTACTACGGCTTACTACTTAACTAACTAGGGTTATCACAGCCTAATTACTAACAAGATACAAATGAGAATTTCCCAGTCCCAAGCCCTGCAGACTATCCAGCTATCCTTCCGCAGGTTAAGAGTATGGTTGGGTACATCGCCCAGGAGACGATATATCCTTAGGTGACTTAGAGGGTGCAACACATGACAGTATACTGGAAATGTGCCCTACTCGTCGGCAGGCTATAAGTCCATTAAAGCGCCCAGATAATGAGATTGCCTGTGACTGGAAATTCTCCATGAACTATAGTTTGATCTAGCCATTAGCCTAAACCATATTCAGTGTGAATCCCTGACCGTGGTAACCAGGGAGTCACATCCTAGACATGATACAAGACAAGACAAGTGGATTGCACGAAGCAACAAGAATGAACACCCACGGAGTCAGAGTTGATTATATGAATCAAGTTAGCCATCGCAACAGCATCAAGTCAAGTCAAGTTACAAGTCAGGAGTGCGCAGCCACGGGCCACTATCAAGTTATCCAGTTACAGAGATTAATTATGAAGAACAGTTACAATTTAAGAGAGCACCCCCATCGGGTCACTACTAAGAAGATCAGAAAGTACTAGGATCATAAATCACAGAAATCGCGAAGACCGTACTAGTCATAAGCAAAACACCAAAAAACGTGCCAGGTCGTGTTGGGTCAAGACAGTCGTGTTGTGTGGAACAAGATCTCAAAACTTCAATCCACAAAAGAGAATCCAAGCCCAAGGAAATAAAACCAAACCACCATGGGCAAATAGGTTGCGCTGGGTTCCTGGGGTCGGGTTGCGCTAGGGTTCGATTGCGCTAGGAGAATGAAATGCGCTGAGGTCGGGTTGCACTAGGATCAAGCTGCGCTGGGAGTGAGCTGCGCTGGGACTGAGCTGAGCAGGGACTGAGCTGCGCTGGGACTGAGCTGTGCAAGGGGAATGAACTGCGCTGGGGCTAAAGAGCGCCAGCGAAGAAGGGGGGCGCGGTTTGCCAAGGGACACCGAGCGCGGGTCAGCCCAGCGCTAAAGAGCGCTGGCCGAGGAAGGGTTGCGCGGTTCAGCCCAGCGCTAAAGAGCGCTGGTCGAAGTCTTCTTCTCCAGCAGGTTGAGAGAAAACCCAAGAACACCAAATTTCAAACTTCATAACTTGGCCAAATCAAAACGAAATTTAGATTTTCAAAGTTCTAACTTGTGTAAAATTGAATTCTCTTCCACATGGAAGCCTCAAATCAAGCAAAAATCAAAGTTTAATAGATCAAAACCAAGAAAATTCAAAAATAGTTAAAACTTAGATCTAGAAAAATGGAGACTCCAAATCATAAAATGCCAAGTTCTAATGTGATTCTCCATGGCTAATCTAACTAATGGATAAATAAAATAGGGTTCCTATTTGGTGGCAAGGTGCACTTGCCTATGGAGGTTAGGTGTTGTGTGGAGGAAGGAAGAAGAAGATGGAGAAAATTAATGGAAGAGTAATGATGAGAGAGAAAGTTTGGTGGGGTTTTAATGAGGGATGGTGTGTTGTGTTGAGGGTGGAGGTTAACTAAGGTAGTCCAATGCAAACCAAACCAAACCCTTCTCCACAAAGAATAAAACCATGCCAGGTCCAAAAACCTAATTTACGAGAAAACCAAAATCCGCAAGTCGAGCCAAAATACAATTACAGGCCAGAATCCGAGAAAATAAAATACAGGTCCGAAATACATATAAGCCTAGTTAAAAACGTATTCCGAAATACGGGCGTTACAACTCTACCCACCTTAAAAGAATTCTGTCCTCGGAATTTAAATCAAGATGCTCAGAGATGTAGAAGCCAGCCATATTATCCACAAATAAGCTATACTAAGCAAACAATCAAACAATCACACATGCAAGCAAGAGATGGAATGCATAAGGCATAAGGAAGACATTATACCTTACGAGTTAAACAGGTCGGATATCGCGATCGGATGTCGTCCTCACGCTCCCACGTTGACTCACCTAGAGAGTGATGACCCCAAGCAACACGGACTAAGCTAATAGTCTTGTTCTTGAGTATCTTTTCTCTCCGGTCCAATATAGATACGGGCCTCTCCTCATACGAAAGGTTGGTACCAACAACCAGTTCCGAATGGTCCAGGATATGGCTCTGGTCCGGGATGTACCGTCATAATTGGGACACATGGAGTACATCATGCACCTCACTTAGCAATGGTAGAAGAGCGAGACGATAGGATACATCTCCTACTCGCTCCAGGATATCGAACGGCCCTATATACCTAGGACTAAACTTTCCCCGTACGCCAAAGCGAATGACGCCGCGGTTAGGCGAGATCCTAAGGAATAAATGGTCGCCGATAGCAAACTCTAAGGGTCGCCGATGAGCATCGGCCCAATGGCGCTGGTGATCTTGGGCCACTCGAAGACGATCTCTGATTCTTCTGACCACTTCAACTGTCTGGGCAATCATTTCTGGACCAAGCATCTGCCTCTCTCCAACATCATCCCAGGCTAACGGGGATCTGCACTTCCTGCCATATAAGGCCTCGAAAGGTGCTATCTGGATACTGGCCTGGTAACTATTATTGTAGGAGAATTCTACCAGGTACAGGTGATCCTCCCATGAACTAACGAAGTCAAGGATAAAAGATCTCAACATATCTTCAAGAGTCTGGATTGTGCGTTCCAACTGGCCATCTGTCTACGGGTGATAAGCTGAACTAAATGAAGGTGAGTTCCTAAACTCTCTTGCAGGCTACGCCAAAAGTGTAATGTGAATCTTGAATCCCTGTTCGAGGTGATACTGACGGCACACCGTGAAGCTGACAATCTGCCTGAGGTACATTTTTGCCAACTGTGCCGTCGACTGACCAACTCTGAACAGAAGAAAGTGAGCCACCTTCGTGAACCTGTCAACTATAACCCAAATAGTATCTCGACCAGCTGGGGATCTAGGCAATCCAGTCACAAAATCCATGGTCACATGCTCCCACTTCCATTCTGGAATCGGCAAGGGCTGAAGAAGTCCAGCGGGCCTCTGATGTTCAGCCTTAACCTGCTGGCAAACCAAACACCGAGAGACAAACCGGGCTATCTCCCTCTTCATGCCATTCCACCAAAAATGCTGACGAATGTCTCTATACATCTTCGTGCCACCGGGATGAATAGAATACTGTAAACTGTGAGCTTTTGCCATGACCTCCTGTCTGACATCTCCACTGGGTACACAAAGACGAGTGCTGTGTCGAAGTGTACCATCTTCATGAATGCACAACTCTGGCCTTCTTCCTGCCTCACACTCTGCTCTGAGTCTCTGAATCTTGGAATCCGTAGACTGCGCCATCCGGATCCTCTCAACTATGCTGGACTGAACCTGTAGACTGGCCATCAACGCCACGTTGGTAGGAAGAACCATTTCAATTCTCATCTTCTGAAGATCTGTCAATAACTCTGGTTGTGCTGTTAGGAAGTAAACTCTGGCTCTCCTGCTCAATGCATCTGCTACAACGTTGGCCTTCCCTGGGTGATACTGTAAATCCAATTATAGTCCACCAGTAGCTCGAGCCATCTTCTCTACCGCATGTTAAGGTCCTTCTGGGTGAAAATATACTTCAGGCTCTTGTGATCAGTAAATATCTCCACTCTGTTCCCGTACAATAGTGCCTCCACAACTTAAGCGCAAATACTACCGCCGCCAGTTCCAAGTCGTGGGTCAGATAATTCTTCTCATGATCACAAAGTTGACGTGATGCATAAGCTATTACCTTCCCATGCTGCATCAGAACACATCCTAAACCTCTGCCCGAAGCATCACAATAAACTGTAATCCTTCGATCCCATCTGGAAGTGTGAGAATGGGAGCCGTTATTAAACCTCGCTTCAACTTCTCAAATGATTCCTGACACTCTGCTGTCCAAGTAAACTGTACATCCTTGCGGGTCAACTGGGTCATCGGCGCCGAAATCCTTGCAAAATCGGAAACGAATCGCCGGTAGTAGCCGGCCAATCCAAGGAAGCTGCGAACCTCTGCCACTGAACTAGGTACTGGCCACGTCTCGATAGCCACAATCTTCTGGGGATCCACTTCCACTCCTCCTCGGGTAATGATGTGACCCAAGTACGAAATGCGATTGAGCCAGAACTCGCATTTACTGAACTTGGCGTACAACTGATGCTCTCTAAGCGTCTGAAGGACGATTCTGAGATGCTGCTCGTGCTCTGCTTCGCTCTTGCTGTAGACCAGGATGTCATCTAGAAACACGATCACGAACTGATCCAAGTAAGGCATAAAGATACGATTCATGAGGTCCATAAATACGGCTGGCGCATTGGTCACTCCAAAGGGTATAACAAGAAACTCCCAATGTCCATATCTAGATCGAAAAGCTGTCTTCGGGATGTCTTTCTCTCTGACTTTGATCTGGTGGTATCCTGACCGCAAGTCTATCTTCGAGAACACTGAAGCCCCTTTGAGTTGATCAAACAAGTCATCTATCCTCGGGAGAGGGTATCTATTCTTGATTGTCACTGAGTTCAAGGTACGATAATCTACACATAATCTGGACGTACCATCCTTCTTCTTCACAAGAAGCATCGGGGCTCCCCAAGGCGATCCACTTGCACGAATGAATCCCTTGGTCCTGAGTTCTTCAATCATCTTGTACAAAATCTCCAACTCTGAAGGCGCCATCCTGTAGACTCGCTCTGATACTGGTGCTGTCCCGGAATCAAGTCTATAGTGAACTCGATCTCCCGCTCTGGCGGCATCTCTGGAAGTTCCTCTGAAAAGACATCTGGAAACTCTTCAACTATCCGGGGTAACTGCACTGCTGCTACTGCCATCCGCAATACTGGAGAAGATGATTCCACTGCGCCTCTGGAAAATGAAAACTCTGGCTCGTCTGGAATACTAAAGACAACCCTGCCAACATGGCAGTCTATCCTAGCATACTGGTTCCTAAACCAATCCATGCCTAAGACTACATCATAGTCTGCCATGGAAAACTTATAAATCTAGCGGGGAACTCTCTACCGCTAACTACGATCCGACACGAGGAAAATATTCGAACTACTCCCACAAGACCATTACCAGTAAGTATATTGAGCCTTACTGATAATGACTCGAACTCCAATCATATTCGTGTCGCGAATCGTACAGACATGAATGAATGCAATGCACCAGAATCAAATAATACCGATGCTGGAGAGGAGTTGACGAGAATAGTACCTGCCACTACCTCACCTGGTGTAACCTCTTCTTCCATAGTCATCATTGCCTGACCTTGTCCTCTGGCTGCGGGTCCCCTCTGTTGGAAACCTCTCTGCCTGCTCTGCACTTGGGCTTGGGTGTACTGCTGCTGGTTCTGCTGATAAAATGCCTGGGCCTGAGGCAACAATGGCCTCGGATACTGCTGTTGCTGCATAGGTGCTGGTCCCCTAACCGACGGACTGGTTAGGTTGAAAGATGACGAACTACCCCTATTCGGGCAGGCTCCTATCTTGTGATCTGTCGCTCCACAAGCCAGGCACAATTCCTGCGTCCTGCGACAATCTGCCACCACGTGTCCTGGCTTCCCGCAATGAGAACATCCCATCGCGAAGTCTGCTTCTACTTTCTGCTGCTGCGGGTACGTCGGGGTTGAATGCTGAAACGACGTTACTAAGGTCGCCCGCCTCGGAGTTCCAATGGTCAAACCCCTTGTTGCTGGGGCTGGAGCTGATGATTGGTGCATCTGATTGTGGGACCGCTTCCTACCTCCGGTCCTATCCACGATCCTCTGGGAGGTGTACTCGTGCCTCCTAACTGCCCTCAATACTGTATCGAACATCTGGTGCTCGAACTACTCAACTGCCAACAAGATCTCCAAATGCAGCACCTGCTGGAACCGCTGGGCCCTATCAAACTCGGTTGCCACCAAGGTGGGGGCAAACCTACTGAGTCTAGAAAACTCAGATGCATAACCATCGACCGTCCTGCCTCCTTGCTTCAAGTTGGTAAACCTCGTCTGCAGGTCGTACCGAGCTACAGCATCGAAATACTTTGTCTGGAACCTTTCTAAACACCGCCCAAGTAACCGGCGCCGCTAATCCCACGGCCTGTGCCGCCCACCAACTGCGAGCTAAGTCTAACAACTGTAGGCATACCACCGCCACCTTCTCATTCTCAGGTGTCCTAGCTGCTTCAAGAACCACCTCGGTATCCTGAAGCCAAGCGTCCGTGGCACTCATCCTCGCTGCCGTCGAAGAATGGAAGGTTCAAGCGCTTGAAGCTGTTGGCCGCGCTATTACCCTGATGACCTCCTCTGGTCAAAGCGTCTGCCAGCACCTGGTGCAAGGCATCTCCGCGACGATCCTGGAAAGCTAATAGGGACCTGATGAGACCCACCAAAGTGCCATCATCAGGCTCTGCAGGCTGGACGGGCTGAATTGGCGGTTCTCCTCCGGTAGGTACGACTCTGGAGGCCACTCCTGAATGCTGGGCTTGATCTCCAGGTTGCGGCTGGTCCACGGGAGGTGCTCCGCCTTGCTGATCGGCAGGTCCAGGAACAATGCCGCTGAAGAAGACGACATAGGAAACAATAAGGAAGGACCAGGACAGATCAACGATACAAGCATGTGATCAGGTCAAGATTCTCAGGGATTTGAAGATACGAGCAGAGATCAAGGGCGAATACTTATTGAGACATCTATTTGGTAAACCCTCACATTCTTGATTTACAAGACCTGTATGGGCCACCACTTAAACTATGTATCGCCCCTGAACCAGAATACTGGAGAGCGGGGGCGTACATAGCCAGCTACGTATATTAAAATGGAATCCACTTCGCTATACGGTCACGGCTGTCTAGATATGAAGGTTTATTACAAGCCAACGGTCTCCTAAGGTCAAGCCTATTGTCTCAATCTCAAGCAAGTAATATAGTTACAAGATGTTAGACCACCAAATACACAATAAAAGGCGTCCCAAATATTACATATTCAGCTGATCATGAAGCTAGTCGTACAAAATGCGAAGACTAGCAAGAGTTTAGTCATACATGATCAACCCTAGGATTTGTTAATCATATTACAGCCCGTAGGCAGACAGTAAGTAAATGTGTATCGAGCTAACAGGTGCTCGTCGGCTAAATGCCTCAAAAGAATAATTTTATAATGTAGTGAGCGAATCATAATAGAAAACCCACTCGTAGCCCGGGTTCCTTCTAGTCGCCACCATTGGGCTGGAGGTTCGGTAGATCCTCGGGTGCTGCTCCGAAATCTTGCCACACAAAACCAGCTGGATCAAACCCCAGAAAGAGCAAGTGCCACAAAGGAGGCCATGAAATAAGAACGAAAAGCCAGCATATCAGATCATAAGAAAATAGAAGAAAAGTACGAGTAATAAAGAGTACAACAGGACAATAAACGACTACGGACGTGGAACCATTCCGGGAGCCAGGTTACAACCCTTAAACCAAACAATGACCGGGGTTGTAACCCTTCGCCTGAATAGCACTTTGTCTCTACCCATTTATTGTTAAAGATAAGTAAAACAATCATGTTCAGGAGTACCAGGTACTGGGACAAGACGAGACTTAAATAAGGCTGGACACCAACCATTCACAAGCGACCAAGCAAATACTACGGCTTACTACTTAACTAACTAGGGTTATCACAGCCTAATTACTAACAAGATGCAAATGAGAATTTTCCAGTCCAAAGCCCTACAGACTATCCAGTTATCCTTCCGCGGGTTGAGAGTATGGTTGGGTACATCGCCCAGGAGACGATATACCCTTAGGTGACTTAGAGGGTGCAACACATGACAGTGTGCTCGAAATGTGCCCTACTCGTCGGTAGGCTATAAGTCCATTAAAGCGCCCAGATAACGAGATTGCTGTGACTGAAAATTTCCATGAACTATAGTTTGATGCCATTAGCCTAAACCATATTCAGTGTGAATCCCTGACCGTGGTAACCAGGAGTCACATCCTACACATGATGCAAGACAAGACAAGTGGATTGCACGAAGCAACAAGAATGAACACCCACGGAGTCAGAGTTGATTATATGAATCAAGTTAGCCATCGCAACAGCATCAAGTCAAGTCAAGTTACAAGTCAGGAGTGCGCCGCCACGGGCCACTATCAAGTTATCCAGTTACAGAGATTAATTATGAATCACAGGTTACAAGTTAAGAGAGCACCCCATCGGGTCACTACTAAGAAGAAAGTACTAGGATCATAAATCACAGAAATCACGAAGACCGTACTAGTCATAAGCAAAACACCGAAAAACGTGCCAGGTCGTGTTGGGTCAAGACAGTCGTGTTTGTGGAACAAGATCTCAGAACTTCAATCCACAAAAGAGAAGCCAAGCCCAAGGAAATAAAACCGAACCACCATGGGCAAATAGGTTGCTCTGGGGTTCCTGGGGTCGGGTTGCGCTATGGTCCGATTGCGCTAGGGGAATGAACTGCGCTGAGGTCGGGTTGCGCTAGGATCAAGCTGTACTGGGAGTGAGCTACGCTGGGACTGAGCTTCGCAGGAACTGAGCTGCGCAGGGACTGAGCTGCGCTGGGACTGAGCTGCGCAAGGGGAATGAACTGCGCTGGGGCTAAAGAGCGCCAGCGAAGAAGGGGGGCGCGGTTCGCCAAGGGACACCGAGCGCGGGTCAGCCCAGCGCTAAAGGGCGCTGGCCGAGGAAGGGTTGCGCGGTTCAGCCCAGCGCTAAAGAGCGCTGGCCGAAGTCTTCTTCTCTAGCAGGCTGAGAGAAAACCCAAGAACACCAAATTCCAAACTTCATAACTTGGCCAAATCAAAACGAAATTTAGATTTTCAAAGTTTAACTTGTGTAAAATTGATTTTCTTCCACATGGAAGCCTCAAATCAAGCAAAAATCAAAGTTTAATAGATCAAAACCAAAAAATTCGAAAATAGTTAAAACTTAGATCTAGAAAAATGGAGACTCCAAATCACAAAATGCCAAGTTCTAATGTGATTCACCATGGCCTAATCTAACTAATGGATAAATAAAATAGGGTTCCTATTTGGTGGCAAGGTGCACTTGCCTATGGAGGTTAGGTGTTGTGTGGAGGAAGGAAGAAGAAGATAGAGAAAATTAATAGAAGAGTAATGAGGGGAGAGAAAGTTAGGTGGAGTTTTAATGAGGGATGGTGTGTTGTGTTGAGGGTAGAGGTTAATTAAGGTAGTCCAATGCAATCCAAACCAAACCCTTCTCTACAAAGAATAAAACCATGCCAGGTCCAAAAACCTAATTTACGAGAAAACCAAAATCCGCAAGTCGAGCCAAAATACAATTACAGGCCAGAATCCAAAAAAATAAAATACAGGTCCGAAATACATATAAACCTAGTTAAAAATACGTATTCCGAAATACGGGCGTTACATTTAGACTCTGAGCTTGTGATTTGTGACTCTGCACTATTTCAGACTATTATTTCATCTTTATCTTTAACTTATCATCGTGCTTATCTTCTTTAGAACTATGTGATTGAGTTGTGATTATATTTCTCTGTGCGGAGATGACAGGTTACATTACTTTGTCTTAGATGTTGTATTATTCTAGATGACCTTACAGCGTTCTACCCGCCGATACTGCGGCGTAGGCTGGACGTACCCACGTGCTTGTGCCCCTAAACAGTGCGGGTCATGACAGTATTTATCTGTGCTTTATCTTCGTTTAATGGGGGTTGTTTATTTCAGGTAGGTTGGCCTAAGTTTTCGTTGCGGTAGTGTCTCAGACACGATATCGAAATGATTGTAGGGCGTGTTCAATTCCCAACATCAACAATCAGAGCTTTTGCGGAATAGATGAACACCCCTATAATCACCATAATAGGGAGAGGGGCGGGGGACTAGGTGATTTGGAAGCCAAAGATTGAGGATCTACTCTGGTGCAAGGACTTGCATGGTATAACCCATGTTTTTTCGGATTTTTAAAATTTTATTTACTTTATTTTTATTTTATTTATTTTAAATATTGTGCTTAGAAAATAAATTATCTTTGCATTTCTATAAAAGAAAATTATAAGTATTTTAGAACAATGAAAATGATTTGCTAATTTATTTTTAAATAAGATTTTGGATTAATAAAAATATGTTTTAAATTATTCTGATGATATCGAATATTATTTAAATTGTTATGGTGATCAATTATTCGATTAGAATTTGATTCATGTAGTTTTAAAATTATTTAATTAATTATCATGTTAATAGATTAAATATTTTCTAAACTAGTATCATATATATATTTAAATAATTATTTAAATTGATCTTGATTTCTTTTAATTCTAATCATGATAGAATTTCTCTAAGCCAATCCTTATCTCTCTCTCTTTATATTTATATATATATATATATATATATATATATATATATATATATATATATATATATATATATATATATATATATATATAGCCAATGACCCCTAGCCTAGTGGTAGTGGTGAAGCATGCGACCCGAGTGGTCAGGAGTTCGAATCCCAGTGGGAGCGATTCTGAAAACTAATTACCATTTCCCCATATATATATATATATATATATATATAAATATATATATATGCCATATATATATATAATGCCAATGGCACAATGGTGCCCCGGTAAGACCGTCCACACACCGGGGTGAGGTCCCGGGATCGAACTCCCAAGAAAGCGGCTGGGTGGCGGTGGCTGCGGCTCCCGGGCCAAGGCTGTCACGCCCCGATCCGAAAAATCGCTCGTCCTCGCTAGATTTCACCCGAATCATCGTCCTCGCTGGAGCGTGATGCCGCACGAGCCTGGAGTTGCGCTCGTGCAAGGCAAGATAACATGTTCACATAAGTTTATCTCAAATTGATAACATAAGCAGCGGAAGAAAAACAGAGTATACAATAAGAATCTCTTTTTATTAATAATGAACTGAAGGTTACAAAGGCTTGAATAGCCCAAATGAATATGCCAACTGGCTACAACGCTCATGATCTCTCTAGCTCACAAAGGATTACATTGTTCCATACATTATGCCTCTTTATAGCCAACAAATAGTCTTCGGCGAACATCTTCTTGTTGCAAGTCCGAACGCCTATGCGATAGCTCCTCTTGAAACGCTAAGGACCCCTTGCCTCAACGCGTCCAAGCCAAGCTCCGCCCCGAGCCGAACATAACCTGAATCTGCAAGCAAACTAGTGGAGGATTAGTGCTTTCGTCCTCGCTGCACTGATCAAGACCCACTCGTACCCAAACCAAACACTAAGTACATTTAGTGAAACATGTAACATTATATTGGTGATCTTTCTATTCAGCCTTAGGGTCAATTTCATGGCATTATTCAACATAACAACTTAATATAAATGTTCCAATATCGTGTTCCTGCGGCAGATACAGTTAGACATAATATGAACATAAACATGGTGATCGTGCTCATCTCGTCCCATTTTGCCTAGCCTGTAATGGTTAGAACTTTACATAAGCAATCATACAATTCACGCAACCAACCAACCATACTTAGATATGCATAAGGGTGGCAGGCCCTGCGCCTGCACCCAATTCTAATCTCATCCCACCGGCCCTATCTATATGAAGGTCACAGCATTTCGCACCGTAATGGACTTGGCATCCTTATGTGTAAGCCTATGATCACTCCAATACGGGTTGCTAGCCCAATATTCGAAGGATCCCAAACTTACTAATATCATAGCTTATCACAACACTGGCCGGTTACAACCGCCCTAATGATGTGCACCATAAATACCATACATAATTTCCTTCTAGACCGAACGGTCCCGGTGCTCCGGTCGTTACCGTCCGAGGGAAGCCGCACCCGTGCACGGGCCATCCGAGTCCATTGACCATGCAATACGTGCCATGTCAAACAAGTCATATCATTCCAGCCAATCTTACGTTCCATAAACATATTCACGTTCCGTAAACATATTAACGTTCCATAAACATATTCACGTTCCATAAACGTATTCCGTTATCCCTATCTCAAGTTCCATCGGCATTATGCCCCAACACATCCGTATTGAAGCATGACGCCCAACGGCTTAGACTTCTCGTACTTATACTCAACGCGTTCCATTCATAAGTTATTCATATAACAACAGTTTTGTAGTTACTTAGTCATTTCGTAGCTTTCGTGCACGAGGACACACCTAACGCCATAATCAATATTCTAGGCCTAGTGTTCAATGTTTTCGGAGTCGTACACGTGATGCACATCTCGATATTATCCTTTCAATGTTCTACCATCACCACCGCCCTACCGTGACCCGTACACTTGATGCACGTCGCCTCAATTGTTCAATGTTCAATGTTCTACCTTAATGTTCGACACATACTAAGACCTCTAACCGTTCTAGCCACGCTCGCTAACTTGACAACAACTTACGCATACAAGGATATATTTTATTAGACGTGAAGGAATAGGGAGAGAAGTCAAGAACCCGCCCACCTTAAGCCGATATGCCTTATCGTCTTGCCGAGCTGGTGCGGCCCAATTCTATAACTTTTGTTGCGCAGCTAATGTCACGACCCGCTACCCAAATTGTTGGGCCAGGCTGAGTCATGCCCAGCCTACGTTGAGATAAAACGTAGTAAGCTGTTCTAAAGACAACAGGATAAGACTAAATGTGCTAACAGTTCTATAAGTGAAGAATAACCATAAATGCTCCAAACACAAAAGTCGTCGTATATAGTAAAATGTCCAAGTACAAGTGAACTGAAATGTAAAACTGGATACATGTCCAGTTACAAAATATGTAGCCTAACACATGAATACACTAAATATCCCAAACAGCTAAGCAAACTAGACGAGTCTCCCCGCAGGAACATCCTCGTATGGCAAAGCCGGGTCCTCGGCAGTATCTCCATAATATGCATCGCAGAGTAACTCCTCCTCAGTAAGGACACCTACAACGTTATCCTGTCAGGACGGGAGCAAGTACTAAATCTAACAAACATATAATACTGATCATGTGATGAAAAGGAAATGACATATCATGTTGGTTCAGTTTTAGGTACATTTTATCATGGCAATAGATATACATTTTAAAGTTTAAAACTGTAGTAGGTGAGTGATCAGTCAATAGGTAATCAGGATGTACAGCGGTACATATCAATTTTCTGATGTGCACATACGTACACATAACGGCATCGGTGTATATCCATACACAAACGCGGGACCAGACATACGACACAGATACATATAGAATGTAACGGTGCTCGGTAAATACATACGGAGAAGGGGGTCATGATCACGTACACTACTAGCAGTTTCCCCTTAACCCGTTATTTAAGCATGTGATGAGATATGGTATAAACATGGTAGAGACTGAAAGTAATACAACATGTAAAGTTCTAACTTGCTACCCAAGGATCAACATTTAACATGGTTGGTGAATCACAGTTTTTATGGTTTATAGCAGTATATAAAGTTCGTAGAAAGTACTTGCCTCTAGCAAAGCAAAACGAAACAAGCTGCGATAACAGTGCTATGGATGTCCGGTAACTCGTCACTGTAGAAGTAAATACAATAACTTAGCTTTTATACTAAGCTAAAACACTAGGACACTAATTGGTGAAACACGACTTGTGACTGGGCACCTAGCCAAAATGATGACTTTGGCATAGGAGACCAATGTGGAATGACACACTACTTTAACTAAATTTATAGGGTCTTTACACTAGTGAGGGGTGGGGTTCAACACGGCTAAAACTCAAAATAACACAAAAGCTACAAGTCGTAATTAATCAATAAATAAATCAAATGATCATTGTGTTCTAACAATTTTAGAGATAGACAAAAAACCTAGTTTTACTTAAAGTAAAGTATCAAAGTGATCCTTGTTAATCATAGAAATTTATTATAATTTTCTGGAATTTATTAACCAGTACAAGTATTTTATAAAAATCAGTTTTTTCTAAGTATACAGAAAATGAGTTTTGGTTTCATATGCCAAACTAGAGGCAAAATAGTAAATTAAATACTACAAAAATTATACTAAATTAGCTAACTTAACATAGTATCTAAATACTATTTTTCCATAATTTTAACAGTACTCTAAGTATTTTTTTTAGAAAATCAAAAACAGTACTACACACAATTGAAATTAAATGATTAATTATCTGTGTATTTTGTCCATGTATATAATTTGAACCAAAGTTCAAATACAGGACCCAAGGCCATGAATCAAGTTCAATATGACTTGTACAGGTCTTGAATGTGTGAAACACATTTGGGTCCAAATATCCATGCTAGGCTTGGACACCAAATGGTTGCAGTAATTTAAATATACTAAAAACAATTTAGTAATAGTGCAAAATAAATATTATTATTTTAATATGGTAAAATTATACAAAATAAATATATACCTACATATATTGAAAGTACATATATCTATGTATAAGGAAAATACTTAATTTATAAAGTATATATATATATATATATTATATATATTATATATATAATATATATATAATATATATAATATATATATACAAATATATATATAAATAAGAAAACACTTAATAATAAAAATAATATATATATATATACACATGAAAATATATACATATATATATATATATATATAAAATTTACTAACTATAAAATATATATACATATATAAAATACTGTCAAAAACAGTATATACATATATATATATATATATATATATATCTATATATATATATATATATATATATATATATATATATATATATATATATATAATATATATATTATATATATATATATATATATATATAATATAAAGATATATATATTATAAAACTGAAAAAGAAAAAAAAAAGAAACAGAAAAAGAAAACAGAAAGGAAGAGGGGGCTCGAACCCGACGCGCAGGTGGGGGTTTAACACGGGTCGGGCTGGCCAGGGGTCAGCCCATCAGTTGTGTTAGGGGTTAGGTTTAGTTTAGTTTTATTTCTGTTTAGGTTAGATTATATAAAAAAAATAAATCGGTCCTGTGTCCAGACAGTTAAGGACACAGGTAACAACGTGTCCGTGCTATGCACGACACGTACGAATGCTAAGACGCGTGTCCAAGCACAGCGTTAAGCTCGTCGTGTCCTGGCGAGTCTCGTGCGTGAAAACGAGACACGCACGACACGATTCGGGTCCCGTTACTCACGTGTCCGACTTGCTGGGGGTGTTTCGAAGAGGTTGGACGGCGGCGTAGGCGTTGTGGCGGTGGCGCTCCGGTGACGCTGGGCGCGGCTCAGCGCGACGCGTCTGATGGTGGTGGTTGCGGGCGGTGGTGCTCGTCGGTGGGGCTGGGCGGAGTAGATGATCGGAGTTAGGGTTACTGTAGGTCCAAAAAATTAAACCGCGCCTAGGTTTGATTCAACTGATTGATCAGAACGCGTCTACACACAGATGGCGCCTACTTCACCAACAAACTCAGAATGCGCCTATTTCTTTATCACAGAGGCGAACTTCACAAACCGCGCTTAGCTGACGTGGAGTCATCATTACCCGACAAACACGAAAATCGAGAAGGCGCTATCATTCCTATGATGGCGTGGCGCTCGAGGAAGATATGACAGCTGTCTAAACAGATTGCGCCTACATCAAAGAACTAGGCGCTATCATCAGACTGCGCCTACTTTTGACTATATCAAGCACACTTCGCAGACTGCGCCTACTTTTGACTATATCAAGCACACTTCGCAGATTGCGCCTACTTCTATCCAAACTCAGCACACTTTGCAGATTGCGCCTACGAAGAAGGCGCAGTTCAAAACACATCAATTCAGAGCTTGCCACGTGTCCCTGAAACAGGCGCGCTTTGACTAAATCAACGCCTAACTACCACTCTACATGTCCACACGTGTCCCACTAACTGTACACGACCAAGCGCATTTTAATCAAATAATGCCACGTGTCTAGAGCAGTTGCACGTTCGTGATAATGGAGTGAAAACAGGCGCAGTTTGTCATACGTGCTCAAAACAGGCGCACTTCAACCAGGCGCTCTCCAGAATAACTGCCCAAAACAGTTATTTCAGAACTCTATAAATAGAGTTTCGTTTCCATTCAACAGATGACGAAAAAGATCAAGAAAAATCAGAGTTTTCGTCCAAGTGCTGCTGCGTTCTTCAGAGATTCAAGTCTTCAAAGTTCACATCGTCCAAGGGATAAAGCGATCGTCATTCAGATCGGATTCCTATAGTTGTACTTTCCCAGAATTCTTGTAATATCTTTACAAAGTTTGTGAAATAAAGATCATACTTTTGTTTTTGCAAACAAAATGGCGACTCTGCTGGGGACGACCTTTTCCTCCGATGAAGAGGTGACAACTCAATGTGACACGCGGCTATTGGCTCGACGCAGAAGACTTTGGTCGTAAAAGTCGACCAAACGGCTTACGAAGCAATGATTAATGCACAAAGCACTCCTCGCCGCACTACGACTTCCGTCAAGAGTAAGACTCGCTCAGTGTGGGCTCCCAAGAACTCTGCTCCTTCTCTGATGAAGAACGCTGCCACTTCTTCGGCACAACCTGCTGTTTCCAAGACACCAGTGCCTATCTCTAGCAACCTGGCGCAGTCTGTTCCCTCTTTAGGGAAACAGAATGTTCAGGCGCAGTCTGCGGCCAAACATGCCAACCAGGCACAGTCTGTTCTCTCCTTAGAGAAACAGGCGCAGTCTGCTGTCAAACCATCTTTTGGCACAGTTCATGTCAAAACAGCACAATCTCTGCCTCACAATCAGGCGCAGTCTATTCTCTCCTTAGGAAAACAGGCGCAGTCTACCACCAAACCTTCTTCTGGCACAGTTGTGCCAAATTGGCACAAGTTAAATCTTCTGATGCTGCCAAGGCTCAATCCAATACATTTGCTGCCCTGACTAAACAGGCGCAGTCTACTCAGGCGCAGTCTACTCAGGCGCAGTCTACTCCGAATCACTCCAGAATCCAGAAACCCCAAACTGCTCAGGCGCAGTTTGCTGAGGACAGTCCTTTGGCTGTTCCTTCTTCCATTCCATCAAAAGGAAAAGGCCCCTTGGTCTTCTCCCAATCTTCCCAAGCTCAAAACTTGAAAGATAACAGAGGGAAATGCTCTTTAGCTATCCCTTCATCTCAAAACAATGGGAAAGGTCCTCTGGCCTTTTCCAAGTCTTCTTCGATTCTTTCGAGGAGGATCCAACTGATAGTGCCTCTGCACCTATTAATACGAATCCCCCTTAACAAGGGTTCTCGTACTAATCAGAGAGGTATTTTACCTACTCCCAAGGTAAATTTCAGGAATTGCCTAATTTGCGGATTTCACGATCCGAACAAGGCAAATTACAAGTTTCACAAACTGAGGTTCCAGGGGCGGTTTAAATGATTTACGGGCATATCTTAATAGAAAACCCCAATCAAAACCTACCTCTGTAAAACGCAAGCATGCTAAGATCAACTTGCCTCAATATCAACCTTTTGAGGCAAGGAATCCTGACAATTACGCCAATCAGATGAGTACCTCTCTTTATACTCATGGAATCGAACGTTTACGAAATCGGAATCATGTTCCAAATGTCATCTATGAGTATATCCCTGCTACTTCTTCTCGTCCCGTTGTCTCTGATCTTCGGGATCATCTCAGGCAGAAACAGAATATCACCCCCAGTTCTCCCAAACAATCACAAGTTCATCATTGCAATCATCCTCACGAAGTGGTTATCAAATGTTGTTGCCAAACAACCAACGTTCTGTCTTCGAGCGTCTGACTTTCCCTTCTATTGATCAAAAGAGTGATGATGAAGAAGAGGTAATGTTTGCCTCTGTCAACATGACTTCCAGAGATTCTGGGGATAGAAAATGCAAGCACGGAAAGACCCGGAGACCTAGCCAGCACTATCTTGACCGACTTAGAGAATCAGATGATGGTGTTTACCAGCATACTCGATCTCGAAGCCGAGAAACAATCGGTCAAAGGAATCTTCCTTACAGTGATCGGTCTACTTCTCATGATGGGGGTAATTCGGACTTTGCTGCCGACAGTGATGACTCTGAATAAACTGTGTCATCTGTCATGGCACGAGAAGTGACAGCATACGTTACTGAAGAACAGATGCTTCTGCTTCTAACATCAATCAAAGGATTGTTGCACTAGAGGAACAATTGAAGACTATGGCCGAAATGATGGCTAAAATGCATGATGTTATTATGGCTCAGCACACTCCACCGGTCATAACTCCTGAACCATTGATTTCTTCCACTCCTCAGAACCCTGGTCTGGGGTACCACCTCTTCCAAACATCACAGTACCAGCTCAGGTTACTTTTAGCCAAACTGGTGCTGGGGGTGATGCTTACCATGCAGTTCCTCCTCCGGCTATTACTAATCAATCTAGCAATCCTCAATCCTCAGGGAATGCTAATGATGCTGTTGAACAATTGCGGAATCAATTTGAAGCCTATACACAAAGGGAAGGCTTACAACGGTTGGGCATTAAACAACCCTATCCCGCCGAATGGAAGAAAATGCAGTTTTTGCCAAATATAAATTCCCTACCATTATGCAGTTCGATGGTACTTCATCTCCCAATCAGTATATTAATCATTTTGAATTGATGACTGATCCTCTTCAGCCTAATGATGCCCTTCTTACTCGGGTATCGTCAGTTGCTTAACTGGCGCTGCTTATGACTGGTACCGAAGTCTACCAGATGGATGTATCACTTCTTTGCTGGTTTCAAACGATGTTCCTTGAACGATTTTATGAAGGCGTCAATGACATGACTATGTCAGCCCTCATTAAAATCAAACAAAAAAATAATGAGCCTGCTGAGCAATTTATCGAGAGGTTCCGTCGCGAAGCTCTCAAAATGCTAATGGGAACTCCATCTGCTGTTACAATTGATACTTGCAAGAATAATCTCTTGCCAATTATCAGTATGTGGACAGGGGCAACTCAATTCCAAGACTGGCCTTCTTTCATTATTAATGCTAAGGCAGCAGAACTCAGCGCTGAAAAATTCAAGACATTGGGGGTTCACATGAATCCTGACCAAGGCGATCATAGCTCAAACTAACAACAATCGCCAGAATAATAATAGAAAAGGCAAAGATACATCTGCTCCTAAAGAAACTTTGGCCATTGACTTGAGAAGCAAAGAAGCACTGGCTGTCAATGTTGCTCAATCTGCACCTATTCCATCACAACAACCTCAAAGAGCACCACGTCCTAAAGAAGAATACTCTTTCGATGAAGATGATATCATGGGTATCTTTGAATGTCTTACAAAAAGCAACAACTGCAATTACCCGACCCTAAAAGGCCGGAAGAGGTTGGTAAGACTGATCATCCTAAGTATTGTATTTACACACAGATTTATCGGACATCCTACTCGAGCATGTTATGTGCTTAAAGGAAAAATACAAGAGATGATCAAATCTGGAGCAGTAACCCTCGAACAAGATGAAAAGACGGTGACGGCTAATGTCGTCTCTGTTCAGTTCGGCGAATTTCCACCAATGCAGATAGAAGATGGTGTAGTTCCCATTCCTCGAACCACTCTCGAGCTTGTAAACCTTCCACCTTTTCGAAATGAAGGACTAGTCCCTTATCTACTTCTAAAGGGGAAATCATATGGATTCATCCAGATCTGGTCTCAGATTTTGAATCCTCCGCCTCTTCTTCATCTAAACAAAAGAAAAATTCCAAAGGCAAGTTTAAAAGTTGTAATATGGTTTCTCTTGAACCATTGAATGAAGAAGATCCTATTGGGTACCAGGTCTGGTAAGCCCTATTTACGGGAATACTCAGAGAATCAGGAAGTTCCAACCTCATCTTCTACTCTGACACGCCTCCTGAAATTCAACCCTCTTCATCTTCAACTAACCCAACTCCTCCTCTGTTAAACCAGCAGTTACTGATAAAGGGAAACAACCAGCTCGTTTCGATAAAGCTCTCAAAAAGTCCACTTCTCTCGGACTCGAGAAGCCGTATAACTTTGACATACTGGCTCAACTGGCCAATACTCCTGCCAGATTGTCAATATTCGAGCTCTTGCGCCTCTCTAAGGAAACTCGAGAGACATTAAGTGAAGCTTTGTTGCAGGCAGAAAATTGCCTTGAAATTCTGAAGAAGCCGGAGAAAGAGCCTCTCTCTTGTCTCCATTGTCATAGCGTGTTGGAATTAATTCCAAATATTACCTTCACGCAAGATGACATGCTCCTGGAAGATAATCGACATGATCGCCCTTTATATTTCACAGGGTATGTTATACCATGAAGGTCGATCGTATCCTGATAGATCCAGGCTCTGCACTCAGCATTATGCCTAAAACAATGTTGGATGCTTTGAAATTCCTGTACGCAGTCTTACTGGTACAATCACTACTATTCTGGGGTTCAATCAAGGAAGAAGTGAACCTCTGGGCAAGATTCGCCTAAAATTCCAAATAGGCAATCTTCGTACAAAGGTAACCTTTTACATCATTGATAACCATGGTTGTTCCTACAATGCTCTTCTGGGAAGACCGTCCTTCATGAGCATAATATTGTGCCATCAACTCTTCATCAATGTTTCAAATATGTTGATGACAAAGGAGAAGTCCAAAAAGAAGTTGCAGATCTCTACCTTTCAAGGGTGTCGAAGCATACTGCAACGATGCTCGCATGTACAAAGACGAGTTCATGAAAGTTGTCTTGGCTTTAGACATTGAAGAAGAGCAGGGAATTGAATCTCAAGACACTCTTGTAATTCCTGTTAAAGGACGTTTCTCAACCCTCTTCTTTGAACCACTAACCATCTATCTTCCTCCTAGCAAAAAGGAACAAGAACCAAAGTCACAGGATACTCTTGTGATTCCTGTCAAAGGGCGCGTCTCTAAGCCCTCACATGCTGAACCACTGGTCATTCGACTTCCTGCCAAGAAGACAATTTCTATGACTGACCAAGGAAAAGGGAGCTCACCTCTCCTGAGCCATTTGTTATCGACCTTCGTCGTAACAAGCCTTCTCTTCCTCCTCGTTCTTCTTCTCCCCCTCTTGTTATCAATTTGACTAAGCCTGCTAAGGCTAAAGGTCCTACTGTAAACACTGTTGTAAATATCAATAAAGATGCATCTCCTTTACAGTATACTGATGTGTTATATCATGCTGAGTGTTACTTAAATATGTTAGATAGGTTGAAGCCACTCACAATTGAAGTTGTACAATCTTACCAAACAGATGTATCATTGGAATCAACGGATAGTTCATACTTTATAGTTCCTGCTCGAAAAGCTGACGAAAGTCCAATAATCTTTATTAGAGGACCAGAACAAAAGTTTTCTTATACCGAAGACTGCAAACACGATGACAGGACATTTACAACTCCGTCGTTACAGTATTCAGTCTAAAGAGATCATCCGTAAAATGGGATATGATTTCAAGAGTGGACTCAACTATGGAAGAGGGAGACGAACTCCTATTCATGTTACTAGCAAGAGAAATAAGCTCGGCCTTGGTTATGTATTTACATTTCCTACTATGGCTACAGCTCCTAAGATAATTGAATCCGATGATGATGAACGCACTGTTTCTTCTGATACAGTTTCATGGGATTCTGACACGAGCATTGGTCACGTACATCGTATTGCCATATCCTCCAACATGGTCTCAGTTGAATTTTCCGATATCAACAACGATGCTACTGATGATGACTTCGAAGAAAGCCCTAAAACTGATCCTTGGGTACAAAAGATGGACAATCAGTGGAAGCTCCGGTTTGAAAACGAGAACCACCTATCGAAGATCAGCTAATCCAAATTGATGTAGGAGAAACGGTATTTCCCGTCCTATATTCATTAGTAAGAATCTCTCCGAAGATGATAACAGGAGTTGATTCTTCTCATTCGTGAATATATTGATGTCTTTGCTTGGAGCTATGAAGACATGCCAGGTTTAGATCCCAAAATTGCTACACACAAGCTGAATATATTACCTAATGCGAAACCTGTTAAACAACAACAACGGCGCTTCAAACCTGAAATGATGGATGCAATTGATGAAGAAGTTCGAAAACTCATTGCTTGTGGCTTTATTCGTGAAGAACAACATCCAGACTGGGTTGCTAATGTTGTTCCAGTTTTGAAGAAGACTGGGAAAATCAGAGTCTGCATTGATTTTCGGGATTTGAACGACGCTTGTCCAAAGGATGAGTTTCCCCTTCCAATTACTGATGTCATGATTGACAATACCTGTGGGTTCGAAAGGTTATCTTTTTATGGATGGATTCTCTGGATATAATCAAATCAAGATGAATCCTGACGATGAAAAGCATACTTCTTTTCGTACTCCTCGAGGAGTTTATTGCTACACTGTGATGCCATTTGGTCTCAAGAACGCCGGTGCAACTTATCAACGAGCCATGAGCACTATCTTTCGAGATCATTTGAGAAAGACTGTTGAATGCTATGTTGATGATATTGCTGTCAAAAGTCGTCTGAAGGAAGATCACATTCAAGACTTGAGAACTATCTTCAATCTCATGCGCCAACATCAACTCAAATGAATCCCACCAAGTCATTCTTGGGTGTCTCTAGTGGTAAATTTCTCGGCTTCGTTATTACCTCTAAAGGTATATACGTAGATCCTGAGAAGATCAAAGCCATTCAAGAGATGCGTCCTCCACGCAACCTAAAAGAGCTACGAGGATTTCAAGGTCGACTTGCGTACATCAGGAGATTCATTTCAAATTTATCTGGACGATGCAGACCGTTACACAACTCATGAAGAAAGGTGTATCTTTCGTTTGGACCGAAGAATGTCAACAAGCGTTTGATGACATAAAACATATCTTATGAGCCCACCAGTCTTGGTGCCACCAATCTCCGGCATACCTTTCTTAATGTATGTCAGAGCAATGGATCACTCATTGGGTGCTTTACTTGCCCAAAAGAACAAAGAAGGACATGAACAGGCTATCTACTATCTCAGTCGTACTATGATCGGTGCCGAACATCGATATAGCATGGTTGAGAAAGAATGTTTAGCCTTAATGTTCGCTGTACAAAAGACAAGACACTATATAATTGGTCAAACAATCCATGTTATTTCCCGAATTAACCCTCTACGGTACTCATGAAAGCCCAGCACTCTCAATTCAAGGCTGGCTACATGGGCTATCTTACTTGCCCAATACGACATGATTTACGTACCTCAAAAGTCAGTTAAAGGACAAGCCCTTGCTGACTTCTTAGCTGCTCATCCTGTTTCTGAGACTTCAAAACTCTACGATGAGATTCCTGATGAGACGCTCGAAACAATCTGATCTCGGAAGAATTTCCCACATGGCGTCTATTCTTTGACGGAGCTTCCAGAATTGGACCAAATGGGATTATTATAGTAGGAGTAGGGATTGTGCTCGTTTCGCCAGAAGGATTAACTATTCAACGGGCTATTCTTTGGATGAGCCTTGTTCCAACAATGTTGCAGAGTATAATGCTTTGCTTATCGGCCTTCAATTGGCTAAACAATTAGACATACAATATCTTGAAGTATACGGTGACTCTAAACTGGTTGTTAACCAGGTTAGAGGAATATATGAAGTTCGTCATCAAGATTTGATTCCGTATCATGAAGCAGCCATTGCTATGGCCATTTCCTTCAAAGCTTTCTATATTGAATACGTTCGTCGGGCTTACAATACCGAAGCAGATGCTCTAGCAAACCTTGCAGCAGTCTTGGCGATTCCTGTCCAAAGACAGCAATTGGTTGTTATTTCCAATAAAGAGTTATTTTGTATTGAAAATAATCACAATATTGAGTTTAGTAATTCTGCTGAGGTCAATATCATCAATGAAGATTGGAGAACTCCTTTCATTGATTTTGCAGTTTATGGAATATTGCCTGAGGATCCCAAAGAGGCCACCAGCATTCGAAGACGATCTCTCCGTTTCTATTATAATCATACAACAAAACTCTCTACCGACGAACTTATGATGGTCTACTATTACGTTGTCTTGCTGGTAATGAAGCAAAACAAATACTACGTGAAGCTCATGATGGTGTTTGTGGAGCGCATCAACCTGGTCCTAAATTACAAGATCGTATTCGTCGTATGGGCTATTACTGGCCTTCTATGGTATCCGATGCTATTGAATACGCAAAGAAATGCAGAGCATGTCAAATTCATGCAGATTTCATTCATCAACCATCAGAATATCTACATCCTATGGCTGCTTCTTGGCCTTTTGAAGCTTGGGGCATGGACATCATAGGCCCAATCAACCCTCCTTCTTCTAAAGGGCACCAGTTTCCTGGCCATCACAGACTACTTCTCTAAGTGGGCTGAGGCTATACCTCTGGCTGAAGTCAAAACCAGCAGTGTCACTTCATCAAACACCATGTGATATACAGGTTTGGTGTACCGCAGCGAATCATTCATGACAATGGACCTCAGTTCATTAGTCAAAAGTTCACTCGGTTCTGTGACGATCATCGCATCGACAATGTTGCTTCGACAGCCTATAACCCTGCAGCAAACGGTTTAGCTGAAGCTTTCAATAAAACCATTATCAAACTCCTCAAGAAGTTTGTCTCTACTAACAACGAATTGGAGTGAGAAGCTTGGCGAATGTTATGGGCTTATCGCACTACAGTTCGCAATCCTACCGGCTGTACACCTTTCTCCTTGGTATATGGTTGTGAAGCAGTTCTGCCACTGGAAATTCAAATCCCGTCTCTGCGGATAGCCATTGCCAATGAACTTACAACGGAGAACAACGATCTACTTCGATTGCAAGAGTTGGAGGCACTTGATGAAAAGAGGCTTTTGGCTCAACAGCACATTGAGTTATACCAGGCCCGTATCTCAAAAGCCTTTAATCGCAAAGTTAAAGTACGAGCATTTCAGAAAGGTGATTTGGTCCTTACAGTCACGTCCCATGACTATGACTCACATGAGTAAGGGCAAGTTCGATGCCAAATGGGAAGGTCCTTTTGTTGTAAACAAAGTATTTTCCAATGGTGCTTACCAGTTAACAGAGATGGATGGCAGGATAGCTATGATGCCTATCAATGGCAAATTTCTTAAGAAATACTATGTATAAATGTGTAAAGATTTCTTGACAGACAATGTAAATAAATTTCTTTTATTTTTCAAAGAAGATATTACATTACATTAAGGAGATCACTATCATCCCTATCAAACTTAGGACGAGGACCAAGCCCCTCCTTCTCACAAGCAAAATCAGCAAGGAGTCGAAGACATCTTTGTCTGAACTCAGCAAGAATTTGAGGAAAGCTATCCTCTTTGCCTCTTCTTCCGCCGTCTTCCCCGGCTCTATCAGAAAGTCGAGGATATCCTGTGAAGGCTTTGGTGCAGAAGAGCCTTCACCCATCTCCTTTTGATCCGATAAGACTGAGTCAACGAGAGGCTTGGGTGCAGACGACCCTTCGCCCTTCTCCGTTCCAGCAGAAAGTTCCCCGGTGACGCTCTCGGGTTTTCGGCACGACTTCAGTCTCCTTAGACATGTTGTTGGAAGACATCTTTCCTGTTGAAGGCAGTGATAAGATTCTTCATGAGTCCTGTACTATTTATACTAGTCTACTGACTCTTCGTGAATCGAGGTGACTGTTCATGCCCCCTTCGATGAATCTAAAGGTTCATTCATTAAAATCCCCAGCAGACATTTTAATGAATCATTCATTCTGACGGTTCATTTTTAACCGTTCATCATATCATCATCGTTATCAAAAAAGAATTCACCTTTGAATTCTACATATTTTCTATTGCAACTTGTTACGTCCCTATTACCTCTGACTAAGTTGTCTATTGAAATAACAAATATTCGATATTTATATTTTGCCATGTCCACATTACCTCTGAGCAAGATATAAAGAATATAGTTATTTTCTACATCAAGAAAATATATCACGTCCTGTACCTCTGAATATGTTTTCTCATTATATTGCTTATCTCCTATAATAGAGTATGTAACAAGTAAATAGAATCATCCAAAATATCATTCCATTTCATTCAAAATAAAGTCCATTACAATTGGTCAAAACAAAGAAAGACATCACAAAAATTCAGTTATTCAGAAGGCCGGGTACTGAGCTCTGCAATACGTCTTTTCAAAGCAGCTATCTTTTCATTTTGAGAGTTCAAAATCCTTTGTCTAATTTGATTCCTTGTTGACTCGAAGTCAAGGGTTTTAGATTAGCAAAACGAGCAGTCAGCTCTTCATGATGAGTCTTGGTATTAAGCTCCTTTTGACGCTTCAGCGCAACGAGGTGATCTGCAGTTTCTTTGTTTAAGAGAACTTTCTCTTCCCTTTTCCGCTTCGCCAGAGTCAGACGTTCTTGAAGCTTGGCAATTTCTTCGTCAACTTCTGCTATTTCAGCTTCATTGGTCTCCAGCTTCGAAGATGTTTCTTCAATCTGGGTTCCATATCAGCAGTAAACCGAGCAAAGGCTGCCAAAAATGCTTCAAGATCTTTTTCCTTCTGTTCAGCTTCCCGAGCCAAAGCTTGACATTCTTCTTCAATTAGGGAATCTATATTCCCAGATGATAGATTCTTCATTGCAGTCTTCACTTCTTCAAGCTCATTGAGGATATGTTCCAGATAAACGGCCTGAGCTTCATCTCCGTGGTCACGAATCCCGTTGATCAAATATTTTACGGATTTCCTGACTTTGGAGAAAGGAATGTTCTCACTCTCCACCATCGGCTTGAGTGTTAGATAGAATGCGTTTGTATAAGATCTTATAACGATTCTGTTTACCTCAGAAGTGATGGGAGTTTCTGCTATCTCGGCTGGAGTAATTTCAGTTGCGACAGATGGCGTCGTCAAAGCAATAATTTCAGAAGATCTTTCTTTTGGTATCTGGGTTATCTTTATTGAGGAGCCGTTGTAGAGCTTGTAGCAGCTTTGACTGGTTCTTCTGCGAAATATTCTCATTAGCAAGTCTTATTGTACAAAGTCGACAAAGTTAAAGCTTTACCTGATTGAGGCAATTCAATCTGTACTTGTGATGGCCCAGGTATAGGTATCTCTGTAGAGCTCTCTTCTCTGACAGGAGTCTCCAATGGAGCCATTTTCGAGCTAGTTACACTCCTCATTTGTTCTCCTGAAAGTTAACGTATTGCGTTAATTTTCTAAGAAAGTTATGAAGTTCAGAACAATAAACTAGCAATTTACCAGTATCCATTGTTCGAGCAGGGGTGCCTATCTCAGGAATAGTATATGTCACCATTGCTTGACTACTACCCGCCTCTGAACCGCCTGATAGGTGTACATTACCTCCAGCTATTAAAGAAAAGGAATCAATATGATACAAAAACAAGTATCATCATTGATAACAATCTACAGGATTCAAGAAATTTAACCTGGATCGGGTATGTATGGTGTGTCCACCAATTCTGTTACCTCCTGAGGAATTTGAGCTGGCATTTCTTTTGAGACTTCCTCTGCACGATTACTTCCTGCATCGGAAGTACTAAGTGAAGGCTGATCTTCTTTAGTAGGGTATTCATAATATTGACATGTGCTTCTTCCGATGGTTCATTAGCAATGCTCTCAATATTCTCTTCATTCAATATATGAGCGTCAGATGGCTCATTTGTATTTTCAGCTTCTGGATCAGTAATAGTATCCTCAAGGTATTCAGCGCATACCTGTAATGCATCAATCATTTCGCTATCTGAATATATTGGATCATCGACATGAGTTCGAAGATGATCTGATGTATCGACCGGAATAGTTTTGGACACTGTTTCTGGAAGCACTTCAGGAAGAATTGCCAGAGTTGAAGGCTGGCCAATCACAGAAGATGTGTCTACTTCCATAACCTCTTTATCAGATGTTGTTGGTTCTTCTGTAGTTACTGGTTCTGATCCAGAGATGGGAGTAGGGGAAGACATCATATGCCCAGCAACAGCACTAGCCAGGATGGATGCAGCACGAGACGGACTCAATAATTTTAATTTTCTACTAACCACTTTCTTCAAATTTGGCCTTCTTTGACGAGACACATCTGGACTTTCTTGGTCAGCAGAAATGCCCTGTTGTTTCTGTAAAGACGTAGGAGTTATCTCTTCACTCCTTACAGATTCTTCTGCCCGTTGTCTCGATTGTGACCTAGTGGTAACTCCTTCAAGGGATTCTGCAGTGGTTTTCTTTTTCTTTGGATCTGGAGAAGCAACAGGAATATCATTTTTTCTTTTCTTCTTATCCTTCATAGGAGATTTTGTTACTCGGAGAGAAATATTTAAGGGTTCAGTAAACTCCTCAAGGAAGTTCATATCTCTGGAGATTTCAAAAGGTTCGTCAGCAGGTTCTTCGTCATTTGGATCTTTATAAAGAATGCTCGGCTTTCCTTTCTTGGCTCGTTTGTCAGAAGCGAAGCTATGTGCTAAATCAAAAGTCTCCACAAAGGTATTGGCCGAAGTGTAAAACCTTGAATAGGTGAATAACATTCGCGGTCCATGATTTGTATTCTCAGGCATTGAGAAAACGGCCCTCGTATTTTTAGCATTATAATAGTACCAAGCCCTGGCGCCATCAATCAAATATCCTTTCCCTTGTAGGCATGTTGTGGCATTCCCTACATGGAATTGATCATAGCCGAATTGGCGTACAAAACGGCTAGGCAAATATGGTTCAAGAATACATTCATCTTCAAATCGATGTACGAGGTGTGAAGGTCGAATCGACTTCAACCAATTGAATATAGCTGGATCTGTTGGTAGAGTATTCACTGAATCTAGGATATTAGCTGGCAATAACTCGTAGCCAGCTGGTGGATCAACACAATAAAAATCCCAGTTATCGCCGCGGTTCAATACTCGCCGGCAATCTATCAAGGAGGTGTGATTCCATCTACACCCTTCATACTTTCTTAAAAAGTTTCCTCCAATAGCTCTTTCGCCAGGGCTCATCAAAACTGGACAGTGGATTAGAAGCCACCCAAATAAATAAGTGTGGGCGACTTCAGTACGTGGAAAGCCATCTTTCTTATTATTAGCATGCCGTCCACAAAGCAACGCAGACTATGATTAAGTCGGCTTGTCATCGCCGATAAAATATCCATCCGATAACCGAACACTAGGCGGACTGCAGCAAAAGAACACCTCTATGGAAGCGATCGACTGCACTTGCTCCAGGGACTACATACCTTCGTAGCCAAAAAGCAAGAAAGCCTGCCAGATGGGCTTTCTTAGACATACGTCTGTATCCCATCCTCATGAAACTTTCTATTTTATCTCCTATCTTGAGGGGAGGATAATCTTCATCATTTTTAACTATTATATCTTCTTGGCGAAACCTTGCCATCAACTCATTTATCTCTTCCTCATTGAAACGCTGAAAGGTAAGCGGATCAACAGCTTTCTTCTCACTAATTTGTTTCTCTTCATCATCATGTTTGAGGAAGAGATAAGATATCCATTTAGTAAGATAGCAGGAGCCTGAGCTTTCAAAATAACAACAACAGATGTGATAGTGACATAACAGCTCATCAAAGACTTCTACCATTTCAGCATTTTCAGATTTCAGCCTGTTTAATTCATCTTCAGTGGGAACGTACTCCTCATAAGGAAAATTTCCCATAGGCAGCTTGGAGATATGATTCATCTCGTGAAGAGCGAAACCGATTTCTCCTTTTGGGGTCATGAAGGTTCCTGTCCTATAATTGTACCTTTCTATCAGTGAAAGGAATAGGTGTGGATTTGGAGGGAAGCCATGTACTGAAGAATAAACAGCTTCATACAGACTGATATTAAGAAGCTCTTCTTCATAATGTTCTAAAACCCAGTTGGCAATGCAGCTCCATCGTTTATAATCTGGGTTGACTAAACCTTGCATCCTTAAGGTGTTATCAGTATAATACCTACCTTTTCTAGCAAACTCATTTGCAAAAATTGGTATTCTCACTGGTAATAGACGAGATGAATTCTCGGGAGGGATGCAACCTGGTTTCAAACCCCTGAGATGAGTTGCGTAAATATCAGATGAACTATAGAAGATATCTCTGTTGTTCACCTTTTTATAACATATTTTGCCCACACCGAGCCTGCTGAACGGGAGTGATATCCCACGCCATTTGGCGGGGATAACTGGCAAACTCATATCTGGAAAGAGGTAAACTCCTAAGCATATCTGGCAAATATATAGTCTTTTCACCTTTCTTAAAAATCCTCTCTTCCACCCGCTGTTTTGGCTGAGATTCCCTGCCAAAGGCATCTCCAAACAAGAAGAGTGGTTTCTTGTGGATAGCTGCATCCTGTGATTGTAAGGGCTGGCCGTTCATCAAACACAGAAGAGTCTCATTATCCTGAGTAGTCAGGATTGCTCTTCGAGACTCTGGTAGTTCATAATGAGGGAACTTAACGTGTGACAAGTCCTCTTTGAATTCAGGTTCAGACATAGTTCCTTGGAAGATCTCGAAGTTGGGATCTTCCCTGATATCAACTGCAAAACAGAAAAGAGCAACATCATAACAAAGTTATCAGATTGCGCCTAGTTGACTGCTTAAAGACAGACTGTGCCTAGTTTTCAGCCAACTAGATTAAACTGCGCCTAATTCATGAATCTGGGCAGACTGCGCCTAGTTTTCTGTCAAATAGGGCAGATTATGCCTAGCTTTCATTCAACAACAAACAGCGCCTGTTTTTCAGACAAAGCTTTATCTGATAGCGCCTAGCTTTGTTACTAGGCACGATCGAGCAAACAGAGTCTAACTTTCTAGGCGCCATTTTGTGGAATGTTTAAACTTCATAAACATGAAGTTTAAAGAATCACCGAACCCTAGAAAGAGTTGGCGACTACAACTGAGCCCTAAGAAGAGTCAGTGTATGTTCCTATAACCCACCATTAATGGCTGGATGTGCAGTTTCGTGTCGAGAGACACGAGTTTTTCCAGGCTCTCGTATTTGAAGAGAACCGCGTGATTCGACCACGGGAGGCAGTGCGGTCTTCTTCGATTTCTTCGAAGATTCAATTGGTGCGGGCTCCTTTCCCTTATCAGCTCGACGGGGCGCCATCGAAGTTGGATCAGAAAAAACTCGTCAGAAGAAGAAGACAAAATCAAAGAAAAACTCTCGGAAGAATTTGCCCTTGGGTATACTTTGAAGTGGTAAAAGATTAATGAAGCTTTTCAAAGGTTATTTATAGCTTTTGAAGAATTCAAGTCGACGTAACCGATCGCGCCTAAACCGCTGCAATCAATCGCGCCTAAAATATCCACCACAACAGATTGCGCCTATTCAGCCTGAAGATCCGTTCTTGCCTTAAAATGCGCAAATTCTTCAATATCAAGCGCGGTTTGACTTGGTCATATGCAAAATTATTTAAAGTATTTCGAACTTTTGAAAATTCAAAATTCGAAAACTTTGAAGGGGGTCTTGTAGGTCCAAAAAATCAAACCGCGCCTAGGTTTGATTCAACTGATTGATCAGAACGCGTCTACACACAGATGGCGCCTACTTCACCAACAAACTCAGAATGCGCCTATTTCTTTATCACAGAGGCGAACTTCACAAACCGCGCTTAGCTGACGTGGAGTCATCATTACCCGACAAACACGAAAATCGAGAAGGCGCTATCATTCCTATAATGGCGTGGCGCTCGAGGAAGATATGACAGCTGTCTAAACAGATTGCGCCTATATCAAAGAACTAGGCGCTATCATCAGACTGCACCTACTTTTGACTATATCAAGCACACTTCGCAGACTGCGCCTACTTTTGACTATATCAAGCACACTTCGCAGATTGTGCCTACTTCTATCCAAACTCAGCACACTTTGCAGATTGCGCCTACGAAGAAGGCGCAGTTCAAAACAACATCAATTCAGAGCTTGCCACGTGTCCCTGAAACAGGCGCGCTTTGACTAAATCAACGCCTAACTACCACTCTACATGTCCAACACGTGTCCCACTAACTGTATACGACCAAGCGCATTTTAATCAAATAATGCCACGTGTCTAGAGCAGTTGGTGCACGTTCGTGATAATGGAGTGAAAACAGGCGCAGTTTGTCATACGTGTTCAAAACAGGCGCACTTCAACCAGGCGCTCTCCAGAATAACTGCCCAAAACAGTTATTTCAGAACTCTATAAATAGAGTTTCGTTTCCATTCAACAGATGACGAAAAAGATCAAGAAAAATCAGAGTTTTCGTCCAAGTGCTGCTGCGTTCTTCAGAGATTCAAGTCTTCAAAGTTCACATCGTCCAAGGGATAAAGCGATCGTCATTCAGATCGGATTCCTATAGTTGTACTTTTCCAGAATTCTTGTAATATTCTTTACAAAGTTTGTGAAATAAAGATCATACTTTTGTTTTTACAAACAGTTACGGTTAGGGTTTTTGGGGGAAGGGCGGAGCTAGGGCGTCGATGGTGGTCGGGGGAAGTGGTAGCTAGGCTGAGGGGGCGAGGGGGGGATTTAAATAGGGGTTCAAAGTCGGTCGGGGCAGCCGGAAATGGCGGGGGCTGCCCGTCGGCGTGGCAGTCGTCGGTCGGGGTGGGTGAGCCCGATCGTGGGAGGGGGGGTAGTTTAGGGTTTGTGTTTAGGCCCCTATAGTTTAGAAAATTGCACAAAAGTCCTAGCAATAGTCAAATGCTAATAATCATTTGCATTCAGTAGTTTAAGACATTTAAGAAATTGCAAATTAATATTAAATCAATTCTAAAAATTATAAAATGCTATTAAAACAATCTAATTAATTACAAAAGTTAATTAAAACTTTTTAAAAATTTTATAAATTAATATTTTCATATATAAAAGTCATTTAAAAATTATAGAAAAATTCCTAAAAATCCTAATAATTATTTTAAGGCTAAAATTAACATTAAAAATTAATTAGCACTAATTTAACTAAAATTTGAAAAACAGGGGCTTACAAGTCTTCCCTCCTTGAAAAATTTCGTCCTCGAAATTCACAAGGATTGAAGACCCGACAATATTCTAACATAGCAAGCAATGCAACAAAAATGACTAAGGCTGCGATCGAAACTAACCTCTAAGGTATCAAGCGGGAACGGGTGGTTCCCTCGCAGCGGTTGGATCGAACAAGTAAGGGTATCTCTCCCTCATGTCCGACTCCCTCTCCCAAGTAGATTCACCTGGGGAGTGACGGCTCCAAGCTACTCGTACTAGGGCTATAACCTTGTTCCTCAGCCTCTTCTCTCTCCTGTCTAATATCTCCACTGGCTACTCAGAAACTGTAAGGCTCGGTCCGACCTCCAACTCTGAATGATCTAGCACATGACTGGGGTCTGGAACATATCTCCTCAGCTGAGATACGTGAAAGACATCGTGAACTCCTGCTAGGTTGGGTGGAAGTGCAACCCTGTAAGCTACCTCTCCGATCCTGCCAAGTACCTCGAACGGCCCGATGTATCTGGGGTTCAGCTTCCCTCATCGTCCGAACCGGATCGTCCCTCTAGTAGGTGATATCTTCACTAGCACCATATCACCGTCTGCGAACTCCATCTGTCTGCGACTAGCATCAGACCAGTGTTTCTGCCTATCTTGAGCTACTCTGAGCCTGTCTCTGATCATCCCAACTTTCTCTGCTGCATCCGTGATCATCTCTGGCCCAAGCATAACTCTATCTCCAACATCATCCCAAAAGAGCGGTGTACGGTATCGTCGTCCATATAGCGCCTCGAAAGGAGACATATCGATACTGGCCTGGTAGCTGTTGTTGTATGAAAACTCTACCAAGTGCAGATGGCTCTCCCATGATCCTCCGAAGTCCAGCACGCAGGTCCTCAGCATATCCTCCAGTATCTGTATCGTCCTCTCGGACTGCCCATCTGTCTACGGGTGGTACGCCGTACTAAACTTGAGCCTACTGCCAACTCCTCCTGCAAGCTCCTCCAGTAGTGGGATGTGAATCTGTTGTCTCTGTCTGACACGATGCTCACCGGCACTCCGTGTAGGCGAACTATCTGCTGCATGTATAGCTCTGCCAACTTCTCGGTGGAAAGCCCCACCTTGAAGGGTATGAAGTGCGCACACTTCGTCAGCCTGTCTACGATGACCCAGATGGCATCCTTCCCTCCTTGGGAACGAGGAAGCCCTAAAACGAAGTCCATCGTAATATGTTCCCACTTCCACTCGGGAATGGGTAACGGCTGCAACAAACCAGCTGGCCTCTGGCCCTCCGCCTTAACCTGCTGGCAAACTAGGCATCTCGAGATAAAATGCAATACATCCCTCTTCATCCCGTGCCACCAAAGATGTTCTCGCAAGTCACGGTACATCTTGTTAGCACCAGGGTGAATATAATATCTCGATCGGTGTGCCTCCTGCAAGACTGCCTCTACTAGCTCTCCCTTCGGCACGCACAATCGGCTGCCATGCCTCAAGGATCCGTCCTCTGCTATAGTGAAGTCATCTAGCAATCCCGCTAAGGCCTGGGGTCGAAGTCTGCGAAGGCTATCATCTATAGACTGTGCCTCCCGGATCTGCTCCATCAAACCTGACTGAATGTCAAGCGCCATCATCTGTACCACTGATCCCGGCCGAACTAGCTCGATACCGAGCTTCTCTAGATCCTCCCGCAAATGCCGATCAATCATCAGGTACCATGCCATCGGATGCCTGCTCAGCGCATCTGCCACCACATTTGCCTTTCCGGGGTGATACTGTAAATCGATGTCGAAGTCCTTCATCAACTCCAACCATCGTCTTTGCCTCATGTTCAGCTCTTTCTGCATGAACACATACTTCAAGCTTTTGTGGTCAGTAAAGATCTCGACACGCTCTCCGTATAAGTAATGTTTCCATAACTTGAGTGCAAAGATCACCGCAGCTAACTCAAGGTCATGGGTAGGATAATTCTGCTCATGAGTCCGCAACTGCCTAGATGCATAAGCAATCACTTTTCCATGCTGCTGTAGGACACATCCTAGCCCCTTCCTAGAAGCATCGCTGTAAATGGTGAAACCTCCAGAACCTGAAGGTAAAGTCAGAACTGGAGCGGTCGTCAGCCTCCTCTTCAGCTCCTCAAATGCTGTCTGGCAGTCTTCTGACCAGATGTACTCTGCGTCCTTCCGTGTCAGCTTCGTCATAGGTTCAGCTATCCTAGCAAAGTCCTGGACGAACTTTCTATAATAGCCTGCTAAACCCAGAAAGCTCCTGATCTCTGAAACTGACGTCGGAGCTTTCCACGTCTCAACTACAGTAATCTTCTTGGGATCCACCAAGATTCTATCTCCAGTGACTACATGGCCGAGAAACTCCACTCAGTCTAAAAAGAACTCGCACTTTGGTAATTTGGCAAACAATCTCTCCTGCCTCAGAATCCCTAAAACTATCCGCAAGTGCTCTGCATGCTCCTCTGGCGTCTTCGAGTATATCAGGATGTCGTCGATAAACACTACGACGAACTTATCCAGATACTGGTGAAATGTCTTATTCATCAAGTTCATAAAGACAGCTGGCATATTTGTCAGACCAAATGGCATTACCAGAAACTCGTACTGCCCGTACTTCGTATTGAACGCCGTCTTCTGGATGTCTGCTGGCCTAACCTTCACCTGGTGGTACCCGGATCTCAAGTCTATCCTGGAAAATACCTTCGCCCCCGCTCAACTGGTCGAACAAATCATCTATCCTAGGCAGAGGATATTTGTTCTTGATGGTGATGGCATTCAAGGCCC
The DNA here is from genome assembly GCA_029216955.1 of Iris pallida. Classification (NCBI taxonomy): domain Eukaryota; kingdom Viridiplantae; phylum Streptophyta; class Magnoliopsida; order Asparagales; family Iridaceae; genus Iris; species Iris pallida. Next base: position 43,167 of record JANAVB010022563.1, on the reverse strand, counting down.
GGTAGTCAATACACAACTGGACTGTACCATCCTTCTTAGGCACAAAGAGCACTGGTGCTCCCCATGGAGAAGTACTGGATCGAATGAAACCCTTTTTCAACAGGTCATCAATCTGCTCTTTCATCTCTATGGCCTCCTTGGGATTCACTCTATAGCAAGCCCGGGATACTGGTGATGAACCCGACACTAAATCTATAGTGAACTCCATATCTCTGTCAGGCGAAAGTCCTGGAAGATCCTCTGGGAATACATCCATAAACTCCCTAATGATAGGGTGTGGCGGTGCTGCGTCCCCGACTGTAGCACAACAGTTCGGCTCTAGGCTGATCTCTGGCCCTGTCCTCCTGACACTGAATGGTGCTGTGCCTGGAGGACTGAACAAAATACTACCCTCATGGCAATCTATAGATGCATGGGCATAGCTAAGCCAGTCCATCCCCAATATGATATCATAACCGGGGAGTGGCATCACAAAGAATCGCCCCTCAAACTCTCTCCCGGCTATCAAAATAGAGCATCCATAGCTAGCTCTAATAGGCACTGGTCCTCCTCCCGTCATTACTCTACTAATCTCCGCAGTAGGTGTAGATACTAAGTGATGTTCATGCATAAACTCTAATGACAGGAAGCTATGAGATGCACCAGAATCAAACAAGCATAGAGCTAGAAAAGTATGCAAATAAACATGACCTGTGATGACGTCAGCTAAGTAATCCGGCTCCGAAACCTGCTCCGGCTCCGGCTCAAGGGCTAGACTATAAACCCTCCCCTGAGGTCCCTTGCTGCTGCAGATGCTGCCCGAACCTCTGCTGCTGAGTCGGGAGTGGTCCTCTAGTCTTCGCTACTGGGCACTCTCGAAGCTGATGGGTGGCAGACCCACAAGCCAAACACTGTCCCAACTTCTTCCTGCAGATGGAAGCGTCGTGGCCTACCCTCTTGCAGAATGCACAAAAACCGCCCTTCGACTGCTGTCGGGGTCCCGGGGCTCTAATTGGCGGGATTGGGTGATGTGATATAGGGGGACGGTAAGTCTGCTGGGGCGGCGTCGGTGCTCTCTGCTGGAAAGCCTGACGCTTGGACGGTCCCTCATGATGTACAGAAGCCGACCTCTTGTATGACAGAAGACGCTCCTCGATGCTCCGGGCCAACTCTAGGCTCTGGTAGTAGTCAGTCGTGCCGTTCGCCACTATAAGAATGCCAATGTCTGGAACTAGACCATGGCAAAACCTACGGGTCATCTCCTCTGGATCAGCAACCAAACTAGGAGCGAAACGGCTCAGACGACTAAACTCTGCCGCATACTCATCAACAGAACGGTTCCCCTGCTGGATGTTCTGGAATCGTAGCCCCATGGCTACTCTAGCAGTGGTCGAGAAGAATTTCTTCTTGAACTGGGTCTTGAACTGATCCCAAGTGGCTCTACCCCTCACAAACAATGGCTCATTCCGGAACCAGACTCCTGCTAGGTCTATCAGCAAAAATCCCGCTGCCTCGACCTGGAGGTCATCCGGCATCCTAACTCCCAGAAGCTTCCTCTCTACTGAATCTAGCCAGTCATCTGCTACCACTATGCCCTCTGTCCCTAAGAACTCCTTGGAATTCAGACCCATGAAGTCCTTGATCGTCCCCGCTCTCTGCCGTGACTCTACATGTGGTGGGACCATGGGGACGTCCCTCATAACGCTCCATGCTCTGGCGGAGTAGGGTAGTCTGCTCCTGATGGGTTGTTAGGAACCCCTGAATCAGTGTGAGCAGCTGGTTCCCATCGAGTGTGACGGAAGCCTGGGTGGGTATAGTGATAGGGGGTGGTAGAAGTATTGGGTCCTGCTGGGCCTATGATGTGGAAGGTGGTTGTGGTATCTGGGTTTGTGGATCTGTGGAGTGGGGAAATGTGGTAGGTGGAGGTGTATCAGTCGACTGGTCAGCTGACTGGATAAGGAGGGCCCCATTCTCGGGGGTAACATACTGGGATGAACGAGTAAGCACCATCTAAATTACAAAATAAAAGGACTTATAAGGACCTATTTAAAGTAAGCAATCATATGCAAGGAAATCTAATTATAATAGCAAACATGCGTTATATTTCCTATGTTGCAATCCTAGCATTCCTCTAGGTGTTCGAAGCGTCTTTCCTGATGTTGTCTAATTACCTTAAGTTCCTAATTACAGGCATGCTTGGTACAATAACGTAACCAAACAGTTTAGTCAGGACCTGTGTGGGCCACCACTAAAAACATGTCACGACCCGCTACCCAAATTGTTGGGCCAGGCCGAGTCATGCCCAGCCTACGTTGAGATAAAACGTAGTAAGCTGTTCTAAAGACAACATGATAAGACTAGATGTGCTAATAGTTCTATAAGTGAAGAATAACCATAAATGCTCCAAACACAAAAGTCGTTGTATATAGTAAAATATCCAAGTACAAGTGAACTGAAATGTAAAACTGGATACATGTCCAGTTACAAAATATGTAGCCTATCACATGACTACACTAAATATCCCAAACAGCTAAGCAAACTAGACGAGTCTCCCCGCAGGAACATCCTCGTATGGCAAAGCCGGGTCCTCGGCAGTATCTCTATAATATGTATCGCAGAGTAACTCCTCCTCAGTAAGGACACCTACAACGTTATCCTGTCAGGACGGGAGCAAGTACTAAATCTAACAAACATATAATACTGATCATGTGATGAAAAGGAAATGACATATCATGTTGGTTCAGTTTTAGGTATATTTTATCATGGCAATAGATATACATTATAAAGTTTAAAACTGTAGTAGGTGAGTGATCAGTCAATAGGTAATCAGGATGTACAGCGGTACATATCAATTTTCTGATGTGCACATACGTACACATAACGGCATCGGTGTATATCCATACACAAACGCGGGACCAGACATACGACACAGATACATATAGAATGTAACGGTGCTCGGTAAATACATACGGAGAAGGGGGTCATGATCACGTACACTACTAGCAGTTTTCCCTTAACCCGTTATTTAAGCATGTGATGAGATATGGTATAAACATGGTAGAGACTGAAAGTAATACAACATGTAAAGTTCTAACTTGCTACCCCAAGGATCAGCATTTAACATGGTTGGTGAATCACAGTTTTTATGGTTTATAGCAGTATGTAAAGTTCATAGAAAGTACTTGCCTCTAGCAAAGCAAAACGAAACAAGCTGCGATAACAGTGCTATGGATGTCCGGTAACTCGTCACTGTAGAAGTAAATACAATAACTTAGATTTTACACTAAGCTAAAACACTAGGACACTAATTGGTGAAACACGACTTGTGACTGGGCACCTAGCCAAAATGATAACTTTGGCATAGGAGACAAATGTGGGGTGACACACTACTTTAACTAAATTTCTAGGGTCTTTACACTAGTGAGGGGTGGGGTTCAACACGGCTAAAACTCAAAATAACACAAAAAGCTACAAGTCGTAATTAATCAATAAATAAATCAAATGATCATTGTGTTCTAACAATTTTAGAGATAGACAAAAAGCCTAGTTTTACTTAAAGTAAAGTATCAAAGTGATCCTTGTTAATCATAGAAATTTATTATAATTTTCTGGAATTTATTAACCAGTACAAGTATTTTATAAAAATCAGTTTTTCCTAAGTATACAGAAAATGAGTTTTGGTTTCATATGCCAAACTAGTGGCAAAACAGTAAATTAAATACTACAAAAATTATACTAAATTAACTAACTTAACATAGTATCTAAATACTATTTTTCTATAATTTTAACAGTACTCTAAGTATTTTTTTAGAAAATCAAAAACAGTACTACACACAATTGAAATTAAATGATTAATTATCTGCGTATTTTGTCCATGTATATAATTTGAACCAAAGTTCAAATACAGGATCCAAGGCCATGAATCAAGTCTAATATGACTTGTACAGGTCTTGAATGTGTGAAACACATTTGGGCCCAAATACCCATGCTAGGCTTGGACACCAAATGGTTGCAGTAATTTAAATATACTAAAAATACAATTTAGTAATAGTACAAAATAAATATTATTATTTTAATATGGTAAAATTATATAAAATAAATATATACCTACATATATTGAAAGTACATATATCTATGTATAAGGAAAATACTTAATTTATAAAGTATATATATATATATAAAATATATATATATATATATATATATATATATATAATATATATATATATATATATATAATATATATATATATTTTATATATTATATATAATAGATATATATTTTAAAAAATATATATATATATATATATAATATAGATATATATTTTATATATATATATATATATATATATATATTATATATATATATATATATTATATAATATATTATAATAGTATATATATAGATATATATATATATATATATATTAATATATATATAGATCATATATAATAAAAAGAATGATTAATAAGATAGATAATACACATGAAAATATTACATATATATATAAATTGCTAACTATAAAATATATATACATATATAAAATACTGTCAAAAATAGTATATACATATATATATATATACTAAATATTGTATATATTACTATACATATATATATAAAGATATATATATAAAACTGAAAAGGAAAAAGAAAAGAAACAGAAAAAGAAACAGAAAGGAAGAGGGGGCTCGAACCCGAGCGCGCAGGGGGGGTTTAACGCGGGTCGGGCTGGCCAGGGGGTCAGCCCATCAGATGTGTTAGGGGTTAGGTTTAGTTTAGTTTTATTTCTGTTTAGGTTAGATTATATAAAAAAAATATAAATCGGTCCTGTGTCCAGACAGTTAAGGACACAGGTAACAACGTGTCCGTGCTATGCACGACACGTACGAATGCTAAGACGCGTGTCCAAGCACAGCGTTAAGCTCGTCGTGTCCTGGCGAGTCTCGTGCGTGAAAACGAGACACGTACGACACGATTCGGGTCCCGTTACTCACGTGTCCGACTTGCTGGGGGTGTTTCGAAGAGGTTGGACGGCGGCGTAGGCGTTGTGGCTGTGGCGCTCCGGTGGCGCTGGGCGCGGCTCAGCGCGGCGCGTCTGATGGTGGTGGTTGCGGGCGGTGGTGCTCGTCGGTGGGGCTGGGCGGAGTAGATGATCGGAGTTAGGGTTATGGTTAGGGTTTTTGGGGGAAGGGCGGAGCTATGGCGTCGATGGTGGTCGGGGGAAGTGGTAGCTAGGCTGAGGGGGCGAGGGGGGATTTAAATAGGGGTTCAAAGTCGGTCGGGACAGCCGAAAATGGCGGGGGCTGCCCGTCGGCGTGGCAGGCGTCGGTCGGGGTGGGTGAGCCCGATCGTGGGGGGGGTAGTTTAGGGTTTGTGTTTAGGCCCCTATAGTTTAGGAAATTGCACAAAAGTCCTAGCAATAGTCAAATGCAAATAATCATTTGCATTCAGTAGTTTAAGACATTTAAGAAATTGCAAATTGATATTAAATCAATTCTAAAAATTACAAAATGCTATTAAAACAATCTAATTAATTACAAAAGTTAATTAAAACTTTTTAGAAAATTTATAAATTAATATTTTTATATATAAAACTCATTTAAAAATTATAGAAAAATTCCTAAAAATCCTAATAATTATTTTAAGGCTAAAATTAGCATTAAAAATTAATTAGCACTAATTTAACTAAAATTTGAAAAACAGGGGCTTACAGCTAACCCTCCTGACTTAGCCATTCCGTTGAACTATTCGACTGATTCGGCCATCCGTGCCCATGCCACAATCCGTTGTAAGGCGATGATTTAGTTTTGCGGACACTTTACTGAATAAGAAAAAATGCTGACCTCTTATCGTCCAGCATAAAAGCATAGCCTGCACACCAGATCAACTAAACCAGCACTTGCTCAAACCGGACTTATCCTTTGCATCGATTCGATTCATAGATTCCAATTGACTCAAAGCTTTCCTTCGGCCAACGTAACTCTTGTATCGATTCGCATCGATACTTCATCGGGTTAATGCAACTCTTTGAGTCAATGACTCATCGTAATGCACCGTACGGAGCGGGGTATTACATAATATACCACTCAAAACAAGGTTCATCTTCGAACCGAAACTAATACTCGAACCAAGTGTTTCGTTAGATCGTTTCACGATCTCGTGCTACTATTGTTGAAATCATACAACTTAGTTTGGATCATACACATATTTTAGGCGTCCCACCAATACATGCATTTCAGCCAAGCTCAGTTGTAGGACATCGAAACAAACTAACAGGCTCAATATAAATCCTCAAGCACCAATCATTCCGTACTCGACTTAGTCAGATCTTAGCGCATATTCCTAAAATCTTGCGTGCAAACATCTTCGTATATAACTTGATTCAAAACCATAACTTTATCTCATAAGTTTCTCGACGGCCATCTAACGCATGTATTGCATTAAGTCATTGCGCTTTCGATCGAAACAATTCTCCACAATGCCTACTCGCCCAATCGTTTCCTATCTCTCGTACGACTCAAGTCTTTCGTCTAGTCGTTCATAACACTTGGCCTCAATGACATGGACTAAGTCCAACATGTCCTAACTTTTCTTGCCTACAATCCGTACTTTGCATCGCATGTAACTATTCCAACATGATTCACGTTCTCTAACTACCTATGCATCGCGTCTGGGGCTACCCCCGCTAGGTAACTTGTCCAGACATCATGCTTAATCTCTCCTGACACAAGAGGTCAACTCGGGCCTTCGATGCTCAAAGGCAACAATCTTTCTGACCCAAGGTCTCTTACGATATGCCTATATCCGATTCTTGATCGATTAGGAATACTTTACTCAATTTTCAAATCAATCCCAACTAGTTCATTCGTAACATAAGTCGTGCGCTCAAACACACATAGCCTAACCGTTACTCAAACAGATCTACGACACAACTCTTAGGGTCATTCTACTATTCATCACTCTCGTGCATTGTAGAATTCTTGTAATCGCCTTACCGTATCACTATGCTAAGTACGTTCCTCAACATCCATTCGACCATAGACCAACCAAGCATCTTCACGTACTCATTCGATCGATCATAAATTTCCTAACCATATCGATCTAGTTGAAAGCTACTCGCTAGCTTTCGAAACATGATACTTGACCGCTTAGAATTATCCTCAACATGCACTACATTATCATTCATCATCGACGTGTCATCCTATAGGACTTCAACATTCTCTCGATTTGGCGGTCAAGTCTTCTAGGGTCATCCTATAGGACTTCATTGGGTCATCCTATAGGACTTCAACATTCTCTCGACTTCATTCGGGTTTGACACACGGGACAAGAATCCAAACCCACATAAAACCCTTCCCTTTTGTGTCGTACACAGCCCCAACACAACCTACCAGAAAGAAAAAAAATTGTAACCTTAATTTTCTGGCCGAGCACCTGACTCCCCGCCATTACCACCTCGCAGGAACCCATCATCACCACCACCAGCTTCGGCGAGTAGAATCCTCCACATACCACAAACAACATCACCATCATTATCATATTCCGATTCCGTAGAATCGATAGTCGTCCCCAGGGCGTGATGTCGTGCGAACCTAATTTGTGATCGCACAAGGCATAGTCATAAGGTAATCCGAAACACAACATCTAAGAGAGTGAGCGCAGACAAATTAAATAGCACTTTGAGACAGAAAAACTTTTCAATTTATTGATAATAGACATCATTTATAGACTCCATTACAATCGTACCGTGCGGGCTTTACAACATGCTCGATTACAAAAGAAGTGCCGATGAGACAGTCGTTCCATACATACATTTCCCATTTACAACAAAAGTATTCAAGCCACCTAGATTTGGGGGATTAAAACACCCAGTTTTTTAAATGACGGTAATTTTGAACTTTTGTAACTTTAGTCTTTTAATAACGAGATTTAAATCATGTTATGATTTTTGGTAATTTTTAATTCTTTTAAAACTATTTTAATTGGTGACTAGTGATTTTGGTGTTTTGCTAGTGTAACCTTAGAGACTGCTTGACCTAGATCCTAACCATGTGATTAGGATATTAATTATCATTTTTGACCAAGGGGTATTTTGGTCATTTTGGTTTCTTGGAATTATTTGTTAATTATTTGATTGATGGTTGTTATTTTTGACTTTTGCTAGTTGTGACTTAAGAGACTAACCTAGTGTTGACTTTCACTTTGGTGACTTAGATAGCATGGTAGAATGGTGTGGGACCCTAATCTAACTTAAGTTGGTCTTAGTTGACTTGAGTGTGGCTAAGTTTCATGGAAGGATTAGGAGAGTTTTCATTTGGACTTATGGCTAAGGAGTTGAGCTAGTTAGCTAATGATCTTGGCCCAAAGCCCATTCATGTGAAACCCTAACCCTAGCTCTTCATTTGGACAGCCACTACAGCCCACTAATGACCTAATTTCAACCTATATAATCCATCTTCATGACCACTTGCCTCTTTTAGAACACCTCCTTGTAGGAAACCCTAATTTCTTTTCCTTTTCATCAAATCTCTCCATTCCTCCACCAAATTGATCCCAATCTTTTGCATTTGGATTAAAATCTGGAATAGAGGTTGAAGGAGGCTATCTTGCAAGGAGAGGATCTCATTTGGACTTTGCTTGAGGAATGGGACTTCACCATTTGGGACTTTTTCTTGGAGATTAGCTCTCTATAGGTAAACCCTTCAAATTACCTCTAAATCTTTCTTTCATAGATGCATCCATCTATGTGTCCCCTAGCTGTAGGTGAATTTTGGTAGGAATTAGAATTAGTTTGGTGTCCGTATCAGACACGTATCCGTGTGTGTGCATAAGTGTTTGATGAAATGTTTGAATAAAATTTATTTTGTTATTTTTGAAATCTATTTGAATAGGATTGTAGATCTATATGTATATATCATTTTTCGTGAGGACTGAGCCTATTTTTGTGTCGTGTTTGTGTCCAAAATGTCCACGGACACGCAGCACGAGCCCTCGCACGGTTGCCCTGCTATCCGACCCTGCTTGCGGATACGACACGCCACATGGACATATGCCACTTGGCACGGAGGTAGGGGCAACCTGTTTCAACACATCCCTCAAGTTTGACACGATCTCGTGTCGTGTCGAGGGAGCACGAACACGTGCAATGGTTTTTTATTGTGCGTGCACAGTCGGTTTGGCGACTCTGATACGGGCTTCGTATCCCTCGTGGACACGTCCTAGTGACGTATCAGGGACACAAACGCGTAGCCCTATCCCTGGCGAACCCCTAGACACGAGAACATGGCTCCACGTGGTCTGTGTCGTGTCCACGAGGATTCGACATGGCTGCACGAGCCTGTACGTGCACAGTTTTTTGAAACTGTGTTGTATTTGGTTTGGACACCTCGTGTCCACTCGTTTGGACATGAGACACCCTCCTGACACGTATGAATGTGTCTAATCTCTGTGCGCATCTGATTGGTATATATTTGTGTCTTTGAGATCAATTTTGGGTTTTACTGTAGGGTTTCATATATTGCTCTGATATCGTGTGTTTGAAAATTGGTTTTATGTGTCAAATAATTTTAAAATGTTTTAAATATGAGATTGCTTGTTAAATATGAACTGTTATGATGTGTTAGTTAACTGGGATGCAAGTGGTTAGGGTTTTGATTCAAGTTTCCTTAATATCGAGATTATTTTCCCATGTTTTTATGCAAACCAAACTATGTACATGCATATATATATATAATTAACTGAACATTGGGCTAAAACATGGATTTGGATTTTCATTAAGTTTGGTGTGGTTTGGTTGTGTATCCTTCGAGTCATCACACACGCAAGTGCCAGCCGAGCACTGCTCCGTGCACTGATCTCTGGACACTTCTCCGTTGCACTTTGGACACTTGTTTGGACACAGAAGCACTATGACATTCCTCACACCACTTAGACACCTTGCTGGGACACTCCATTGTCATCTTGACACTCAAGTTCACATTCACATAGCTGCATTTCCATCATAATCCACTGCATATAGATCATTTCCTTTTCTCTGCATGTTACCTACACATTAGTGATTGCCCTGCACAATAGATAAGATATACAGCACTTTAGATCACACGTCCAACATGTTCTGCCCTTTTTCCTTATTCAGTAATAAGGTTCAGACTTTTGAACATTAGTGATCAGTCCTCATTGGACTTGTTTAAGCTGATTTCATCCATGTCTCTCCATCTGCCTACCTATTTGCTTAGTCGACCTAATGGCAATCCTGAACGTGGAAGCCCAATTATGAGTCAGACCAATAGATTGGCAGGTAAGGTTTGAGCATTCATATATGAATGTCCAGTTCTTGCCTTTAGATGTCAGCCTCTAATTGTTTCACCTGTCCATTTTTCTTGATTCAGTCCAGTAGGAAAGGATATGGCTCGGGTCTTTTAGGTCTTGATCAGATTCCATTCAATGAAGTTCTGTTCTGCACATTAGTTCATATTCCATATTTTCATACTTGTCCTGTCCATACCCCAAGTTATGTTCTGATCCATCATGAGAGCCAACCCTTTTGCATTATACTTCAGTCCATATGCCTATACAAGTATCAATTACTGATACCAAGTAGTATCAGTCAATAGACACCCTAAACACACACACATACACCCCTCACCATATCACTCTCTATCACTGTACACACACATACACACACCCTCTCACTCTTTCAGCCCCACTGTCACAGTATACCTTTCTTTTTCCTCATGCATATATACATATATGTAAGTTTGTATGTAATTCATTCTCAGGTTTGTCTTGAATATATATCTCAGTTTTAGTTTAGGTTGCTTTGAATTCAGTTTTAGGTTTTTTTATGTTTGGATTTTGTTGATTGGGTTAACATGTTAAATTGATAACTGAGATTGATAATTGGAATGTAGGTTTGTATGTAAATTATCCTAACTAAACTGTTGAACTGAAACTGAGTTGAATTGAGTTCACTGTTAATACAACTTGAAACACTCACTACTCTTTACTGTCCAGCACCCTCCTTTCACTCTTCACACTTGTTTTCACATTCCCTGCCCATTCCCTCTCTATATATGATTGTCTATATATCCGATATATTTGATTTTAAATATACATATGTTATGTACTAGTATGTTACCTATGACTTGTATGTATATATATGGTAATTTCATATGTGTATGTATATCTATATAATATTTTTGATTTATATATATATATATATAATATATATATAATATATTATATATATATATATATTGTAGTATATGTTAAATGTGTTTGGATATATTAATATATATATATATATATATATATATATATATATATATCCAAACACTTTAACATATACTAATATATATATATAATTACTATATATATATAGATGTATATATATATATATATATATATATATATATATATATATATATATATATATATATATATATATATATATATATATATTGTAGTATATGTTAAATGTGTTGGATATGGTGTTAAAGGCTATGAGTATACGTTAGCTATATGATATGCCTTGGTATAGAGATGCATAGAGTTGATTAGACATAGTATTGACTAACCTAGACATTGGTTAGGACTAAGATTGACTTAACTTAGATATTGTAGACAGTTGACCATAGTTTGACTTTATAATTGACTAGAGTTGACCAAAGTTGACTTTAGTCTAGAATGACCTAGAAATCATATAGAATGCATTATAATCTTCAGTATTCCCATTCTGGACATATTGTAACCTGTTTGCTCTAGGAAGACTCATCTACTCTGTCTGGACATCTACACTTACCAGATATCAGGATATCAGGCGAGTACATTATCTGATCATTTCATACTTGTTAGGATTTATATTCTTGCTCTAGATTACTTTACTTGATACTGTCACATTGTTAACATGGATTGGTACTATATGGATCTTTACATTGAGATGTTATCCCCATCGGGAGCATCGGATACACCATGTCATGTGTGTTTTACTTTCATCATGTACTTGTGCTTTTAATTCATGTACACTCTTGTGATTCATGTACTCTCATGTCACAGAGCCCTCATGTATACCTTCATATGTACCTATTTATGGGCCCCTCATGTGAAATATTGTACAATAACATAACTTGTCTGGATCCCTGTGTATTGATTGGAGTACGGGGAGTAGAAGCAGTCATGTGAACAATTCCAAGTAGTCATTGTATAAACTCTTATTGTTTCATGCGCAAATTCAAGCCGTTCACATGTCTATCTTGTACTCTACATCACTAGTCATTGATAGTTCTCTACTTATAGTAGCTATTTATATTATAGTTCTCTCTCTTTTACTACATGTATTTTTTTAGCGTTTCATGTATTTTACTCTATTGCATGCTTTATATTCCTGTCTTGATATGAACTGTTGAGATTATGTGCTCGTCCTGTCCTGACTGGACCTGTTGAAAATATTACAGATAACCTGGAGTCACAGCTGGCCTAGAGGACCAGTAGAGCTTGGAGTAGATTACTAGTTTATGGTTTAGTTTCACTTTTAGAACTTGTTTGTAATAAGTGGAGATTGAGTTGTATTGAGATTGTTCGAGATGTTGTTTAGAAGTTTATTTAAGTTGCTTGAATTTCATATAGTTGTTAGACTCCTGTCTTATCTTATCGTGCTTAGATTGTGATTGAGTATTATCGTATCTTATACTTGTCCTCCATTCGGAGTTGAGATTGTGAAAGGTATTGTATAATTGCGTGAGTTGTTGATTAGATAGTGACCTAGACAGCGTTCTACCGTCGACATTGCGGCGTAGGCTTCATACCCACTTCTCGTGCCCTACACTAGGTGCGGGTCATGACAGGGATGCCGAGACATGTTTTTTGGACTTGTAGATAGTCTTCAAAATTCAGCGGCGAGGTCTTCGACGTGCGGTCGAAGCTTCAAAAGTACGAACATCGCCTAGCTAGCTGGCACGTTCTCCTGGTTCCTATCACCTGCAAAGAGCGAGGGTCAGTATGATCACATGTTCTGGTAAGTGGCTAATTAAACCCAAGCTCTGCATTTAGTTTAAGCAGTTTTATAAAACATGTTAGCTAGCTATTTTTGATCTTCTAACCATCCTGATCGATTTGCATGTTAACATGTTTTGAGACAAGCAATTATCCAACTTTATTCCGTATCACGTGCATTGATTCATGCCGTGAAAGGGGTGAAGGTAACTGGCAATGTCAAGCCATCATGGACTATAGCTGGATTAGACGACGACCCTTCGCGGCAGGTAGCGAGCCTTATGCGAAAGTTCCCTAATCACCCACGTCGATTCAAGGCTGGCGCTTGCTACAACTCGTTCCTCCCTGCGAATCGGTTCCTTGGCCTAGGCAACCGTCGAGGAAACTACATCTTATGCATAAGTTGTCCAATGACCCTTTTTGCAGATTCATGAAATATTCTATCTTTTTACTAAAACCTTTAACTTTCTCTTTTAAGTGTTAAACTGCCCCTTTCTTTGATCTTAGTTATTTATGCACATTAGCCGTATCTTTGCGATAAACGTTAAATTCATCCTTTGGTTTGCATAGGCTAAGTGAATAAGGTATGAGAAAGCATGCATCAGTTTTCAGGTAAAGCAGTTCGATAGTAAGTGTTACATGAATAATCGTGCCATGATTTTATGATTCTACATTATGGAGACAAGCATTGCTTTTGTGTTTCATATTGATTTTGAAACAGAGGGTCGAGGCAAAGAAGGTCAGTCACTCACCTTAGTCTTTGCTTCAGGCGAGGGACTGGTTGGCTGCACTGACGTCGCCTATATGATCACCTGAAATCGCATAAGCAACTGATTATGAACACTGTATAATTCAAGGAAATTTGATACGAATGTGACTTTGAAAATGCAAGCCATGAAAACCATCGAAAATATTCACGAAAACGCATTCACGAAAACCAAAGCCAAAGCCAAAGCGAGTACGACATGAAAAACCTGTGCAACGAGAGGTCTCTTCCGACTCAGCCGCAGAGCAATCCTTGAGCACAACCCACTGAATATGGGACTTGATCCGAAGAAGCCTTTCCATAACGATAAAATGATCTGATTCAATCGTTCCCGTTCGACCGATTCAGTCGATTCCGATCTATTGGTCCGACTCAATCGGTTGCGACAGTGTTCCTTTCTTGCGCACCCTGTGGACGGAAATGGGGCACGATGTAGCGACGGGGCACTACAATCATAGACTCCCCTATACACCACCGTCCCTGTCCTGACCATCCACCACCGGAAGCCCTCCTAGTGTCCCGAACCCGATCGAGCCACTCCAGTCAGCCGACCGATCACCACCTATACTATGACACCGACACCACAATAACATCACCTCACCACCTATAACAACATGACAATACTAACCCTAGCCGTTGGAGCCCGTGCCACGACCACCATGACCACCTTCTTTTCTATTTTCTCCTCCATCCTCCTCCACTCGAGCACCCAGTCACCACCGGTTCTCCAGCCCAACCACCAATTCACTCTCCCATGTCTCGCTATCTCCATCGACACTTTTGTAGCTCTTCTCCGCCCCGGTGAAGCCGCCGCCGCACTTCTCGTAGAGCATCCCTCAGCACCGTTCCCCGTTTGCCTATGGTGATCAGTCTCCTCCGCGGCCGTGCTAGCATTCAGATCCAACCGTCTGGAGCGTACACCACCGCACGACCTCGTCCACCAGCACCATTAATCCCTAGTTACGACATTACCTCCTTCGCACCCATCGCCCTCCAGAACCCGCAGTCTTCCCCGCATCGTCGACGCGCTCCAGCGTCGAGATAGTAAACTCTTCCTCCATGAGCAGCAACCTGGTTCTGTCAATGTGCCGCTCGAGTCGAGCTCCGCTAGCTCGTGGCTGCACTTCACAGGTAAGCCCGACTGGCATTCGACCATCGCCGCTGACCTCGTTAGCCGAGTGGAGCTCAGATGAGGTCTTTCTATTGAAGAGAACAACAAACAACAAAGTAAATATTGTGGGTTTTGATTTGGGCCTGGGCTAAGTAATAGACACCTGATCTCAATGTTGTAGTGAAGCATATGAACATGATACTAATATGGAGGGTACGATCTTTGTTGTCAAAAGCAAACTTACTAGGCAATTATTGTGGTGAGGCTCTCAACGCTGCTACTCATTTTTTAATTTGTCGTTTAGTGCTCCTTTATAGGGTGATATGTCTGATAGAGTATGGTACGAGATAAAGAGCCACCATGCTAACATATATGGCCTACAATAGCAGTTTTTCTACAGCGTTTAAGTGTCCCCGCTATAGAATGTTATCAACAATAGCGTTCTTTCTATAGTGCTATAAAAATATCTATCTATAACGTTTCTTGAATGTTGTAGAATATATAGCTTTCACACTACAACAAAATAGGTTAATAACGACATTTTTGTACGACACTTTATAAATAAGTACCGTAATTTTTGTGTAGTAACGACACTTTACTAAAATATGTCGTTGTAATTAAATATTTATCATAATATACGACACTTTTTTAAAAATGTCGTAAATAAATTATCACGCCCCAGAACCAGAATACTGGAGAGCGGGGGCAGACATAGCCAGCTACGTATAATGAAATGGGATCCACTCCACTATACGGTCACGGCTGTCTAGATATATGAGGGTTTATCTACAAGCCATCAGTCTCTTAGGGTCAATAACAAGCCTAGTGTCTCAATCACAAGCAAGTAAATAGAATTACAAGATGTAAGATCACCAAATATACAATAGTAATGCGTCCCAAACATTACATATTCAGCTGATCATGAAGCTAGTCGTTACAAAATGTGAGGACTAGCAAGAGTTTTAGTCATACATGATCAACCCTAGGTTGCCAATCATGTTACAGCCCGTAGGCAGACAGTAAGTAAAATGTACACGAGCTAACACTTGCTCGGCGGCTAAACGCCTCAAAAGAATAATTTTACAAGAGAGTGGGAGAGCCAAAATAATCCACTCGTTGCCAGGATTCCGTCTAGTGGTCACCATGTGGAAAAAACCGGTAGATCCTCTGGAGCTGCTCCGGAATCTGGCCATACAAAACCAGCTGGGTCAGACCCCAGAAAGAGCAAGTGCCACAAAGGAGGCTTCACTTAGGAACTAAAACCAGCAATTAGCACAAGAATATAATTACATAATAAAAGACAGTAATTTAAGAAAAAGCATGACAGGATGATATACGATGAGATAACCATGGGACTATTCAGATAACCAGGTTACAACCCGTAAACCAAACAAGGACGGGGTTGTAACCCTTCGTCTGAACAGAACTTGGTTTCTCCCACCATTTATCGGCAAGATAATATAAGAAATCAGGACATGTAACAATCTTGTACATGATCAAGACAAGAATAAACTGGTAAACTCCATCCAACATTTCACGGCCAAGCAATAAGTACGGCTTGATACTTTAACTAACTAGGGTTATCACAGGCCTAGTTACTAGCAAGATACAGCGAGATTCTTCCAGGTCCAGTTACCCGCCTGCTGCTACCTGAGTGACCCCAGCAAAGAAAAGGAAAAAGATAGCATGATATAGCAGACACACTGTAGTAAGATACATGTGTCCTAAGGTACCACACTCGACGGGGGCTGGAAGTGCGCTCATCTCGACGGATAGCAACAAATCCCATATATATATATATATATATATATATATATATATAAGGCCGGGATCAAAGGGGCAACAGGTAACTGGAAAAGTCTCTCCATGAACTACTTGATCAATCTAGTCATTAATCCTAGCCATATTCAGTATGAATCCCTGACCGTAGGAAACCAGGGATTCATGTCCTAGACATGATGTAAGACGAGACGTGTTCATTTGTACAAACACAATCACCCACGGTGTCCAGGCCATTTATTCTTGTCAAGTCACGTTAGCCGTCGCAACAACATTACGAGAAATATATCATGTCAGGTTTATCATATCAAGAGTGCACCACGGCAGGCCACTATCAAGAATTATCATGTCAAGTTATCATGTCAAGTTCATTGTCAAGTCAAGTTATCTTGTCGGGAGTGCACCACGGCGGGTCACTATCAAGAATTATGTCATTATCAAGGAGGGGAGAAACTTGCACAATTAAAATAATATATTAATAATATATATTCTTGAAGCCAAGGAGAAACTCTACAACTTTTATGTTGGGAGTGGGAAGAAATTCTGACCACAATTTAGACAAATAAAATATTTAAACAATCAAAGTGGGACCCATGCGGTCCAAAAGTGGGAGAACAAACATGTGGTCAAAGAGAGTGGGAGGCCGCCCATGCGGCTCTGAAATTATTTAAATGCAATCAGTCAAACATTTAAGGCCAGCAAGCCATATGCGGCTAGCATACAATTGTGCATGCGGCCAAGAGTGGGAGGGACCCCATGCGGCCAAGAAAGTAGAAGACCATCCATGCGGCCAGGAAACAATAAAATGGGCCATAAAATCAAATAAGACAAAAGAGTGGGACCCTCATTAAATGCAACTCCCACTTCAGCAAGCAAGTCAATTAAAGGAAGCTATGTGGACCCCCCACAATTAATGTAATAAGAAAAGGTTCACGTGAGCTACCTAATTAATGGTTCACGTGGCCAAAATATTAGATAGGGGGGAGGGTGCCTATGCGGCTCGCATGGGATTTCATGCAATTAATAATATTATTAAAAGGCCAAAGGCCATGCGGCTATGGTTGTATAATGCATAATGCACTAAATGCATTCCTAAATGCATTGGAGGTGAATGCATAAATACATGCGGCTGCGCTGTGCTTAGCATACTGCCTCATGCGGCTAGGCTTGGTATCATAGCATGCGGCTATGTTTGATACAATGGCATGCGGCTAGTTAAAAAAAGGTGATAGAAATGCATTCAATGCATTCTGAAGTCAGCATTGCTTAATGCATAAACAAATGCTTTCAATACATTCTAATTTGGAATGCATCCAAAATGTATTAAATTGCATTAATAGCAATCAGAGGCCTCCAGGGCCGATGCATATTACTTATGCTAACAAAAGTGCATTTAATAATAGGTTAACAAAAAGTGCATTAATAGCTATTCTAAGCAAAGCATTATCTAATACTTGTAAGAATGTATTAATGCGTCATTGAAACAAGCATAGCATTTATTGCTTTAGGAATGTATGTGGCTGGTGTTTCAACAATACATTAAATGCAAATTCTCATGCGGCTAGCTTACT
This sequence comes from Iris pallida, assembly GCA_029216955.1. Lineage (NCBI taxonomy): Eukaryota > Viridiplantae > Streptophyta > Magnoliopsida > Asparagales > Iridaceae > Iris > Iris pallida. Next base: position 24,971 of record JANAVB010022563.1, on the reverse strand, counting down.
ATTGTCATCATGCGGCTAGCATAAAAATTAATGCATTATTATATTACATTCAGTGTTGCCTATGCGGCTACTAGAATAATAAATAAAAAAAATATTTATTTACATGCAAAAGTGTGTTAAGGAAAAAGAATGCATGCTTGCATTCTCAGGTGCATGCGGCTCATTTATTAGAGAAATGCATTAATGCACTCCTGAAGGCTTATGCGGCTGACTAGTCATTGTATTAAATAATGCATGCAAAAATAAATGCTGGCTATTACATTTATAGGCCATACTGCTGAGTACAAAAATGTCCATGCGGCTCAGCAAAATTTTATAGGTCAAATTTGGACCAAACAATATTCTCTGCAACATGGGATCATCAACTTAGCAAAATATGCAAGTTTGATGGATCATAAATCCTGGAAACCGAAAATACCACAAAACTAGATCTACAAAATTTAGCCACTGAAATGAAAAATTCTAAGTACTAAAGTGGGTTAGAAACACATGAGAAAGACAATGGAACAAAAAATGGACTTCCTCCATGAAGCAAGATGTACTTGCCTAAGCTCTCCACTCTCTCCTGGTAGGTGAAGAGTAAAGATGGAGAAGAAGAAATGAGTAATGAGTAATAATGGAAGAGAGAGAGTGGGATTGATATTTATGGTAGGAGTGGTGGTAGGTGGAGTGGTTCTCCACATAAAACCAAACCAAGCCAAACCCACTAAACCGAACTAAACCAAGCCAATGCAATCCCATGATGAACCATGCTAATGCAACATGCAAAATAAAACCCAAGGCTAACTAATTATGACAAACCAAAATACGAGCCCGAAATACATACACGTATTCCCAATACGTAATGCGAACTACGGGCATTACATAAATTCAACAACACTTTTAAGGATACTTACAAATGTATATATTATATACTAACTACATCACTTGAAAAGTGTTGTATAAAATTTTATTTCCCACCATTTTTTTACATTCTAAATACATCATACGTGAAGTGTTGTTGAAATTTAATTTTCCACCATGTCTTTTCACTTACCACTTCTGCCGAAAAAAATTGGCTCTCATATAAGCGCGCTGCTCTAAAAGTAGCGGCCGCCTGGCGCTTCCCTCTCACTTCTTCCATTTTTCTCCTCTCTTCTTCCTTTATCTTTCTGTCTCACGCCCCAGAACCAGAATACTAGAGAGGGGGAATGACTCAGCCAGCTACGTATTACGGGTAGAAGAATACCGTATAATACGATCAATGCTGTCTAACCCGACGAGGGGGTGCATACTACATGAAAGTCTTACTATGGTCACTTCACATCTATTGTCTCAATCATTCAAATAAGAAGCAGAAATAGAAACATGTAAGATAAAGCGGTAAGGCGTCCCAAACGCTCAGTCAAATGTTCTTGAGATCTGGCTTTACAAAACATAGCTAGATGGTATAGTAACATATACACAATTGTTATCAGCTGCAGTCTGACTTAGTTACAATCATGTAAAAGTAAGTGCAAGACAATCCGACTAACATGTCGGTGCCAAACGGCAAAGTATAAAGTAAATAACAAAACTAGTGGTGAAGTAAGGAACCCACTCGAGTCCTCCTGCGATCACCTCTAGTATTGACCATCTTGGAGGTAGAAGTAAGCTGGATCCTCGGGGACCGGCTCTAAATCTGGCCATACAAAACCAGAGGTTAGACCTCTAATAGCAAGTACCACAAGGAAGGACGATATGAAGGACTAAACCAGTAAGTAAGAGAATATAATAATAGATCTCTGCTTTCCACTATGATTCATATAACATCACGACACTTCGAACCAACCTCCCAACCAAACAAGGACAGAAGTTGGCCCGTCATGTCCTGACATTCTGATCATCTCAGTTAGGCAACAGAGTAGGTACAGTACACAAACAAATCATCTTGAACGGCCAATCAACTACTACAGCTTGCTATTGTGAGTCCCAAGTTATCCTGGAATATGCAAATAGGGATTCCTCAGTTCTTACTATGTGCGAACAATGCTAGTCTATCCAGTCAATCAATTGTGCCAATTATGTAATTAGACGAGTCCCAGCGGGATGCCCGTCGTTAATATAGCATGTATAATTTAATATAAGCAGATACCGTTTCCTGCCCGTGTGACAGATTTACAGTATCTGTGGGAACCAGCCGGCCTGTCGGGCACACTAGTCCCAGGAGGGCTGCCATGTAAGAACTCGGGAATCCATTCTCTCCATGCCATCATTATTTTATTTAACTTAAAGCCTCTATGTTAAGCGAAATCACATGCCGTGGATCATGGTCATTCAAATGAGTACTTTTGTACGGGGTATGTACGTCCCGGAACCAGAATACTGGAGAGTGGGGGCAGACATAGCCAGCTACGCAATCCCAAAGTATGTTAATACTCTGGAATCACGTATAAGCTGTCAAGACATGGGGGTTACTCTACAAGCCATCAGTCAATCCTATGGTTTAACAATCCTAGGTATCTCAATCACAGGCAAATATACAGGAGCAAAGAGTATGATCACCATACATAAAATAGTAAGGCGTCCCAAACCACATATACATGAATGATCATGAAGCTAGTACCACAAAGCTGATGACTAGCTAGAGTATTAGTCGTACATGATAAGGACTAGCTATAGTCTAGAATACACATATCATGTTTATGCCCGTAGGCTACAATATCAAGGAAAATACCAAAACACGAGCTAAACACGTGCTCGGGGCTAAACGTTACAAGAGGAGAATTTACATATCAGTGAAGAATGAAGAAGAAATCCACTGAGGCACTCTGGTGCTCCGGCTGGTCACCGTCGAGTAGATGGTACGGTAGATCCTTCGGGCTCTTCTATCAGAACCTGGCCATGTAAAACCAGTGGGGTCAGACCCCAAATAGCAAGTACCACAAAGGAGGCCGAACTATGAACTTAAAACCAGCAATCATTAGCAAACAACAAGCAAATAAGTAAAGGAGGATCGAGATTTGTGCAGTACCAATGCACTTATCCCGAACATAGGGAGACAGTAAGTAAATCATCATTGACATAAAGTAAACTGGAGACATGTTAAATAAATAGAACTGGGAAGGTGATATACGATGAGATAACCATGGGACTATTCAGATAATCAGGTTACAACCCGTAAACCAAACAAGGACCGGGGTTGTAACCCTTCGTCTGAACAGAACTTGGTTTCTCCCACCATTTATCGGCAGAATAAAATAAGAAATCAGGACATGTAACAATCTTGTACAGATCAAGACAAGACTTGCACTGAGTAGACTCCATCCAATCAATCACGGTCAATCATTGCCTACGGCTTTCTACATTAACTAACTAGGGTTATCATAAGCCTAGTTACTATCAAGATGCAAAGAGATTTCCAAGTCCGGTTACCCGTTTGTTACTACCTGAATGACCCCAACAAAGAAAAGGAAAAGATAGCATGATATAGCAGACACACTGTAGTAAGATATATGTATCCTAAGGTACCACACTCGACGGCGGGCTGGAAGTGCGCTCATCTCGACGGATAGCAACAAATCCCATGTATATATAATATATATATAATATATATATATATATATATATATATATATATATAGGCCGGGATCAAAGGGGCAACAGGTAACTGGGAAAGTCTCTCCATGAACTACTGGATTATTCTAGTAATTAGCCTTAGTCCATTTCAGTATGAATCCCTGACCGTAGGAAACCAGGGATTCATGTCCTAGACATGATGCAAGACGAGACGGGTTCATTTGTACAAACACAATCACCCACGGTGTTAGGATACTAATTAATTCTTGTCAGGAGTGGCCACGACGGGCCACTATCATTATCATTATTACTTATCAAGAGTACGCCACGACGGGCCATTATCATTATTACTTATCAAGAGTGCGCCACGACGGGCCACTATCAAGAATTATCATGTCAAGTTATCACTGTCAATTATCATGGCAAGTTCATCATGTCAAGTTCATGGTCAAGAGTGCACCACCACGGGTCACTGTCGTGTCAAGTCATTTATCAAAGAAGTAAAATACTTGCACAATTAAACAATATATTTATAATATATATTCCTGAAGCCAAGGAGAAACTCTACAACTTTCATGTTGGGAGTGGGAAAAATTCTGACCACAATTCAGACAAATAAAATATTTAAACAATCAAAGTGGGACCCATGCGGTCCAAAAGTGGAAGAACAAACATGCGGTCAAAGAGAGTGGGAGGCCTCCCATGCGGCCAGAAAATAACAAAAGGGGCCATGCGGCCAAGAATGGGTGGGAGGCCATGCGGCTCCAAAATTAAATGCCAGCAAGAAACATTTCCGCAATCAGAAAAGACAAAGAGAGTGGGACCCGTAATGAATACAAGCTTCCACTTCAGCAAGCAAGTCAACTAAAGGAAGCTATGTGGGACCCCCACAATAAATGAAATAAGAAAAGGTTCACGTGAGCTAAAATATCATCAAGCAATTATTAATGCTATAATTATCCATGCGGCTCACCCTCATATTGCTTGAAAGTACAAACAAACAAACAAATAAATAAATAAATAAATAATAGCCATGCGGTTGTCTTATTTCCAAGCCCACGTGAAGGCTTGCCAAGCATGCATGCATTTTAGCTCAGGTTAGTGCCTTCAAGGCATTAAGTTATAAAGTAAAGACTTGAATGCAAAATGCATTAAGTCATAAAGTGAGGTTTAAATGCAAAAGTATTAACAGTAAGGTCTCAAGTGCAAAATGCATTAAACTATAAAGCAAGGTCTTTAAATTCATTAAACTATAAAGCAAGGTCTTAAGTGCAAAATGCATTAAACTATAAAGAGCCTATGCGGCTAACTTTTCTTAAAAAGGTGCATTAAAGTATTTTTTATAACTATAAGGCTTAAAGTGTAAAAAAAGCACTCAATACATATAATACTAAGTTCTTAATGCATAAAGTAATGCATTAAATGCTTGGGTTCAAGCCCATGCGGCTCCAAGGCATTAATAAATGCTAAAAATTGCAATTGAGGAAACCATTACATGCATTCTTTGAATGCATGCGGCTCTGCATGAATTAATGCATGAAGAATGCATGAATGGCATTCTTAGAGGGCTATGCGGCTGTGCATGGATTTATGCGGCTCATTTGGGCAAGTCTGCATTAGAAAAGTGCATTCAAGTAATGCTTGTCCCATGCGGCTAGTTGAAAAATGCTAGAAAATGCATTCAATGCATTCTGACACAAGCAATTATTTAATGTGTTAGCAAAAGTGCATTTAATGCCATTTCTGAAGCAAAACATTATCTAATGCTTTTGCATTATGGAAACAAGCAGTGCATTTAATGCTTTAGGAAGGCATGCGCTGGTGTTCAACAATACATAAAATGCAAATTCTCATGCGGCTAGCTCTCAATAATTCATTAAAGGCAAATTCTCATGCGGCTAGCTTATAAATGCCATCATGTCAGGAAGCAATTAATGCTGCCACGTCCATGCGGCTAAGCAAGACTTCTGTGGCCAAAACAAATGCAAGCCAGCAATAATTTGTTGCCAACTGAGAAGAAGTTTATGAAAAATACCATGGCTTCTCCATACCACCAAACTTCCAACCGGAGTCCAAATTCGGACTTCCATAGGTCAATTCGGGGTAGAATGAAATTATCTACAATATGGAACCATCAAATAACAAGAATATGCAAGTTTAATCAGATCAAAACCCATAAAAACCGAAATTCCTTTAAAGCTAGATCTACAACAATCTAGCCATCAAATTAGAAAACTCCAAGCTCTAAACATGCTTAGAATGTAACAATAAAGAGAATGGAACAAACGAAATGAAAATCGTCCAATATTCGCAAGATGTACTTGCCTTGGGCTGGAGGAAGAAGATGAAGATAGAATGAAAATAATGGAGAAGAGAGAGTGGTAGGGGCTTATATAACAAGCTCAAGCAATCTCCACCATTCATTCCTCTCCACTAAATCTAAACCATCCACCTCATAAGGAACCAATAAACCAAACCAAGTCCAAGTGAAACCGAACCAAATAAAACCAAGTCCAAGTTAAACCAAGTCATGAAAATCCAACATTTCGGAAAATATTAAAACATCACAAAAATCGAGAAATACGAAATACCACTCAAATAAATACATGTCCGTATAAAATACCGATACAGTGAGACGGGTCTCACAGGGTACGATATGCGCAACTCTACAACGATACCCGTGCGGCTATGTTGTAGGTCTTACATAGCGTAATGCAACAATCAAGTCTAACCATGGAGTAATCATGCCTTGACCATAAAGTACACTTGTTGTTTGTAAGAAATAAATAACTAAATAAATAAATAAATAATTTGAAACCTGCATGTGCCTGTAAGCCAATATTCAGGATCGGCTAATCGATTGCAATAGTTCATTACATGAACGTGTCTCATTCATTCAATTCAATAAGACGACTAGCCAGTCTCTTAGTTCCAACTAGGAACGCATGATCAATTATTAGTCAATGTCACAATCATTATCAATGGTGACAAGGCATGAAAATCAAATAGTATTCAGTGGGGTCGAGTCTATAACTCCTCAGAGTTAAGTTCCAGCCTTACTGGGTATCCATGGATCAATCAAGACACATGACACATTCCCCATAACAATCTGTATTATCAATATTAACCTATCATGATTTATCAAGTTCATGCAAAAAGGCGTAAGGATGTAATAGAAGAATTATCATGCCATCATTAAATGAATAAGTTATAGAACAAATAGTAACACCCAGGTTAAAAAGTCACGCCAAGTCTAGTAGGTTATACTAAGGCCAACAAGTCACGCCAACAAGTCCCGCTAAGACCAATAAGTCACGCCAACAAGTATAGTCGGAGTGAGCGTGACTAAAAATACACGCACGCACAGAGTGAGCGTGACTAAAAATACACGCACGCACAGAGTGAGCGTGACTAAAAATACGTGCACGCACAGAGTGAGCGTGACAAGTCACGCACGCAAACACAGCGTAAGCGTGAAAAGTCACGCACGTAAATGTCACGCACGAAAAGACGTGAGCGTAACTCAAAAGTCACGCACGCACGAAAAGACACGTGCGTGACTAAGAATTCACGCTGGCACGTAAGAACGTGAGCGTGACTCAAATTCACGCAAACACGTAAAGACGTGTGCGTGACTAACGAGCAGTTAACCATACGAACTATCTATCTCCGAAACCACGCTAAGTTGGTGGACCAAAACCCATAAACAGCCGAAAATGTAACAACTTAGATCTAGAGAAAACAAGCCACAGAAATCAAAAATGTCAAGCACTAAACTCTCTCAGGATCATGAGAGGAAGAGTAATGATCCATAAAATGGATGAAGGAGAAGCAAGATTGCACTTGCCTTCTCCTGCTGCTGGTAGGTGGAGAGTGATGAGAGGAAGAAGAAGTAATGGTGAGAATGAGTAAGAAGAGAGAGAAGGAGATAGGAGCTTTAAATAGGGGGAGTGGTGGTAGATGGGGTGTTGGGCCGGGTCCAACCAATGCAACCCGAAAGCAAAGCAGAGGTTAAAAGCAGGAAATAAAATACAGAAATAAATGCAGGAATAAAATTGCAGGAAATAAAATGCAGAAATTAATTAACATGAATTTAAAAGAATTAAAATACAGGATAATACATGATAAATACTAATAAAGATACATGAGTTGCACATGTATAAAAATACGCATTCCGGGAACGGGGAGTGACACTGTCCCTTAATTTCCAACCATGTCTTTCTCACTCTTCTTCCTTTATATTTCTCACCCTTAATTTCTCCCATTCTTTCTTGCTTCCTCTCTCTCTCTGTGGTTAGGAAGCAAAGGGGCGTTTGATCGTCGGTGAACCGACGTCGTCTAGGTCATCTCTCATTCCTCACTACAACAAACTAGGTTAATAATGACACTTTTTTTACGACACTTTGTAAATAAGTGTCATTAATTTTGTTTAATAATGACACTTTTCTGAAACGTGTTGTTGTAATTAAATATTTATCATTATATATGACACATTATTAAAATATCGTAAACATAAATCCAACAACACTTTTAGGAACACCTTAAAATGTCATATATTATTATATACTAAACACAAAACTTTTAAAGTATTATCCCAAATTTTATTTTCCACACATTATTTTATTTTGTCGCTCTTTCTCAATATTTTGGAGCTTCAGCCCGCGATAACACCCTCCTCCCTCTCTCACATTTCCCATTTTTTCTAAACTCTCTTCTTTACTATTTTTCTTTATCATTTTCGGTTGATTCCTCTCTCTCTCTCTCTCTGAGGTTGGGGCGGTATGCAAAAGGACTGTCATCACCACAGCGTGTCTTCAATCTCGGAGGTTAGGAATTTTGTAAGTTCTTCATCGTGTGAGAGGTATCGCATGGACCTTCACCAGAACTCAGTTATTTTGTCGTCGATTTGTGGCCGACGGTGGTCGTTCCTGTGCTCGATCTACTCGACGGGATAAGATCGAGGTTCTCCGGATCACAGTAAGTTCATATATGTTTCTTTCATGATTTTGACTAGATTTTGCTTTCTTTTTCTTTTAATAAGAACTTGTTTTCTTTCCAATCAATCCACTGAAATTAATTGAACTCTGAACTATTCTTGTTGGATCTGCTAACCACGTGTTTGTTGATTTGTCTCAGAGGAGGTACCTGAGTTCAAATTTGTTGAACTTCAGGAAGGGGATTCAAGATCAGTGTTTTTGCGGTTGTGAGTCAGTAAAATCTCAGAACACTTCCTATTTCTTGTTCTTAATTGTTGATCGAGTTTTCCTCGACAAGCTGTGTGTCGAGAAATTGACCGTTGACTGTGTGTGATCTTGATGACACGGTTTCTGCTCGTGTCCGTGAGCAACACTCCGGTACGTAGTCTTTATGTCTCAGTTCACATTTCTGCTAATGGAAAAAGTTGTTTAATGTTATGTTTGCAACGTGACCCATCAACTTGTCCAACAAGATCATCTTTTTTGTTCGGGATCCAACATGTTCAGGGAGATGTTGCCTTCTACCTTAGATGGGAGCCATATTATGGTATAATCACCATCATTTGCTGATCGTTTTTTCTTATATATTTATGAGAAATGATTTTAGACCATTTGTCTATATATGCTAGCTTTTTTGTTATATAATAACCAGTCAAGATGTTATCAAATTTTTTAATTTCAATGGGTTATCACAAATGAAGTGCTGGAACATCTAGAGCTATTTGGAGGCATTTTACCAAAGCTACCTAACACTCAAGCATGTTTTTGTTGTAGCATAAAAGATTGATGTAGTTCATAATGGTAACTGAGCATGTAGGCTTCATTTGTATAGTTCTGGCATGTTTTCCTTGGTTGAGTACACGTGTTATTACCTTTTTCTAGAGCTATATTATGTATCACAAAATTATTTGATTTTTCTGGGTTTCCCTTAACCTGTAGGAATCAGAGGTGTTATTTGTTCTTTCTTAGTTTAGTAAATTGACTCTCCTAGGACACACTCCAGCATAGAATCATATGTACAAAGGTTTCAATACAGTGAAGTAGAAAGCTATGCCATGCTAATCCCTTCTGCTGTGGGGATTGAATGTGAGTTTTATGAGCACATAGTTGTAGTTGGTAAAACTTGTAGTAAAATGTTTTCATATACATCTTTGATTTCAACAAAGTAGCAGAGCAGAGCAGAAGAAAACTGACTGATAGACTTTTACCAGGGGTACTGGTACTGGTTGCAATTAATTACTACGAAGCCCTCTGATGCTTAAGTTTGTTTGAAATATATATTTAATCGAGACTTAAGTTAGAGAGGGCTTTAAGTTTTTCAGAACCCAAATGCAAAACTCGATGATGTAGGAAATGAGTGGTTTGGTTAAAATAATTGGCTAAATTAAAGACTAATTAAAACCAGGAGTATATATCCATTACCAAACAAACACACATACACCACATTGCAGTGACTGCTAGAACAAGCATTGCAGATGCCGCCACATTAGTTCTTGTAGCATTCAATAGGCATATATATATATATATATATATATATATATATATATATATATATATATATGTGCTTCTTATTTAAAATAGGAGCAATATTACTACTTTTTTTTGGCTCATTTCATGATTGGTAGAATTCAAATGTTACTCACAATAAGCCTTTAGTCAAATATTGTACTTAAAGGTGAATAATGATCCTAGTCTTCCAATAAATCTTACTACCATGTACAGCTGAGTCCAATATTGATTGATTCATCTTTTCCATTATTTTTGAAATTTGTCAACATCTATCTTCTTTATCAACATGTACAGTACTGAAAGAAAATACCGATTGTGTCAGAAATAAAAGTGACACATAAATATTAGCATTCAAAGAATCAAAGTTACAACCGAATTCCTTGTCCCCAAATATTAGCTAACTCACTGAAGCATTCCTTTCAATGAATAGACAATTAATGTGATCGGTTATCCCTACATGACCCTATCGATCACTATGCATATGTCGATCTCGATGAACCGCCACAAGCTAGCTTTGTACTCAGTGAAACTTTTGTCATGTCATAATAAGCCGTGTGAGCACCTATTTACAGTGTATTTGGGAGATTCGAACTCGTGATCAACACTTTTTGAGTTGGGGGCAGTTGCTCTTTTGTGAGAGATTTTCTTTTGTAATAATTAGTTTTGTAAATTCTTTGGGGTAGAATGTGCAATCACAATTAAGCGAGAGTTAAGGACATTCATGTTATGCTCACTCAGAAGACTTTCTTAACAGTATACATATATTATACATATCCTTGCATAATAACCTTCACCTTAGATAGGAGATTTTCATAGAAACTGAAGTAAAATGACATTGACTAGTCTTAAAAACTCACAACACTGGTATTAAATCTGCACAAGATTCTGATACTAAGCCAAATTGATCTTTTTTTAAAGGTTGGTAAACTTACAATAGATTTTTTTTTTGCTTTAAATGGCTTTTTGACGTATGTGTATGCTATATATATGTTTTGGAAACAAATTATTTATCAACCTACACAATTGGTGCCATATTTTATTTGTTTTTTCTTACTTCTTCTCTCTATTGTTCAAGATTTTTAAACTAGCTAGCTAGTTTGCATACATGGATTGCTAGCTATTTCATGTTACTTGGGAAACCAGCATCCAGAGACTCCAATATACTTTTTTGTTTAGAGTATGTGAAAGGAAGTGAAAGAAATAACAATTCAATGAATGTACCATACATGATTTTCTACCAAAGAGTGAGAGTAGCTAGTTAGAAGGAACTGTGCTAGCTAGATCCTCTAATTCGTTATATATAGGTAACAACCAATGCAGACCACTAGAGAGTACAAAACAAATTACGTATCACTATGTTTGTGTCATGTTTAATTACCACTAACACCTGGTTGTATGTAGCTGCTATGAAGCGGAGGAGACTCCAGTCTTTCGAGTCCAGGTAATAAGCCTCCTTAACCCTTTCCCTAGTGTTATTCATCAGAAATTGACCTGGTGCACTATGGATGGGTTGCTTCTCTTCTTCATCACCCTCCCATTTCTTACTTTTCTGTTATAGTTTGGTTAGAAGTTTCTGGTTTGTTTTAGGTTGTATTGGCTGAAACCCGACACTTACCGAAGCTTTTGAGTCTTGACTGCAAGGCTTGATAATGGGCATAAGTGACTACTACCAATTTTTGGGGCATGTTTCAGGTGAGTATATGTGCAAATACGACTTAAAATGAGTGATACATATCAGCATTGACCAATTTTCAACCTTTTTACTGTGCACCGCTGACTTAAATATTTTTAGAGAAACATTATTTTATTATTCAAGGATCCGAGTAATGTATGAAAACAAGTGAAAGATAACATCCCATCATGCTTATTGGATCAAATATAACGAAATAGCGTTTCAAAAACTCCATCTACTACTCCACAGGTAAGATATACAAGTAACAATAAAAATATTTTATCTCAAATGATACTAGTATCAAATATAACATTCCTTCATTCTTTGTTGTAGTCACATAGTGGAAGTAGTCGTCATTTGTTGAAAGACCAAAAATGTAAGTTGCTAAATTGGATGGATCCGAAGGAAATCGTTGCAATTGGACGATTGGTGACAGATGATCTGAAAGCGGTGGTTTATGGTACACCTCTTGGAAAAGATGTCTCTCGAGTTTGGGTAGATATTGCTTTACAACCCAAAGAACTACTATTTAGACCATGTTTCGGTAATGACACAATAGAAGACATCGTTGAAGTACTACTGCATGGCCGACCATACACATTACGCCGTTGGATGACTAGGTACGATAATCTATTCTCAGTTTTAGTTTTTTTCATAACCTCAATCCATACTCTATTCCCAGCTCTAGAAGTTCCTAAACTTTACACATTATGCCGTTGGATGACTAGGTACGATAATCTATTCTCAGTTTTAGTTTTTTTCATAACCTCAATCCATACTCTATTCCCAGCTCTAGAAGTTCCTAAACTTCCTTCTAACTGGTGATCTATGGCTTCATGTTTCACATATACCCAATCAGTTCCTAAGCTTGGATTCTTCTATTTTTAGATGTCAATGCTAATATTTGCAGCTAATTCTGTTTGTTAATAATAAAAATATTAGTGGATTTGGTCATCTGGTGTTTGCTAAGAGTAAGCATTCTGGTGATGGTAAGGGAAATTCTTCAATTGATTACGATTTGGGGGTATTGGTATATGGTGATTTTATGTTGGAAGAGTATACTAGAGAGAGTGACATGTCTTAATAATTGAGATTGAGCTTTAACATTTAGTGGCTATTTAATCAGTTTATCAGGATACATGATCTTGTGTGAACTTATTTTTTATAATAATACTAATGTGTTTTTTTTCTCAATTTTGTGTAGGTTGACGTGTAAATTTTTGATGGTTGTGGATATAAGCTAGAAGGAAAGAGTAGATCGAGCTACATTTTGGCCTACATACATTTTGTATGGAAATGGAATGGTTTAGTTGAATTTGAATTTCTTGGATTCTCTATACATTAAAATTTTATTTTGGACTACTATTTCAATCACTTTAGGCGTACAACTACTTTTTGTACATCTTGAATGTTTTAATGAAAAATGTATGAATTTATTTATTTTTGCAAATCTTTTCTATATCTTGATTGATTGAAATGAAAGTTACGATTGAAATTGTTGAAATCAAAATTGTGATTCAGCATGTATTTTTATATGGTTAATTGTATGTGATGCAGAACAGGTTATTCAGATATGAAATTGTGTAGCAGATTTATAGCACTCAAAACGTTAAAATGTAATAGCGTTCCAAAATGCTATTGGTGCATAGCACTATGAATTGTTGGCCGCTATCACGATAGCATATGACGAACGCTATAATAAATTAATAACATAATTAAATTCTACAGCATTCATGAAAGCTATGGTAAATCAACAACATTAAAGAACGCTATGAATCATCTACAACATTCATGAACGCTATCATTTATCAACAGCATTCAAGAAATGCTATAGACCATCCACAACATTCATGAACGCTATAATCCATCTACAGCATTCACGAACGCTATAAACCATCAACAGCATTCACGAACGCTATAATCCATCTATAGCATTCAAGAACGCTATAATGTTATAGCGTTCACATACTATAGTGGGGGCAATTATAGCAGACAAAATATGCTATAGAAGGCTTTCTATAGCGTTTGGTGCATGCTATTGTAGGCCATATTTGTTGTAGTTTTACTGGACAATTATGGTGAGACTCTCAACGTTGCTACTAATATTTTAATTTGTCGCTTAGTGCTCCTTTATAGGGTGATATGTCTGATAGAGTATGGTACGAGATAAAGAGCCACCATGCAATCACCTTCGAGTATTTGGTTGTAAGGCCTTCGTTTATGTACCGAAGGAAGGATGAGAGATCCAAACTTAAGCCAAAGACGAAGTAGTGCATTTTTGTTGACTATGGTCGGGATAAGTTTGGCTATACACTCTATGACCGGAGGAAAGAAAGATCCATAGAAGCAAGGACTTGATATTCATCGAGGATCAAACCATGACCAACAATTAGGATTCGGAGATGCCTTTTAAGGTTGAGGAATTTCCTGGGTTAAAGTCATCATGCTTCGAGCTACTTCTAGAGGACACTGTAGAGAATTAAATTACGGGGGAGGGGGGGACCTTGATCATCAACCTGTTGATGGTGAAATTGATCCATAGGAGGATGAGCATGCCAAGAAGGTAGTTCGTAAAGGGAATGAGGTTGTCGGTATATAAAGTTGTAACCCTTTTCTCAAAATTTTGATATATTTTTATTTATTTATTTGAATTAAATGTAATTTTATAAATAATTATTTAATTAATTATTAGGATAAATGATTTTAGCCATGGTTGAGTTTTGGAGCACAAGGTGATTAGAAATCGTGGTACGGATAGTGCAATGGCGTGCTTTGGCTAGTGTATTAGTCCTGGTAGGGAAGGCCGAGCCATAGCGATGTCCAAACTAGGAAAACCAGGCCAATTTGCGACTTAACCCTTACCGAAGTTTTATTCATTTATTATATATATTAATGAGTTTTAGGGAACCCGATTGTACCGAACTAGTCCAGACTGGACCCGAACTGAGCCCAAGCCCATGTAGTCATGCGGCACGTCCAATGACATTCGTGTTGGTGGAATTTGGTATGAGTGCATGGGCCACCACAAAAACTTGTCACTATCCGCACCCATTTTTTTTACTCATAATGGCAGGACAGCAGCGCACTGTCGCCATTTATTTAAATTATGGAGACTACAGATTCACTGCAGCCAGCAGCGCACTGGCGAGGTACGACCCCTGGAGTTGATATTTGTTTAGAAAAATATTAGTTATAGAATATTGCTAAAACTATGGCTAGTGGTCCTCTTTGATCGTAGTTACCCTGGTGTCGAGATAAGGTAGAGTATCTGATAGCATATCACATCTGAATCACGGAACCAAGAGTTTACCACGCCCGGGTATACGGACGAGGCATAATTCTCGGTGAAATGACTTCAGACATGATTACAAGTTTAGGATACTATAGAGGATAGGGCAATGCCATGTTGTCCCATAAGGTCCAAAGCCAATATTAATGGAAGTTTTATAAGTTAGGTGGTAGGTCTCCCAACATAGCAATGTGTTCCTTGTGATCTATTTACGAGGTAATTGACTGACACTAATAGGTTACCTGGAATATAGAATTTAGAGGTCCATAACCCATTAGTCGACCAAGGCCTTATGGATAAGAAGATAGTAGGACCGTATAAGCAAGAACACCGGGTAAGGTTTTGATTCTCACAAAACTCGAACTACTTGTGCCTCCTTTCAAAAATCTCGCATACTTGTATTTGGACTATCTTGACCAATGCTGCTACTACAGCCTAGTTTTGCAAGCTTACTCTTTTATCGAGCTTGATTCAAGACATATGTTTAGTGGGAACGCCTACTAACATATTGTCTAATCAGAATCGATGTATTACGGTCTGATCATCGTAGTGCACCCGGTTCACTCTCCCTCTGATTAACCTACGTGGATTGGGATATAGATGTCTCTAGGATCTCATCCACGACTGCATTGACAATTTTTCTTGAATTATACATTCGCCTTTGAATCACGTAATTGTATTCAGTGACATCTCCCTTGAACTCTTTATGGCTTTGTATTTCACTGATTTGGAAAGACGAAAGCTCGTAATTGGTAGAGAGATACGGAGTATCCCTATGGCTATGATAGTTTTGTACACAAGTGTAACTACCATCGGCCAGCCATGTGACTAGAACCTTGCCTTGAGTTACTCTCTTCTCGACCCCCAAACTGCTATTGGGACCTTCTAGCCATCTGAAATTGAGAATGATTAGGGTTTTACCCTTAGTCAAAATGCCAACCTAGGAGACTATCTATTCTCAAGGAACCAAATATCGTGAGCCTCTAACTATTTGCCTGAAGCTCGCTTTAACTAGCAACCCTTAAGCCTTAACCCAACCTTTCTTCGATCGAGCCCACAGTTTAGACATGAGATGGATAGACAGGGCAATCATTTACCATGACTATGGTAGACTCATCCCGAGATTGGTTCCAACAAATATTGCCCTAGTTATATAAATTTTATATTAAGACCTAACTAGTGTTGGAACACCACAGTCACTAGCTTAGCCAATACCATAGCTTAAATACTCTGTCATATTAGGAACTACCAGTTGTCAACAGCCCATACCACTAGAACCCTTGTGACAATAGTCTGGCAGGCTTGATACAAATAGAAATTTATGACTCAGTTGTTCGAAACCTTTTCGTAGGATGTGCCTTAGAGTTGGTTACCCCGTCGATAACTCTTGTATACTGTGGACGAGTAGGTCATTCTATTTTATCGACCATGTGTCATTGTACACACTCATTTTTCATTTATTGAGGAACGATCCTTGACTTGACTTATATCTGCCGTATTCCGTTACGCCGTGCCTTATTCTTTATTAACAAGAGTCGAGGTACAATATCCGGACTTTGGAATTCTTCTAACCTTATTATTCCTAAAACCATGTCCTAGCCTCTAAGGGTGAGTGCACTGTAGCCCTCTAAAATTTTGGAATATACGAGGATTACCGATTGATTGGAATAATATCAACTAGGATGATAATTAGTTCCCGTAGACTCCACTTTCCATTAGATCATTTTGAGTCCCCAGTCGTGTCATTAATAATCGGAGCGCGAGACCAGCTGTTACCTTCCAACAAATTTTATATGCAAGATCTAGATGAGCCCACCTTCATCTAGGTATATCATGTCCCACTCAAATACGTCCCCTTGTACTCTTTTTGTGGTACGACTTTCAGGTCAGAAGGACTAGCTATAACCCTTACCATAATACCAGTATACTTCCTGACTTCCATTAGAGCCTCAACCTCGACTCAAATCATTCGACCCAATATATGGTTATGATCTATTCGAAGCCCACTACGACATGTCACTAGTGTGCCATTCAATGTGTTTTCTCGTGTTACTTAAACACAAAAGTCACGGAAGGCGCATCTTCAAGGCTTACATAACCTATTTAACCAACCCGACTGGCGACTAGCTCAACCACTTGGTAGAAACCTATTCTAGGTTACCCTAGCCTAGTAGAAATAGTTTTATCATTGGAATCTTGTCCAATCAATATAGACTGAAATCCTAGGTTCATCCAACCCACGATTGATGTCCAATCAGGAATCCATTAAGACCCAGTAAAATCCATCCATACATACCACCATTTTTGGAATATAAAACCCATCATACATATCACATGTAGTCATTCCAATTTGTACAAGTTTATATTTTTTCTGTAAATGTAAAACTTGGGAATATTGTAAGTTTAAATTAATTCTGTGAATGAGCATTACTTGTGATTTTGAGCATTGTGGCTATACAACGTTCTACCGCCGACACTGCGGCGTAGGCTGGCTTGGACAGTCTCGTATCCGTTTAAAAAAACGGTTGCGGGTCGTGACAAAAGCAGCATAGGTTCTATTAAGAAGGAACACAAGAGAGCATTGACCATCTAGGAGATACTCACCAGATGAGTATGTGGCATTGACTAGATGGAAGAGAGCCCGAAAGCTTCACAGAGACAAAGGAAGACATACATGTAAAAGTGGATGTAAGCCATGCAGGAGAAGATAAGTTTCTTATAAGCAAACTCCACTTTTGAGCTAGTACGGTTGCCTAAAGGCAAGAAGACTTTGAAGGATCAATGGATGTTCAAAGTAAAGTAGACAGAAGATGTTACTCGCCCTCGATACAAAGTAAGGCTTGTAGTTAAAGAATATAGTTAGAAAAGGGCATGGATTTCGATGAAATCTTCTCACATGTCGTCAAGTTACCATCTATTCGGTAGTAGTAGTAGCGTTAGTAACCTGTTTTAACTTAGAGGTTAAGAATATGGATATAAAGATGACATTCCTCCCATTGATTTAGACGATGAATTATACATGGAGCATCAGAGAGATTTTATGATCAGGATAAGTCACATGTAGTTTGTTGGTTGAAGAAGAGCTTGTATGGTCTGAAGCAGGATACGAGGTAGTGGTGCATAAATTTTTAATCGTCTATTGGGAGCATGGTTATGCAAGGAAGACTTCGGACCAATTTGTGTTTGTGAAGTATTTTGTTGAGGATGATTTTAATATTTTATTACTTTATGAAGATGATATGCTATTGGTGGATCGAAATGCCACCAAGATAGCAGAGTTAAAGTGCCAAATGGGCGTTGTCTTCTCTATGAAGGAATTGGACGCAATGAATACTATTCTTGGGATAGAGCTCAGTCGAGAGAGAGAGAGAGAGAGTCCAAGTTGCTTTACTTGTCCCAAAAGTACAAATCCATATCTTCGAGGGTTATCATAAAGGTTAATATTAGGAATTGATATTTATACTAAGGTAAAAGTTTTGAACCTAACGAATAAGAAGGATCCATTGATTTATGATAAAGGAGAATGACATTGAATATAGACTAGCATGAGAAGAGATTGATTCCAATGCTACATGGAATAGAAATTGTATAGTTGAGACTTTAGAATCAAGTTTAAGGGTTTGATAAATAGTATTATACAATTGTTTTTTTAGGAATGACATACAGATTTACCTATTGGAGAATGAAGACAAATACAAATGGTGGATCATTACCATTTAGGATGAGTTGTAGTGGATGATAAAGTACTTATTAGTTAGTAGAAACACTACTAAAATGTCAAATCAGCGACGCCAGAGGACGTCGCTAAAAAGGAAAAATACGTTGCTAAATCTATTGGCGACGTATTTAGCGACGTTTCGACGTAGTCGCGATTTGCCTAGTCGCTAAACACCAGGACGTCGCAATACGTCGCTATTGCGACGACAGTTAGCGACGCAGTCGTGTCGCTAATTCAGCGACTACAAGCGACGTACAACGACTCTGTTTGCCGACTTATCTAGCGACATTTATCGACGTTACATACGTCGATGCTGACCTGGCATGGTAGCAAAATGGCAACGTTCTGTGACGTTTAAAGTCGCTATATTGCCGACACATAGCGACGTTTTAGCGACGTCGTATTTAGCGACGTTTAGTGACGATCAGCGACGGGTTAATCATATTTAGCGACATTCCGATACTTACTTAGCGACGTGCGTGTTCGTCGCTGTACGTCGCTAAACGTCGCTGAACGTCGCTAAATTTGGTAAAAAAAAAAAAAATACAGCATTTACAGCAGCACCTACAGCAGCATTTGTAGCAAACAATATGAAACACAATCAACACCTACAGCAGCATTTTCTTGGGTTCGCCGACCCCTTCGATGGAATACTACTCAACACCGGCTGATCAGGAGGAGCAGCACGAACACAAAGTATCAAACAATATGAAACACAATCGCGAACACGTATGAAACATAATCAATCACTCAACACAGATATATGAAAAATTTTAACAACAGTGTCAAACATAATGAAACACAATAACAATGTATGTAGAAACATAAAAGACCCAACAATGGGCCATTACACAACAATATATATATATGTCGACTACGGCTGATCAGGAGGAGCATCACCGCTCCTGGAAAGAAGGTAACATACTGCTCCGGTGTAAGAACCACCAACGACGATGAAGGATGAGGCAATGCAACCGTTGTAGAAGGAGGCAGTGTAACCGCTGGAGAAGGAGGTAGTGTAACCGCTGGAGATGGGTGCATCTGCGTCTCCTCTATGGCTAGCAGTCTAGCGCTGCATTGCTCCATGCAAGCCGCTATCCTAGTAACGGTGCCGTGAATGGACTCCTGCGTCCCCTGTACGTCCCTCACGGTGCGCTCGAGCTCGTCAAAGCGTGCGGTGATCGACGCAGCGTCCCCTTGCGCCTGAGACCCTGGTTGCTCAGAAATCCTCCTCAGGATATCGTCGCACAGCTCAGCAATCTGGCGGGCATGGTATCCTCGACTCGGGACGACTCGGCCAGTGAGGGCTGTGAATGCGCACTAGCAGAGGGAGTCCTGGATGCCTGCGTCGCAATAAATGCGCCGTAGGACCCCGTACCGTAGTACGTACCTCTATAAAGACCCCAACAGCGGTCTTCCAGAGCTCGTCCTCCGACTGAGGCGGAGAGGGCTGCGATGTACCAACCCTTCCCTCTGCTGGCGCACTAGCACTCGCACGCTCACGTAGCCTAACAAACTCGTCCTAGAAATATTGTGCATCTCTATAAATCAGTACTTACCTAAATTAGCCTAATAAACGTCTAAAGTATTTTATTACTAACTATATGGTTATCTGTATATTCTTCAAGTTATGTTAAAAATTAACGAAATCTAAATTAGTACTTGCATAGCTCTAAGTAGCCCGGTCGTCGATGAGCTTCCCGTCCTTCCGGTGGGTGGCTAGGAAGACGGTCACCATATTTTCGTCCTCACCCTCTGTACCTGCGTATTTGTTATATTTTATTCTTTAGTGAAATAGAAAATTATATACTCCTACTATCAATAAAATCTTATATATTGCAATAAATTACATACCAGACGACGAAAATGCTCCGTCATAGGAATCGATCCACCACACTACTTTTCGGCCCTCGTCCTAGCCGCCTTCGCCTTCTCCGACCGCTCTCGGTATCGGGCTCCTCAAATCGAGCCCTCATCGTGGTCCACTGGTCAGGCGTGATCCAACCAGCAATCGGCTTTCCGGAGGATGACGAGCTTTCTAATCGTCAATTGTATCACAGATCAGCTTGGCGGCGACGGAGGAAAGCCCCAACTGACATTACGCGGCTCGAAGCAAAATCGGGATACACTCGATCAAAGTGCTTCCACGCTTCCCCGTCGGATGGATGATCCAGTACTCCATCTATTTGTTTCTGCTTGTGCCAACTCATATTATCAGCTGTCTCCTTTGCCATAAACAACCTCTGCAACCGCGCGTCAAAGGCAAATAGTGCGAATCTGTTGGCTTACGTGCACCAGAAGTCCTTATTGTACTAGTTGCCTTGAAGCGATCGGTACCACAAAATCTGCAGACGTCTTCATCCTTGTCATCCTTATAGTACAACATGCATCCGTTGTGACATGCATCAATTTTTTTATACCCCATCCAGAGCGATCTCACCATTCTCTTGGATCGGTAGAAGTCTTTAGGTAACTTGCCACCTCCGCAATATATCTTTAATTAACTCTAGGATTCGGTTGTAGCATTCTTGAGACATGTTGAAATCTGATTTTATGCTCAACAATCTTGTAATCACCTCCAACGGTGAATGGTCATCACAACCAGGATATAAAGGAGTCCTTGCATTCTCCAGCAACTCCATGAACTTTGCAGCATCGGCATTCAGTGCCTCCTCAGCTGCATATTAATTGTTCGGATCGAAAGTAGGCCCGCAGCATCGAAAATCATGTTCGTCCACCCTTGGTTAATCACATGCTCGTGGACATCTACATAAGGCTCCAGATAAGGCTCCGGCTCGGATGCTAAAGGACAAGTTCTCCGTGTGCGGTCCACTGATAATAATTTGGCATGAAACCTCTCGAATACAAAATATGTCACATCTACTTCCGAATGATATTTTAAGTTGCGACATCTCACACATTGACACTTAATTTTTGTACGGTCCATGTACTGAGGGAATGTCTTGGCAAACTGCAGGAACTGTTGCACACCCTATATAAATTCATCCGCACACCACATATGTCATCAGGATGACGATTGTACATCCACAAACGGTTTTGCAGATAGTAATTCATATCCATTTTAAGATAATTCTGCAAAGATTGACACAGATAGTAATTCATCAGGATGACGATTGTACATCCACAAACTGTTCCGCAGATAGTAATTCATACCCATTTTAAGATAATTACTGCAGAAAATGAAGACCGACATGCATGAACTGACGTACGAAAATGAGGGCTCAAAGCTAGAACAATAAAGTTGTGCTTTGGAAAAAAGAACTCTTGTAAACTCTTTGTTCACAAAACAAGCTATAATTAAAGAATACAGAACAAGTATCGAGTTCGTGACTCAAGTATAGAGCTTACAAGAGTTATAAACTCGATACTTGTTTGTATTCATTATATCTTGTTTGTGAACAAAGAGCTTACAAGAGTAGAACATCCAAAACACAACTTTACTTGTTACAGCTTTGATCCCCTCCTTTTCGTACGTCAGTTCATGTCGGTCTGCACTTTCTGCAGTGACGACCACAAGTTTTATGTTTTTCAACGATATTTCACATGCTTAGTTGCCAAGTGTGGGGATGAATGGCTCAGAACACAACCCAAAATTCATTCTAGCATACATTAGTGGGAATCATCTATGTTCTGTACATATGGTGTAGTATATGTTCTTATCGAATCTAGTATCTGAAAGATGTAACAGAATCAATAGGATGAACCCACAAAATGTAATACTAAGACCTTATCTACTACTAAAAGATAGTGATAGGTTGTCGTATCATCATTGCCGAGGGATGGGGTCGGAGGACAGTCAACTTTATCTACGGCTACATAGTTTCTGCCTCGCTAGTCGAATGGCTGCAGGAACTATGTCCTGATCACGATGTCGTACCGTAGATTAATACAAATTCCTTATAGCAAATGTCGTACATAGATTTCTGCCTCGCCAGTCGAATGGCTGCAGGGACAGTGTCTGACTGGTACATGTAATTCAAAATCAGATTAATGGGACAGTTACTTCCAAACCCAGACACACCCCTCACATTAGAAACATGTAATTCAAAATCAGACCCCAATGGAGATGGCCTACTGTTCTCACACAACTTATAATAATATAGAGAATCCACGAATGTAGAGAATCTACGAATGAACAACAAATGAACAACAATCCAAATATATAGAAAGCCAATACTCAACAAACCGATAGGATCATTTAAGCCAAAATCAGACCCCAATGTAATTCAAAACCCAGACACACTCGTCCTCCTCACACAGCCCAAAATCAGACCCCCAATGTAATTCAAAATCAAATACATAGGTTCATTTAAGAGGCCATAAATTGGGGGGAAACAACTTTGATGTTGCTGGCCTAGCAGTGGTGCTGGTGGTGTCTAAGGTGCCAGACTTTAAGATTCAGCTTTGGGAGGTTATGGGTCCAGGTCTTTACCATTTAGTAGTGTCAATATGATGCTAGAAAGAATCCACAGATCAGTGTCAATGGGTATAAGGAAATTTACAGGACAAAAGTTCAAAGTTGGACTAACATTAGCATAGACTGTTCACATATTCATGGGTGTTATCATATGTTATTGGGCTGAACATCAGTTAAGGACTGGGTTCGAAATGCTAAACATAAATACACCTCATATAGGCTAGCCAAGCCAATGCATTCCTTATTGGAAAACCAACGTTTCAGGGTGGGCACAGGGTTCATTTCTTCCTGATGGTGTGTCATGTACTAGCTTGGTTCTGGGGTCGAATGATACAAGGTTCTACTGGACTTGGTACTCTATGTTTCAGAGATGCTGCTGTGTACAAACTGTAGGGAATTTATCTATTGCAATATAGTTATGTCTAGTTAACTAGTAAAACAAAGTCTCCATGCTGTCTTCCCTCTACATAAGTGGTTTCCTGGAACCCCATAATAATAGACTGCAAGTTAGCCCTGTTTTGTTGCTGATGCAACATCAGCCTAGGTTATTAGGCTATAATCACAATGGTGAACCCTCCCTATCATTTAAGGGCTTAATCACAATGGTGAGCTAATCCAACCAGGAATGCATATGTGATGTATAAACTGTACAATTGAAACTGCACAATTGAAATAATGGCAATAGATCTATTTGGACTGATACATATGTGATGTATAAACTGCACAATTGAAATAATGGCAATAGGTCTGATACCCTCAATTAAGAGAGTTCTGGACAGTTCATCTCCATGGAGGGTGGTCTGCATAACACAGGGCAAAACACAGGGCAAAACATTCACATGGGGGTGCGAGGACGAGGAGAGAGAGGGGGGGTTACCCAAAATAGTCCCAAAGCAGTGCCCTAGAGAGAGAGAGGGAGAGAGAGGGGGGCTACCTGAGGAGAAGGCCGGAGGAGGGTGCGAGGAGGAGGAGGCCGGAGGAGGAGGAGGGTACGAGCGCGGGAGGAGAAAAAATTTTTGGGGGAAAAAATTTCGGCTGCGAATAGAAAAGAAACCCTCATGTGGCCACCCTCTATGAAACATTTAGCGACGTCCGCGTGGGACGTCGCTGACTATTAATATACGACGACGTGATATAACAGTCGTCGTAGCGTCGCTATATTAAAATAATTAGCGACGTGTAGCGACGAAATTCCGACGCAAGTTCCCATTTAATATACTAATATTGCTATTCGTCGCTAGTAGTCGCCACCAGCGATGAATAGCGACGTCACATTTAACGTCGCTAAATCCCCAAAATTAGCGACGTCCTATCATGGAGTCGCTAAATTCGTCGCAATTTTGTCATATTTGGTAGTGAAACTAGAATGGTAAAGGAGGGATCAGAGAGAGCAATTAAGGATTAAGGTTACACATAGGATGTGACAAAAAACTCATTGGAACTCAAGCATTCGTGGTAATTATTCAAAAATTTAAATACATCCATAATTTTGAGGGAAAAAAATTCTAATAAGGTGTAGGTTGTAGCATCCGCTAAAAAAAAATTAAGTAGATACAATAATCAAATGAAGAGCAAGCCGTGAGGATAATTTAAGAATTTTTAGTTAGTGTCCTGTAAGTGTTAAGTTCATTAACTTAATCCACATAGCCTACAAACTCTCATGTTAACTAAGAACTAGAAGTCTAGGACCTTACAACTGCTTTGGAGTCAATCTGAGGAATATTATAATTTATTGTATTTAGAAATTTTTGGAATTGATTTATTCGGAAAATGAATTTGTAACAACCTTATAAGATTTATTACGACTAGGCATGATGATAAAACCTTATGAA
>JANAVB010022562.1:12500-17500 GCA_029216955.1 Iris pallida | reverse complement strand
ACGCCGTGCACAGAAATTAATCGTGCGCGCAGAAACTGCTGCAACGCTTCCATTCCTCGGTCCCGTGCAGCCGATAGGGGCTGTCAGGCCCACGCCGTGCACAGAAATTCTTCGTGTGCACAGAAACTGCAACAACGCTCGCATTCCTCAGTCCCGTGCGGCCGATAGGCCCCGTCAAGCCCACGCCGTGGGCAGAAATTGTCGCGCGACAGAAAACGCCGCGAATCGTCGCGCAAGCAAAATTCGTAAGCGCGCGCTCGCTAAATGGCCGCGAGCGTGGAGCCGTTCGACGCGCCGTGCGCCCCCCCGTGCGCGCGCGCGACGAACATCCCCCCTTCACCACCTACTCCCCTATAATAGATTTGCAGTTTTATTGTGGGGATGATTCCGGGGGACCAAAGTGCTTGAGGAGCTTGTCATTTTTCGCGCGCAGCCGCAGGCCGCGCCCGTGCTCGCCGATGCAGCCTGTCAGGCCCACGCCGTGGGCAGGAATCTGCCGCGGGGCAAACGAAGTGCCGCGAGGCACACAAACCGCAGCATATGCGCACCCGGTCGATCCCGTGCGGCCGATAGGGCATGTCAGGCCCACGCCGTGCACAGAAAATCTTCGTGCGCGCAGAAACTACTGCAACGCATGCGTTTCTGTGTCCCGTGCGGCCGATAGGGCCTGTCAAGCCCACGCCGTGCACAGGAATTGTTCGTGTGCGCAGAAACTGCTGCACCGCTTGCATTCCTCTGTCCCGTGCGGCCGATAGGGGCTGTCAGGCCCACGTCGTGCACAGAAATTGTTCGTGCGCGCAGAAACTGCTGCAATGCTTGCGTTTCTGTGTCCCGTGCGGCCGATAGGGCCTGTCAGGCCCACGCCGTGCACAAAAATTCTTCGTGTGCACAGAAACTGCAACAACGCTCGCATTCCTCAGTCCCGTGCGGCCGATAGGCCCCGTCAAGCCCACGCCGTGGGCAGAAATTGTCGCACGACAGAAAATGCCGCGAATCGTCGCGCAAGCAAAATTTGCAAGTGCGCGCTCGCTAAATGGCCGCGAGCATGCATCCGTTCGACGCGCCGTGCGCCCCCCCGTGCGCGCGCGCGACGAACATCCCCCCCTCACCACCTACTCCCCTATAATAGATTTGCAGTTTTATTGTGGGGATGATTCCGGGGGACCAAAGTGCTTGAGGAGCTTGTCATTTTTCGTGCGCCGCCGCAGGCCGCGCCCGTGCTCGCGGATGCAGCCTGTCAGGCCCACGCCGTGGGCAGGAATCTGCCGCGGGGCAAACGAAGTGCCGTGAGGCACACAAACTGCAGCAGATGCTCGCTGAGTCGCTCCCGTGCGGCCGATAGGGCCTGTCAGGCCCACGCCGTGCACAGAAACTGTTTGCGTGCGCAGAAACTGCGGCAACGCTTGCATTCCCTCTGTCCCGTGCGACCGATAGGGGCTGTCAGGCCCACGCCGTGCACAGGAATTCTTTGCATGCGCAGAAACTGCTGTAACGCATGCGTTTCTGTGTCCCGTGCTGCCGATAGGGCCTGTCAAGCCCACGCCGTGCACAGAAATTCTTCGTGCGTGCAGAAACTGCTGCAACGCTTGCATTCCTCGGTCCCGTGCGGCCGATAGGGCCCGTCAGGCCCACGCCGTGCACAGGAAATCGCCACGTGCGCAGATGCTGCTGCAACTCAGGGGTTTCTCAATCCCGTGCGGCCGATACGGGCTGTCAGGCCCACGCCGTGCACAGAAATTTCTCGCGTGCGACGAAACTGCTGCAAGGCTTGCGTTTCTCTGTCCCGTGCGGCCGATAGTCAGGCCCACGCCGTGCACAGAAACTGTTTGCGTGCGCAGAAACTGCGGCAACGCTTGCATTTTGTCCGTCACGTGCGGCCGTACGGGACTGTCAGGCCCACGCCGTGCACAGAAACTGTTTGCGTGCGCAGAAACTGCGGCAACGCTTGCATTCCCTCCGTCCCGTGCGGCCGATAGGGCCTGTCACGCCCACGCCGTGCACAGAAACTGTTTGCGTGCGCAGAAACTGCTGCAACGCATGCGTTTCTGTGTCCCGTGCTGCCGCTAGGGCCTGTCAAGCCCACGCCGTGCACAGAAATTATTCGTGTGCGCAGAAACTGCTGCAACGCTTGCATTCCTATGTCCCGTGCGGCCGATAGCGCCCGTCAGGCCCACACCGTGCACAGGAAATCGCCACGTGCGCAGATGCTGCTGCAACTCATGGGTTCCTCTGTCCCGTGAATCCGATAGGGGCATGTCGCGCCCACGCCTTGGCGTCGGTTTCTCGTTGTCCCCGGACACACGCTAGTTGGATTAGTAGGGTCCTCCGTCCGGGGAGATGTAAATGCATTCTCTTGTCCGTCACGTTCGGACTCGCGTGTTTGTCTTTTCTATGAGAGATGCGTATTCTCTCCCGATCTTGTTCTTGGGTTCTCGTACCCCGGCCACCATTTTAGTTAGTGTTTTACGGGAAAGAAAGAAAGGGAGAAGGACCCTTCCTTCCTTCTCGGATCCGATGGGAGGGTGGCAGTACGAGGAGCTACTAAGCCGGCCGGGCGCGCACCGATAGGGCCCTTCGTCGACGCAAGTTAATTATGCGTCTCCTGTAGTGCCCCGCTCCTTGCGGTCCACTATGTAATACCTACGGCTTGTTGACTCAGTCATGAACTGAGTCATTTGGTGAAACCTTTGCCGGTATCGATTGATCACGGATGAAATGCAATGAACCTTTCCAATTGATGGATTGGCTTCTATTGAAATGAATCCAAGAGTTTTGCTGAATGTTTTCTCTTTGCTGCTTGGTTTTGATGAATGCGTTTTCGTGTTGGTTTTCGATGATTGGTTTTCATTGTTCGCTTTCATCGCATTTCGCATTCATTCCGAATCTTGAGAGAAAGAGACGAAGTATGCTAATCAACTGTTGGTGCCATTGTAGGCCGCGTGAATTGTTCGTGAACGGCGCGTGAAGTCCCTCCTTCTCTCTACTAAGATTCATCTCGGTGAGTTGCTTCAACCGAACAGACATTGATCTGTACGCCTAAGAAAATGATCTCTAGTCTACTCTGTTGCCTTGTCCCAATGATCAACGATACCACATCCACAAAAGATAAGAGAAGATAATTGAATTGAATCAAATGCAAGAATATGTGTTGCTACTCTATCTGCTCGATAAGAATGATCATCTGCTTGTCATCAGTATGCTTGAAATGTAGACATGTACAGACGAACTTGTACATGTTGAGATAAACCTGAAGGCACGAATCAAACGTGTCGTATACCTGTGCATAAGTCCAAGTGTGTCTCATCTGATAGAACGGCTAGAGCATGCATTTGGTCTCGGACAACTTGTATACAAGGAATTATTTGTCTCTCGGGTGGTATCTGGGGGCACCTGGAACCGCTCGGCCTAGGAGAGATTATGAGCACACTGGGTGCAAGGACCCATGTTAAAAGTGTAGCCGAATATCTGTGTCCTTAGCGACGAGCTGAACCAAAGAGTCACAGCGGCTAATCATGGGGAAAACCCATGGACCAACATGTAGAATAGTCCACCTGCATGACCCGAATGACAACTTCAATATCTGCAAGAATGAATCATGAATTACTCATTATGCAAATTGTGCTAACGTGGTTTTGTGCAGGGATGACTGCCGGCGAGGGTAAGTTGCTATGATATATTCTATCTGTCATGTTCTTATGAATTGTTAAAAAGAACCTAGACAAGTAGAAAGATCACTAGTAAATGTTAGCTCAACATATTGATTTAGTGCAGAGATTTGCGAGTTCGGCCAAAAGCCGCTCGCCAGTACATGATGTGTACTGACCCACGTTGTGGGCAACCTTTTCAGAAAGCAAAAGGAGACAGGGGGATTTCAAGTGAGGTACCGAAGCTCGTCTAGCCCAGTAGAGCTCGTGGATTCGCCTCGAAATTTA
The DNA here is from genome assembly GCA_029216955.1 of Iris pallida. Lineage (NCBI taxonomy): Eukaryota > Viridiplantae > Streptophyta > Magnoliopsida > Asparagales > Iridaceae > Iris > Iris pallida. Next base: position 13,568 of record JANAVB010022562.1, on the reverse strand, counting down.
CTTTCAGTCAATTGCAAGTTTCCAGTTTTCATTTTCCTTTGAAGGTGTCTTTCAATTCCAGCTTGTAATAAAGGATATCATGTATGGGCATTGTGGCTAATTTCAAAAGAGTATTTCAAAGAGAATCTTGTAGCCAAATTATAAGGCAAATCTGAGTTGCAAAGCTTTGTACTTGTATTCCAAACAAGCTATGAATAAAATGAGTATTTTCATTTCAAATCTCTGTGTCCAACATTTGGTTTTCTGCAATGGGTGCGTGCGTGTGTTTTGCTTGACTAATGGGTGCGTGCGTGTGTTTTGCTTGACTAGTTGTTTTTGTGCAGGTACATGGCCTTGTGCAAGCGCAACTTAGGCTTGCACGGCATCACGCCTTAGCGAGGACGATCGATCCCGCAGGGATCCAAGCAAGACGGATGACCTTAGCGGGATCGGGGCGTGACAAAGTGGTATCAGAGCACGGTTTTACGTCCTTGGCCTCTTGCAAATATCGTTTTCAAAAAGTATATAAAATACTTTGACGGCTTTTAAAAGTGTCCCGATTTTGAGTTATGAAAACCAATGCCCCATACAATAAGTCCATAATATTTTATGAGACTGACAGAAGTTATACTGTTTTGTAGAGAAATGGCTCCTCCTCGTGCCTCTGGCTCGACCGATCCGATAGAACGGATCATGAGAATGTTGGAGCTGCAAAGGCAGGATAGTGAGGAAAACAACCAAATACACCAGGCCCGAGCGGCTGCCCAACAAAAGCAGTTGGATGCCTTGACCCAGCTTGTCACGGCGCTTGCGACAAATCAAAATGCCACTGCAGCGACGGAACAGACGGGAACGCCCGAGATCGAGCCCGTAGAAGGTGATGAGCCCCAGCCGGCGCAAAGGCACACTGTCTTTAGGCCAAAGGACTTCTTGGATGCGAAACCTCCAGAATTTCAAGGCAGGACGTCACCCGACAAGGTGATGGACTGGATTGATAAAATAGAGACTCTGTTCGCGTTCATAGGAGTTCCAAGTAGCAAAAAGGTAGTCTGTGCCGTTATGCTCCTACGGCTGCGGGCGAAGGACTGG
>JANAVB010022562.1:0-2500 GCA_029216955.1 Iris pallida | reverse complement strand
CCACGCCGTGGGCAGAAACTGCCGCGCGACAGAAAACGTCGCGAACCGTCGCGCACCCAAAGCCAGCAAGCGCCCGGTCGCTGGATCGCCGTGCGCGGGCAGCCGTTCGACGCGCCGTGCACCCCCCGCGCGCACGGGATTGTGGCGCGCGACGAACATCCCCCCCTTCACCACCTACTCCCCTATAATAGATTTGCAGTTTTATTGTGGGGATGACTCCGGGGGACCAAAGTGCTTGAGGAGCTTGTCATTTTTCGCGCGCAGCCGCAGGCCGCGCCCGTGCTCGCCGATGCAGCCTGTCAGGCCCACGCCGTGGGCAGGAATCCGCCGCGGGGCAAACGAAGTGCCGCGAGGCACACAAACCACAGCATATGCGCACCCGGTCGATCCCGTGCAGCCGATAGGGCCTGTCAGGCCAACGCCGTGCACAGAAAATCTTCGTGCGCGCTGAAACTGCTGCAACGCATGCGTTTCTGTGTCCCGTGCGGCCGACAGGGCCTGTCAGGCCCACGCCGTGCACGGAAATTCTTCGCATGCGCAGAAACTGCTGCAACGCTTGCATTTCCGTCCCCCGTGCGGCTGATAGGCCATGTCAGGCCCACGCCGTGCACGGACACTGGTTGCGTGTGCAGTAACTGCTGCAACTTGAGGGTTCCTCGATCCCGTGCGGCCGACAGGGCCTGTCAGGCCCACGCCGTGCACAGAAATTAATCGTGCGCGCAGAAACTGCTGCAACGCTTCCATTCCTCGGTCCCGTGCGGCCGATAGGGGCTGTCAGGCCCACGCCGTGCACAGAAATTCTTCGTGTGCACAGAAACTGCAACAACGCTCGCATTCCTCAGTCCCGTGCGGCCGATAGGCCCCGTCAAGCCCACGCCGTGGGCAGAAATTATCGCGCGACAGAAAACGCCGCGAATCGTCGCGCAAGCAAAATTCGCAAGCGCGCGCTCGCTAAATGGCCGCGAGCGTGGAGCCGTTCGACGCGCCGTGCGCCCCCCCGTGCGCGCGCGCGACGAACATCCCCCCTTCACCACCTACTCCCCTATAATAGATTTGCAGTTTTATTGTGGGGATGATTCCGGGGGACCAAAGTGCTTGAGGAGCTTGTCATTTTTCGCGCGCAGCCGCAGGCCGCGCCCGTGCTCGCCGATGCAGCCTGTCAGGCCCACGCCGTGGGCAGGAATCTGCCGCGGGGCAAACGAAGTGCCGCGAGGCACACAAACCGCAGCATATGCGCACCCGGTCGATCCCGTGCGGCCGATAGGGCATGTCAGGCCCACGCCGTGCACAGAAAATCTTCGTGCGCGCAGAAACTGCTGCAACGCATGCGTTTCTGTGTCCCGTGCGGCCGATAGGGCCTGTCAAGCCCACGCCGTGCACAGGAATTGTTCGTGTGCGCAGAAACTGCTGCACCGCTTGCATTCCTCTGTCCCGTGCGGCCGATAGGGGCTGTCAGGCCCACGTCGTGCACAGAAATTGTTCGTGCGCGCAGAAACTGCTGCAATGCTTGCGTTTCTGTGTCCCGTGCGGCCGATAGGGCCTGTCAGGCCCACGCCGTGCACAAAAATTCTTCGTGTGCACAGAAACTGCAACAACGCTCGCATTCCTCAGTCCCGTGCGGCCGATAGGCCCCGTCAAGCCCACGCCGTGGGCAGAAATTGTCGCACGACAGAAAATGCCGCGAATCGTCGCGCAAGCAAAATTTGTAAGTGCGCGCTCGCTAAATGGCCGCGAGCATGCATCCGTTCGACGCGCCGTGCGCCCCCCCGTGCGCGCGCGCGACGAACATCCCCCCCTCACCACCTACTCCCCTATAATAGATTTGCAGTTTTATTGTGGGGATGATTCCGGGGGACCAAAGTGCTTGAGGAGCTTGTCATTTTTCGCGCGCCGCCGCAGGCCGCGCCCGTGCTCGCGGATGCAGCCTGTCAGGCCCACGCCGTGGGCAGGAATCTGCCGCGGGGCAAACGAAGTGCCGTGAGGCACACAAACTGCAGCAGATGCTCGCTGAGTCGCTCCCGTGCGGCCGATAGGGCCGTCAGGCCCACGCCGTGCACAGAAACTGTTTGCGTGCGCAGAAACTGCGGCAACGCTTGCATTCCCTCTGTCCCCGACCGATAGGGGCTGTCAGGCCCACGCCGTGCACAGGAATTCTTTGCATGCGCAGAAACTGCTGTAACGCATGCGTTTCTGTGTCCCGTGCTGCCGATAGGGCCTGTCAAGCCCACGCCGTGCACAGAAATTCTTCGTGCGTGCAGAAACTGCTGCAACGCTTGCATTCCTCGGTCCCGTGCGGCCGATAGGGCCCGTCAGGCCCACGCCGTGCACAGGAAATCGCCACGTGCGCAGATGCTGCTGCAACTCAGGGGTTTCTCAATCCCGTGCGGCCGATACGGGCTGTCAGGCCCACGCCGTGCACAGAAATTTCTCGTGCGACGAAACTGCTGCAAGGCTTGCGTTTCTCTGTCCCGTGCGGCCGATAGTCAGGCCCACGCCGTGC
>JANAVB010022561.1:0-39964 GCA_029216955.1 Iris pallida | reverse complement strand
ATGCAAACTCTACTAAGTCAGGTGACTCCCAAGATCCTCCAAAGTCCAGGACACAAGTCCGCAACATCCTCCAGTGTCTGAATGGTCCGCTCTGACTGTCCGTCTGTCTGAGGGTGGTATGCAGTACTAAACTTGAGCTGAGTGCCCAAGCTAATATGCAAGCTCCTCCAGAAATGTGAAGTAAAACGACTGTCCCGGTCCGATACAATGCTCACTGGAACTCCATGAAGTCTGACTATCTGCCTCATATACATCTCTGATAGCTTCTCGGTAGACAAACCCACTTTGAATGGCAAGAAGTGGGCCGATTTGGTCAACCTGTCGACGATGACCCAAATCGCGTCCTTCCCTCCTGGAGTACGCGGCAATCCCGAAACAAAGTCCATCGTGATGTGCTCCCACTTCCACTCCGGAATGGGCAATGGCTGTAACAGTCCTCCTGGCCTCTGCCTCTCTGCCTTTACCTGCTGACAGATCAAACACCTGGCTACGAAGTGTGCACCTCGCGCTTCATCCCACTCCACCATACATGCTCTCTCAGATCCCTATACATCTTGTTGGCTCCCGGATGTATAGAGTACTGAGAACGGTGGGCCTCCTGCATAACCTGCTCCCGAAAGTCTCCACTGGGCACACACAGTCTGGAACCGTGCCTCAATGCGCCATCCCCTGCAAGAGTGAACTCATCGTCCGCAAATCCTGCTATGACCTGCTCCCTGATGCATCGTAGAGAAATGTCATCGAACTGAGCCGACTTGATCCTATCAATCAAGTCGACTGAATCTGGAGGCCCCACATCTGCATCTGCACTCCCGGCACAATCACCTCGATCCCAAGGCTCTCCAAGTCGGCTAACAAGTGACGATCCATCGTCAAACACATAGCTGTCGGATATCTGCTCAAAGCATCGGCAACTACGTTGGCCTTCCCTGGGTGATACTGCAGCAGAATATCAAAGTCCTTCATCAGCTCCAACCATCTGTGCTGCCTCATGTTGAGCTCCTTCTGCGTAAACACGTATTTCAAGCTCTTGTGGTCTGTAAATATCTCCACGCGCTCTCCATACAAATAGTGTTTCCACAGCTTCAGAGCAAAGATAACTGCCGCCAACTCCAAATCATGGGTAGGGTAGTTCTTCTCATGGGGACGTAACTGCCTGGAAGCATAGGCAATCACCTTCCCATGCTGCTGCAAGACACAACCCAAACCCTTCCCGAGGCGTCACTGTAGATAGTGAACCCGCCTGATCCTGATGGCAATGTCAGAATCGGGGCTGTCGTCAACCGCTTCTTCAACTCATCGAAAGCGGCCTGACACTCCTCTGACCAGACAAACTCTGCGTCCTTCCGGGTCAGCCTAGACAACGGCTCTGCAACCCGGGAGAAATCCTGGACGAACCTCCTGTAGTAGCCTGCCAATCCTAGGAAGCTCCTGATCTCTGCCACTGACGTCGGTGCTGCCCAAGCCTCAACTGCTGATATCTTCCTTGGGTCGACTGAGATCCCATCTCCAGTCACCACATGACCCAGGAAGTCAACTCTGTCCAGGAAGAACTCGCACTTCGAGAGCTTGCCGTAAAGCTGCTCCTGCCTGAGAGTCTCCAGGACCACTCTCAAGTGCTCCTCATGTTCCTCCTCTGTCTTCGAGTACACCAGGATGTCGTCGATGAACACCACCACGAACTTATCTAAGTACTGGTGGAACACCTTGTTCATCAAGTTCATGAACACCGCCGGGGCATTAGTCAACCCAAACGGCATCACCATAAACTCGAACTGGCCGTACCGTCCTGAACGCCGTCTTCGGAATATCCTCCCTCTTCACCTTTACCTGGTGGTAGCCTGACCTCAGATCGATCTTCGAGAATACCCGAGCTCCGCTCAACTGATCGAAGAGATCGTCGATCCGCGCAGTGGATATCTGTTCTTGATCGTCAGACTGTTGAGTGCCCTGTAGTCGATACACATCCGTACCGACCATCCTTCTTCGGTACAAAGAGTACCGGTGCACCCCATGGTGAAGAACTAGAGCGGATGAAGCCCTTGTCCTGCAACTCATCCATGCTTCTTCAATTCCACCAACTCGCTGTTGTTCACTCGATAGACATGCTGAGAAATGGGTTCCGCTGGAACCAAGTCTATCGAGAACTCAACGTCTCTGTCTGGTGGAAGCCCAGGCAATTCCTCTGGAAATACGTCCATGAACTCAGCTATCAATGGATGTGGAGCTGGCTGCTCCTCGACCAAAACTCCGCAGAAAACTCGCAAGTCTGCTCTGCCTGCCGTCGGGAATATACAAACTCTGGCTCTCCTGGCGCTCTGAACAGAACTCTACCCCCGCGGCAATCTATGCTGGCATGGTGCTGCTCAACCAATCCATACCGAGCACAATATCGTAGTTCGGTAGTGGCATTACGAGCAAACACACATCCAACTCTCGGCCTCCCAAAACTACTCTCCGTCCCTTGCAAACATCACGAACGAGGATAATGCCACCCCCAGTCGTGATCTTGCAAGTCCTAGGCAACGATTCAGATATAACATGATGTCGAATCGCAAAAGATACTGATACAAAGCTATGGGAAGCCCCAGAATCGAACAATGCAAAAGCTGGAATAGAGTCGAGAAGAATAGAACCTGCTATCAGCTCTCCAGTAACCTCAGCATCCTCTGCTGCCATGGCGTAGGCTCGCCCCTGCTGTCCACCCTGGCCTGATGCTGGTGCTGGGTGAACCTCTGCTGCTGAGTCGGCAAAGGTCCCTTCTGCTGCCCTGCCGGAGCCTTGGCTCCGCCTCCCTGAACTGGTCGTCCCGAAGACATGGGACACTCTCTCAGCTGGTGGTCTCCGGAACCACATAGTAGACACCTGCCAAGCCTCTTTCTGCAGTCATTCCATCCATGACCCTGCTTCTTGCAGAAAGTGCAACTGACGACCTGCTGCCTGGGTGCCTGCTGCTGGTGCCTCGGCTGCTGCACCTGCTGGAACGGCCTCTGCTGCTGGAATGGCCTCTGCTGCTGGTGCTGAAAATGAGGCCTCTTGGCCTGCCCTCCACTGCTGCCAGCTCCCTGAGTGTCGCGGCCCCTCTTGAGCTTCAGCTCAAGATCATCCTCAGCCGCCATCGCTCCTGCCAATCTCCTCAAAAGTGGCATTTCTGTCACTCTTGGTCAAGGACTTGACCTCCTTGACCAAGCCCTTCCTGAACCTCCTCGCCTTCGCTGTCTCGCTAAGGCCCTCCACGAATCTGCTCAATCGGCAAAACTCACCAGAATACTCCTCTACAGTCTGGTTCCCCTGAACCAGGTTCTCGAACTGGGTCTCCAAAGCACCGACTGCCTGATCCGGGAAAAACTTTCCTTGAAGAGCTCCTTGAAAGCTCCCCATGTCTGCCCTGGAGTGCCTACTCTCGGGTCCGTCTGATACCAGGTACGGGCAAGATCCGCATCTGGCTGGCTGCTGCCTCTATCTGGAGTCCGGCTGGTATCTCCGCCAGTCGAAAGATCTCCTCAATGTGCTCAATCCAGTCATCAGCATAAAGAATCCCCTCTGTCCCCAAGAAGTCCCTGGGGTTCATCTTCTTGAAGTCCTGAATGCCCGGAATCCTCTGCTGTCGCGGCTGTCCCAATCCTCCCTGTGGCTGGACAGCCAACCTCTCCACCGTCGCTCTAGCCAGCTGATGGGCCTCATCTATGCCCCTGGTAAACTCGCTGTCTGACGCTGCTGGGCCTGCTGCGTCTCTAGGAAATGCTGGAAGTATAAAACATCTGTGCAGCATCCACTAATCCAGATGGCATCGGCGGCTGGAACTGCGGCTGGTGCTGCTGAAACTGTGGCTGACGAAACTGCGGGGGAGGCATGTCTGGGGTAGCTGGGATGGTCCCCCGAATAAGTAGAGGTGCACCCCAAATGTGGCAGAAGCTCCCACATGAGCTGGAGTAAGGGGAGCTGCAGTCCCCGGGTCCTGTGAGCTGGACGAGAGGTGGCAGACCTCTCAGTGGTGTCACCTGGACCGAGACGCTGCGATCGTGTCTCCACCATCCTGAAGACAGATCAACAAGAAAATCAATACGGAGAAGAAACGATATAGTCAAAGGGGACAGTTTATTTCAAAAGAAAGACAATATCAGCAAGAATTTAGATAGCAGATTTAGATAAGAGTTTTTTCCTAATGTGATTGAGTACCTCAACTACATCCTATTTCCTACTGCAGGCTGTGGCGATACTCTAGTTCGAATACCACCACATAAACACGACCTGCATGGGCCACCACTAAAAACGTGTCACGACCCGCACCCTAGAGTAAGGGCACGAGACGTGGGTACGTCCAGCCTACGCCGCAGTGTCGGCGGTAGAACGCTGTCCTAGGTCAATCATCTAACAATATAAAGGTACCTGTACAGTTTATACTCTCCGAATGGAGGTGACATCACAAATATACAGTCTCAATCACATCTAAGGTAGAAGAATGAAAGAAGATAGATAGTAACTCAAAGAGAACAGTAGCATAGATGAAATAAGTCTAAGTGTCTAGGATACATAACATCCAGAATGTCAACTCATAATACAATAAGTCTAAGGGTCTATACATCTCAACATCTCAAAATACAACTCAGAATGTGAGACAAAATACAAGTAGAAAAGACTGTCTAGCTAAACTGGTCTAGACTACTGGAGCAACATCCTCAGCTGCAGGTGGATCCTGCTGAGGGTCCTCAACACAAGTGTCATCTAGTCCTGCTCCATAATATGTAGTCACCCATGCCTCATCCTCATCCTCTGTAATATTTTCAACAGGTCCAGTCAGGACAGGAACGAGCACAATACATCTCACACAGTTCATATCAGGTTAGGAAATACGATACAGGCAATAGAGTAAAATACAGGAAGTGCTGAAAGGAAATATACGCTGTAAAAGAGATAGCTGTAAAGGAAATATCTACTGTATATAGAGAACTGTAAGTGACTAGTGATGTAGAGTACAAGATAGGCATGTGAATGGCTAGAATTTATACATGATTATACTACTGAGTTTGTACATGATTACACTACTTTGGAATTATTCACATGTCACTTCTACTCCCGTTTCCCCAATCAATACACAAGGATCGAGACAAGTTACGTTATTATACATTACTTCACATGAGGCTCATAAATGAGTATACGTGAAGTTATACATGAGGGCTCAGTGAACATGAGAGTACATGATCACATGAGTGCACATGCATGATGGAAGCATAGGAGTACATGATGAAAGTGAAACACACGTAACATGAAGTACCCGATGCTCCCGAGAGGGGATAACATCTCATGTAAAGATCCATATAGTACCAATCCGTGTTACCAACGTGACAGCATCAAGTAAAGTAATCTAGAGCGAGAAAGTAAAGCCTGAACAAGTATGAAACGGTCAGAGAATGTACTCGCCTGATGTATGAATGTCTGTAGAGAATATGCTGTCTGAGGAGAGGTGTCTGGCTCCTGATCAGAGCAACACAAGTCACAATGTATTCTAAATAGTAAAAATGAAGTTACTATGCATACTACATGATTCTAGGTCAATCTGGTCAAAAGTCAACTCTTGGTCAACTCTGGTCAACTCTAAAGTCAAACTAGTCAAAGTTAGGTCAACCATAGTCAAACTAGTTAGGGTTTAGTCAAACTAGTTAAACTAGTCATTTAGGTTAATCTAGTCAATTCTAGGTTAATTAGGTCAAGTTTGACCTAAGGTTGACTTTGGTCAACTCTAGTCAAACAAGGGTCAACTAGTTAGGGTTTGGGTAAATATTTTTTTTGGGTAAATATATATATATATATATATATATATATAGATATATATATATATATATATATATATATATATATATATATATATATATATATCTATATATATATATATATATATATATATATATATATATATATAATATAACAACACAACTACATAGGCCTATAGCCTATGTATACTCATATACCCTATAGGTATCTATATAGACACAAAATATAATCTAATACAATATATATATATCATTTATATATAAATATATATATATATATATATATATATATATATATATATATATATATACAAACTTATAATAATACATATATATAGAGAGAAGAAAATGAAAGAGAGTGAATTAGAGTGAAAGAGATAGAGAGGGTGAACTGATACAAGGGGGTTCTGTCCAGATTTCTGGAACTGGAACCAACCACACACACACATACATAACACACACACCTATATATATACATATATGTGTATACATATGTACACATACTCATATCTACATATATACACATGTATATACACTCAAATCCCACCTATACACACACACATATACATACACTACGTATACATACACTGAAAACCTATAATTATATGTATAAAACATAACAAAAATTAATTTGAAATTCATTTTTAAAAACTGGGAATTATCCCAAAATCTGGAAATGTGTACTGTGCACAGGAAAAATGGGTAAACCCAAATACGACCCAAACCGAGCTGAGGCTCGAAACCAATGGTTGGTAACACTAGCCCCTAGTGTCCTCTAGTGTCCTAGGTGCCTGACACGACACCACGACACAATTTGATGTGTCAATTCTCACAAAAACCCAATCGGGTAAACACAGTCACACACACTGTACACAGTGTCGTGCACGTGTGCATCTCACTCTAGGACACGACACACACACTCACGTGTCTCGTGCTCGTGCACGAAGGTTCACCTAGTGGTTGTGCACGTGTCCAAGTGCCTGCCCTGTGTCTACGTTGCTCCAGGACACGATACGAAGTCCGTATCAGTCGTGAAAAATACGACTGATACGCGTGTTCAGACCGCGTCGTGCACGCGTGCAACTGCCTCGTGTTCGCAACACAGGACACGACACATCTCGTGCTTGTGTCCATGTGTTCGCCACATGATGGGCTACCTCCTTGTGTCGCACGAGGTGCCCAAGTGTCGTGTCCGCGCGACACGACAGCGCGAAGTTGGCCTCTGCGCGCGTGTGCACTGTCAGTGCACGACCAGTGCACGTGTCTTCGTGTCCTCGATACGACATGAGAGTATCTCAAACTCGAGGGGGGGCTTGTCAGAGGTTGCTCCCACCTCTGTGCCAAATGGCACGTGTCCACGTGGCGTGAGGAGAGAGAAAACAGGGTCGAGTAGCAGGGGATTGTGCGTGCACTGTCACAGTGTATCCGTGTCAATTTTCGACACGAAAATGACACATTGTCGTGCTCAGTCAAGTGTAGATAAAATAAACATGTCTAGGGCTACATGAATATGTAATTTGTTTTGCAAAATAACAAAATCCAATCCTTTGTGGCATTTCATCAAACAAGGTTTTATAGCCTAGGATACGTGTCCGATACGGACACCAAACCAACCCTAAATTTTACCAAACTTGACCCACAGTTAGGGTAGACCTATATGCATGCATTTATGAAGAAAAAATAGAATATTAGCAAGGTTTATGGGTATTTACCTATTTGTGCAATTTTAATGGAAAATCAAAGAGGGGGGGGGGGGTATTTATCCTTCAACTTGGTGATGTCCAAAGCTTGTAATTATGGATTGCTAGCTCCCTTAGCACCCTTGATGTTGTAGGGTCCCAATGCAAAAGACTAGAGGTGATTTGGATAAAAAATGATCAAGTTATGGAGGTTTGAAGGAAATAGAATTTTGTAGGCTTAAAATTCATGTAAATTGATCATGAATGAATATAATGGGATTATATAGAATGGTGTAGTGCTAGGGGGTGCCCTATGGCCGGCCATGGCAGGGGGGGTGTCCTTGGCCTTCCTTCAAGGTGAAGGCAAAGACTTTGGTGCCAAAGTTGAGATTTTGAGGGTTTTAAGCAAAATATCAATAAATGCATTCTAAAATATTTTCACCCTTGACTAAAAGTAAATATCTATCCCCTTAGCATTCTAGGTTAGTAACTAATCTCTAGATTAGGGTAAACTAGGTTAGGGACTAATCATGGCACTTAACAATAATTAAATAATATTAAAAATACATAATTCCAAATAAAATCTAGTAAATTACCAAAATACACTTTTAGGCTAAAATCACTAATTTGATGTTCTAAGCCTATGGCTAGGCTCACATGGTCATGGCAACTTCTAGGTTAAGGAATAACTAGGGTTTACACTAGGGTTATACTAGTAAAATTACAAAGTCATAAGTCATGACTTAGAAATAATTTTAATTACACTAATAATCACCAAAAATTATATCATGACTAAAACACCATAATAAATAATAAAATAATAAAATTTCAAAAATACCCCAATTTCAGAAAATAGGGTGTTACAATGCTTGCTTGTCGTGTCATGTCATGTCATGTCAATTACTTGCTATACCATGCCATGTACAATTAATTCCAGTCAGATTGTAGCCTCCCTTCCCGAATTTTTTTTTGAAATTTATTTATTATTTATTTGATTTAAATGGTGATTTTTAGATTTTTATAAATAATTATTTAGTTAATTATTACGGTAGATGCCTTTAGCCATGGTGGAGTTTTAGAGTACAAGACGACTAGGAATCATGGCACGGATAGTGCAATGGCGTGCCTTGACTAGTGTTAGCCATGCCAAGGAAGATCCAGCCATAAGTGTGTCCTAACTAGAAAAACCAGGCTAAGTTGCGAATTAACCCCCACCGATGAATTAATTATTTATTAATTAGTTATATTGATTTTAGAATCCGGTTGTACCAAGTTGGACCAAACTGGACCCGAACTGAGCCCAAGCCCGTATAGACATATAATGCGTCCAAGAACACCCATGTAGACATATCCGGGTAGATGCTAGTAATTGGTATTTTATTTTGTTATTGTCAAATATTTCTAAATATTTTTATGCATAATGAAATGGCATTAATATGTTAGAATGTCATTTCTAAAATGCTAGCACCATTTTCTTGTGGACCCAATTAGAGTAAGGGTATTATGGGTCACCAATGCTGCTCCTATTAGTTGGTTTATTGCAATTTGTATTGTTTGGTATTACTATTAGTAATATTGATGGTTGTTAGTAAATATAAATTATTTACTATTATTTGTTGTATTATTTTATGGTCAAATAAATGTTGTATAGGTTCATATTTATATAAATAGGTCATATATTATGAATAGATAATGTCGAGATTTTATTTGGAATTGTTGGAGATTTATTATATGCATATATATATATATATATATATATTATATATATATATATATATAATATATATATCTATATAATATAATATATAATATATATATGATTAGGACATTAATTGGTTGCTATGAATAATTCTACCTTATAAATATTATTTTTATTTAAGATATTTTATTGTCTATATTGAGTTTGTGATATATATAGATATATATAACATAAAGTAGTATATGAAGATATACGTGTGTATGTGTATATATACGAATATATATGTATCCACATATGTGTATGTATGTAAATATACATAATAGTTTATTAATAAAAAAGAAAAAGAATGCAAAATCCCAGCCAGCCAACCAAGCGGGCTCAGGCCTATAAACCCACACCCGAACCCATTACCAACCAACAAACCAGGCCTGAGCCACGCGAGCTAACAAGCAGCTGAGCCCCTTGGTTTGAAGCCAGCAGCAAATACACACCAAGTGAATTCCCCATCAGCAAGCCCAGCCATGCAAACTCTTTCCCCACGCTTATGCCAACAGCCCGAGCCCAAACTTCCTGCAAACCCAAGATATTTCCTCACGCACAGAACCCGATCCTTCAGCCGCATATAAACGAGAGAGTTATCGAGAGGGAGAGAATGTTGGCGACACCAAAACCCTGAATCCCCGACCCTGGAAGCACCGCCGCTGCCGCAACGACCGCCGGAGCATGCGCGCCGTGCCGGAAACCGAGCAACAGCCAACAGAGAACAGCAGCAACAGCGTGCAGCCACGGACGAGTTTCGCAACGACCATTCGTCGCGTGTAGTCGATGGTTGTCCGATCCTCCTTCCCAGGTTTGTTGACAAACTAACCATCTTTATATCCCTTCAATTAGTTCGAATCTTAATGGCCGAGGTTGGCCAGAAAACAGAGTTGAAGTTGACGAAAAACCCGCTAGTAAACAGGGCAAAACCCTGTCCCAACACCCAAGTTGGAAGGCCAATTAATGGTAACCCATAGACATATAAAATCTATCTGAACAGTATTTCAGTCGACCTAAACAGCATCAAAACCCTTTTTGTAGTTTTATGTTTCATCGAATATATGTTGAGAAATTCGTTTTCCAAAACAGAGAAACCACGTTCAAAACAGTTTTAACTTTGGAAATTTGTCCGATACGTCGTACGTCCTACCAATCCGGGCTACGTGGTCGCGAACCGAAGGCATCGAAAGGTGCGTAACGTCTTCATGGTCGTGTGGGCTTTGGTAGAATTCAAATTGGTCGCGCGTGCGCGACGAATTTGATGCGTATCCGTCAAAATTCACCGTATCGGCCCCTTTGCAAATTTCTTAATTACTTTGTGCATGCTAGTTAGATCGAGACGAAACTTGTGCCATCAGGAACGCATAATTTTTCTGGTCCTGTATGCCAAGTTTGGTCCAATTCTGAGACAGTCGATTTGACCGCCATTTTACGGGCCCCACGGTCCCACTCAACGGACAATTTTATGCACGCCAGTCGGAATCCAACTTTAGACACACGATTGGGTTTGTATCGAAAAACTAGACCTGTTGACATATAGTTTGACGACTTTAGAGACCATTGACTCTGACACGCTTTTCGGTACAAAGCGGGTCCAACGATGGACATCGTTTTGGCCCGAAATTACCGTTTTGCCCCTATATCCAGAATTGGACTTAAGAATAGGAAATCCTAGCTAATTTGACTATTCTGAGAACGTTGGTATTATTTATTTCAGCTTTCGGAGGCAGTTGTGATGACTTGGACTGTATGGCTTACCAGTCGACTATAATTTATTGGATCTGCGGGCAACCACCAGGCAAGTATACCTTGCCTCCCTCTACAGTTTATTTTCATGCTTATAGTACACCTGTTGTAGTATGCTATCTTTAGTTATCTTAGTTGTTATAGATTTATATAATACCGCGTTTACCAGTTTATTGTCTTGCTTGTATATCGGTATATCATGACTTGATAGTGTAGTTATACCAGGCTTGTTTACGTCATGGATCATGATAGAGTTGTTCTTACCTGTGTCATGACTGAGTTGTACCGTATCTTCACCTGTATCTTGACCGAGTCGTGTCTGCAAGTATGTGTGAGTGAACTGCTATTCCTTTGTCTTACCCACAACCTGCGAGTCCATACACGGGGCGAGGGTTGTCCTTTGCACCTGCGAGTCCACATACGGGGCGAGGGTGACTTGTCTTTAAACTGACCTGTGAGTCCACATTCGGGGCGAGGGTTGGTATTCCATTGATCTACCGACAGTTCATTTATGCATACTTGATCCCGTATCCGTGTTCATAGTTACCTGTCAGTAGCCACATGTCAGTTTCCTGTCTAGTTCCTGTTTATATCCTGTATATATTATTACATGATTAAACTGTTAGATAGGCATGTTTTATGTATCTTGCTAGTCCTCTGAGGACCTGATGATCTCTTCAGGTTTAGCGATTGTATGGACTTAGTTAGCAGAGCGGGATGGTAGAGGATTGCGATGCATGATACAGGTATTTACTTGTGATATTTCTTTATTATCCTCTCGTGCTTTATATTCAGTACCATGATATACTGCTTATTTATAGACTCATATCATTCTTAGAGTCTAATCGAACAATATGCTAATGGGCTGCAGACCATGATCCATACTTGTTCATTCTTGTTTTATATGATTCCTATGGATTGAGATATAGTTTAGATTAGACATGATACCCATGACCTTGGCAGCTTATACGTACTCGAGTCGGGCTGGAGTCCACTCGATACGTAGCTGGCTTGCTCACGAGCTCGCGTCCGAAAAGCGGGTGTGGGTCGTGACACAGATCAATCAATTCGTTATTATAACAAAAGTGCAAGAACATAACAAGGCAACAGAGTACGCCAAAGGGGCTCAAGGCTCTACGCTAGCGAACCTCTACACTAGGCCAAGGGGCCTCGAGCGAAAAATGGCCTTACGCGAGCAAGACCAAGGAAGGACCCCTCTACACGAGCAAGCACTCTACGCGAACAGGCACTCTACGCAGCAGGCACTCTACGTGTGCGAGTACTCGAGCAAGACTCTACGCAGTGAGCGCGCCGAGCGAGACTCTACGCACGCGAGACTCTACGCGGGCGAGAGTAGCCCCTGCATAGAGCTCGAATGAACTCGGCGTAGAAGAGATTCCCTGCATAAAGGAGGAAAAAGCTACGCTGGCACATGAAAACGTGTGCGTAAAGGGCTCGTCTCCTCCCCAAGGCCGAGACACGCAGCCATGGGGACTCAAGAAGCTCAAGGAACCCCATCTCGGCCAAGACTTGATGAAATCCAGCTACTCAAAAGCCACTCTTGCATAGAATCAAAATTCCTACTACATGGAACTCTCAAACTCCGGGAACAACCAAGTTTAGTAGATCAAAACCCAAGAAATCCGAAATGCAACAAACTTAGATATACAAGAAATAAATCATGGAAATTAAAAATGCTAAGTACTAAAGTGTCTTAGAATCTCGTGAGGAAGATAATAGAACAACAAAAATGGAGTTCCTCCATGAAGCAAGTTGCACTTGCCTAAGCCTCTCTCTTGGTAGGTGGAGAGAGTTAATGGAGGAAGAAGAAGAGGAGTAAATGAGAAATGAATGAAGATAGAGAAGGGTTGTTGGCTTAATAAATGGAGGATGGTGGTAGGTTGGGATTTGCATGCTATCCCAAACGGAACCCAACCAAGTCGAACCCAACCAAACCCGATGCATGCCAAGGCCAAGATAACCACACCAACCAGAAAATGCTAACTAGCCCATGCCAAATGCAAAACCCAAGGCTAGCCAGTCAGGACAAGTCAAAATACGGGTCCGAGATACGTACACGTATACCAAAATACGTATAACAAAATCTGAGGGTGACAAATCTACCCACCTTAAAAGAATTCCGTCCTCGGAATTTAATCAAGAGGCTAAAGATGTCAGACAAGCTATACTAATCATAAGCAAGTTATAACTAGGCAATCAATCAAGCAATCATTCATGCAAGCAAGGAATTAAGGCATAAGGCATAAGGCATAAGAAAGATATTATACCTTATGAGTCAAACAGGTCGGGATATCGCGATCGAATATCATCCTTACGCTCCCATGTTGACTCACCCAAAGAGTGATGACCCCAAGCAACACAGACTAACTTGATAGTCTTGTGCTTGAGTATCTTCTCTCCGGTCCAATATGGATACGGGTCTCTCCTCATACGAAAGGTTGGTACCAACAACCAATTCCGAATGATCAAGAATATGACTCAGATTCGGGATATACTGTCGTAATTGGGATACATGAAAGACATCATGCACCTCACGTAACGACGACGGAAGAGCGAGACGATATGACACGTCTTCTACTCGCTCTAGAATGTCGAACGGCCCTATATACCTAGGACTAAGCTTTTCTCGTACGCCGAAATGAATGACGTCACGGGTAGACGAGATCCTAAGGAATACATGGTCGCCGACAGAAAATTCAAGGGGACACCGATGGGAATCGGCCCAATGACGCTGGCGATCTTGCACAACTCGAAGATGATCCCTAAATTGCCTGACCACCTCAATAGTTCGGGTGATCATCTCTGGACCAAGCATCTGCCTCTCGCCTATATCATCCCACGCTAGCGGAGATCTGTACTTCCTACCGTACAAGGCCTCAAAGGGTGCCATCTGAATACTGTCCTGGAAACTGTTGTTGTAGGAGAATTCCATAAGATGCAGGTGATCTTCCCACAAACCACCGAAGTTGAGTGTACATGACCGCAACATATCTTCAAGAGTCTGGATCGTGCGTTCTGACTGACCATCTGTCTACGGATGATAAGCTGAACTGAACTTGAGACGAGTTCCTAAACTTTTCTAAAGACTATGCCAAAAGTGCGATATGAATCTCGAATCTCTGTCGGACACAATACTGACTGGTACTCCATGCAACCTGACTATCTCCCTAAGGTACATCTCTACAAGCTGATCCGTCGACTGACCGATTTTGAAAGGGATAAAATGAGCTACCTTGGTGAGTCTGTCGACTATAACCCAGATAGCATCCCTCCCGGCTGGGGATCTAGGCAATCCAGTTACAAAATCCATGGTTATGTGCTCCCATTTGCATTCTGGGATCGATAAGGGTTGAAAAAGTCCAGCCGGTCTCTGATGTTCAGCTTTAACTTGTTGGCAAACTAAACAACGAGAGACAAATTGGGCTATCTATCTCTTCATACCATTCCACCAAAATTGTTGTCGGATATCACGATACATCTTCGTACCGTCCGGATGAATCGAATACTGAGAACTGTGAGCTTCTGCCATGATCTTGTCTGATATCACTACTAGGTACAGAAAGATGCCTCCCATGTCGAAGTGTACCATCCTCATGGATAAATAACTCTGGTCTTCGTCCTGCTACACATTCTGCCCTAAGCCGCTGAAGCTTAGAATCTGCGGACTGAGCCAACTTGATCCTCTCAACTATACTGGACTGAACTTGCATACTGGCCATCAATGCCACATTGGTAGGAAGGACAACTTCTATACCCATCTTCTGAAGATCTGCTAATAATTCTGGTTGTGCTGTTAGAAAATAAACTCCGGCCCTCCTGCTCAATGCATCTGCAACAACGTTGGCCTTTCCAGGATGATACTGCAGGTTGATGTCATAATCCACAAGTAGCTCTAGCCATCTCCTCTGACGATGTTAAGATCCTTCTGGCTAAACACATACTTCAGGCTCTTGTGGTCGGTGAAAATCTCCACCCAATCCCCATACAAATAATGCCTCCAAAGCTTAAGAGCAAACACTACTGCTGCCAGCTCCAAGTCGTGGGTCGGTAATTTTCCTTATGGTCACGAAGTTATCGTGATACATAAGATATTACCTTCCCATGCTGCATCAAAACATATCCTAAACCTCTGTCTGAAGCATCACAATATACTGAGAATCCCCCGGTCCCATCTGGAAGCGTGAGAATGGGTGCCATCATCAAGCCCCACTTCAACTTCTCGAAAGAATCCTGACATTCTGCTATCCAAGCAAACTGCACATCCTTGCGGCTCAACTAGGTCATAGGTGTTGAAATTCGTGCAAAGTCTGAAATAAATCGCCGGTAGTAGCTGGCCAAGCCAAAAAAATTACAAACTTCTACAACTGTGCAGGGTACCGGCCACGTCTTAATAGCTACGATCTTCTGGGGATCCACTTCCACTCCACCTCCGGTGATGATATGACCCAAGTATGAAATGCGATCGAGCTAGAACTCGTATTTACTGAACTTTGCATACAACTGGTGCTCTCTGTGAATCTGAAGGACAACTCTGAGATGCTGCTCATGCTCTGTTTCACTCTTGCTGTAGACCAGGATGTCGTCTATGAACACAATCATGAACTGATCCAAATAAGGCATAAAGATACGATTCATGAGGTCCATGAATACAGCCGACGCATTAGTTGCTCCAAATGGCATAACAAGGAACTCTCAATGCCCATACCTGGATCTAAATGCCGTCTTCGGGATGTCCCTCTCTGACTCTGATCTGGTGGTATCCTGACCGCAAGTCAATCTTCGAAAATATGGACGCCCCTTTGAGTTGAGCAAACAAGTCATCTATCCTCGGGAGAGGATATCTGTTCTTGATTGTCACTGAGTTCAAGGTACGATAGTCAACACATAATCTGGATGTACCATCCTTCTTTTTCACAAGAAGCATCGGGGCTCCCCAAGGCGATCCACTAGCACGGATGAATCCCTTGGTCTTGAGTTCTTCAATCATCTTATACAAGATCTCTAATTCTGACAGTGCCATCCGGTAAACTCTCTCTGACACTAGTGCTGTTCCGGGGATCAAGTTATGGCGAACTTGATCTCTCTCTCTGGTGGCATACCTGGAAGCTCCTCGGGGAAAAATCAGGAAACTCTTCTACAACTCTAGGAAATCGAACTGCCGCTGTAACTGCCCTCTGAAATACTGGGGGAGAATGTTCTACACCGCCTCGGAAGAATGAAAACTTTGGCTCACCATGAATACTAAAAATAATCTTGTCGATATGGCAATCTATTCTAGCATACTGGTCCCTCAACCAATCCATCCCTAGGACCACATCATAATCGGCCATCGGGAATTCTATCAACCTAGCGGGAAACTCTTTACCGCTAACTACGATCCGTCACGAGGAAAACACTCTATCTACTCCCACAAGTTCGTTACCATTAAGTATATGAGCCTTACTGATAATGACTCGGGCTCCAGTCCTATCCGTGTCATGAATTGTGCAGACATAAATGAATGCGATGCACCAGAATCAAATAACGCTGATGCTGGAATGGAGTTGACGAAAATAGTACTTGCTACTACCTCACATGATGCTAACTCCTCCTCCGCAGTCAAAGCCATCACTTGACCTTGCCCTCTGGGTGCTGGTCCCCTCTGCTGGAAACCTTTCTGGTAGTTCTGGATCTGAGCTTGGACTTGTGCATACTGCTGAGGGTTCTGCTGCTGAAATGCTTGGGCCTGAGGCGGCAAGGGCCTCGGATACGGGTGCTGTTGCTGCTGCTGAACTGGTACTGGGGCTGGCCCCCTAACCGAGGGACTTCAAAAGGTCAAAGAAGATGAACTCCCCCTATTCAGGTAGTTCCCAACCCTTTGGTCCGGTCCCCACAAACCATGCACAAACCCTGTGCTCTGTGACATTCTGATACCACATGCCCTGGCTTCCCACAATGAGTGCAACTCATTGCGGAAGACAGCTTCTGCTGCTGCTGCTGGGGATTTGTCGGGATCAAATGCTGAGTCGATGTAACGGAAGCCGTCCGCCTCGGAGCTCCAATAGTCAAAGTCCTAGATGCCGGGGCTGCTGCTGAAGACTGGTTCATCTGGCCGTGAGACCGCTTCCGACTCTCGGTTCTGTCCACAATTCTCTGGAAGGTATACTCATGCCTCCTAGCTGCTCTCAATACTGCATCGAAAGTCTGATGCTCAAACTGCTCCACCGCCATTAAAATCTCCAAGTGGAGTCCCTGTTGGAACTGCTGAGCTCTGTCGAACTCGGTTGCCACCAAGGTGGGAGCAAACCGACTAAGCCTGGAAAACTCGATATATCCATCGACTGTCCTGCCTATCTGCTTCAAATTAATAAATCTCGTCTGTAGATCATACCGAGCTACAACGTCAAAGTACTTGGTCTGGAATCTCTCACGGACTACTGTCCAGGCAATAGGTGCCACTAATTCAACAGCCTGCACCGCCCACCAACTGCGGGCTAGATCCAATAACTGCAGGCGCACCACGGCTACCTTTTTATCTTCTGGAGTCCTGGCTGCTTCTAGAATAACCTCAGTATCCTGCAGCCAAGCATCCGCGGCAATAGCATCTTCGCTGCCATCGAATAAGGGAGGGTTCAAACGCTTGAAGCTGTTGGCCGCACTGTTACCTTGATGACCACCTCCGCTCAGAGCATCTTGTACTGTCTGGTGCAATGCATCACCTCGACGATCCTGTGATGCAAGCAACTCCCTGATGAGTCCAACCAAGACTTCATCATCCTGTCTTACAGGCTGGGCTGGCTGCACTAGGGGTTCTGGACCTCCGGAAAGCATGACTCGGGAAGCTGCTCCTGAGTGCTGAGCATGATCCTCTTGTTGCTATTGAGGTGCTGGTTGAGCTTCTCCCTGCTGATCGGTAGGACCGAATAATGCCACAGGAAAAACAATGACATAGGGGACAATAAGGAAGGACCAAGATAGATCGAGGATATAAGCATGTGATCAGGTCAATATTTTAGAAAGATTAGAAGGCACGAGTAGAGATCAAAGGCGAGTGCTTATTGAGACATCTATTCGGTAAACCATCACATATCTTGATTCACAAGACCTGCATGGGCCACCACTTAAACCGTGTCACGCCCCAGAACCAGAATACTGGAGAGCGAGGGCAGACACAGCCAGCTACGTATATTGAAGTGCAACCCACCTCGCTATACGGTCACGGCTGTCTAGATACATGAGGGTTTAACTACAAGCCATCAGTCTCTTACGGTCATGAACAAGCCTATTGTCTCAATCTCAAACAAATATAGTAGTTACAAGATGTCAGAGCACCAAATATACAATAGTAAGGCATCCCATACATTACATATTTGGATGATCATGAAGTTAGTTATACAAAATATGAAGACTAGCAAGAGTTTCAGTCATACATGATCAACCTTAGGATTTGTTAATCATGCTACAGCCCGTAGGCAGACAGTAGGTAAGTACAATCGAGCTATACGTGCTCGTTGGCTAAACGCCTCAAAAGAATATTTTTACAATAGAGTGGGAGAGCCAAAATATAACCCACTCGTTGCCAGGGTTACGCCTGTGGTCACCATCTGGCTGAAAGGTAGGGAGATCCTCTAGAGCCGCTCCGGTATCTGGCCACGCAAAACCAGCTAGGTCAGATCCCAGAAAGAGCAAGTGCCACAACTAATGCAATATCAGAATCATAAAATGAGAAAGATAAATAAGACATGAATTTAATAGGGCAATAACTGGCAAGAAGGTGAGAAATTATTCAGGTCAGTATAAAAAGGGTAAGCATGAACAATCATGTTCCAAGATAGCTATGTACTGGAACAAGACAAGGCTTAAACTGGCTAGACTCCAATCAACATTTACGGCCAAGCAATAAGTACGACTTAATACTTTAACTAAATAGGGTTATCACAGACCTAGTTACTAGCAAGATACAATGAGATCTTACCAACAGCCACAAGCCCTGCAGACCATCCAGATTATCCGGATGCAATTAGGGGTTGAGTTCATGTGGGTACATCATCCAGGAAATGCATGTACCCTTAAGTAGCTTGAAGGGTGCAACACATGACAGTGTGCTGGAAATGTGCCCTACTCGACGGCAGGCTACAAATCCTATAATGGGGCGCCCAGATAACTGGATTGCCTGTAGCTGGGAAATATCTTTATGACTACAGTATTATTCTAATTATTAGTCTTAGTCAGTTTAAGTAGGTACCCCTGACCGTGGTACTCAGGGATCCTTGCCCTAAACATGATGCAAGACAGTACTGGTTCATTTGTACAACACAATCGTCCACGGTGTCCAGATCATTCATTCTTGTCATGTTATGCTAGCTATCGCAACAGCATTCAATAGTTCCTATTATGCTTGCTTGTCGTGTCATATCATGTCATGTCATATCAATTACTTGCTATAAGCCATGTACAATTATCATTCCAGTCAGATAAATTAATTCGTGATTAAAATAAAAGTACAAGAACATAACAAGGCAACAGAGTACGCCAAAGGGGCTCAAGACTCTACGCTAGCGAACCTCTACGCTAGGCCAAGGGGCCCCGAGCGTAAAAATGGCGTTATGTAAGAAAGACCAAGGAAGGACCCTCTACGCGAGCAAGCACTTTACGCGAGCAGCCACTCTACGCGAGCAGGCACTCTACGCGCGCGAGTACTCGAGCGAGACTCTACGCACGTGAGCGCCCGAGCGAGACTCTACGCACGCGAGACTCTACGCTAGCGGGAGTAGCCCCTGCGTAGAGCTCGAATGAACTCGGTGTAGAAGGGACTCCGCTGGCACGCAAATGCGTAGGCGTAAAAAGGGGAACACTACGCAGGCACGTGAAAACGTGTGCGTAAAGGAGAAAAATGCTGTAAAAACGTGTACGTAAAGGGCTCGTCTCCTCTCCAAGGTCAAGACATGCAGCCATGGGTACTCAAGAAGCTCAAGGAACCCCATCTCGGCCAAGACTTGATGAAATCCAGCCACTCAAACGCCAATCTTGCGTAGAATCGAAATTCCTACTACATGGAGCTCTTAAACTCTGGGAACAACCAAGTTTAGTAGATCGAAATCCAAGAAATCCGAAATGCAACAAACTTAGATCTACAAGAAATTAATCATGGAAATTGAAAATGCTAAGTACTAAAGTGTCTTAGAATCTCGTGAGAAAGGCAATGGAACAACAAAAATGGAGTTCCTCCATGAAGCAAGTTGCACTTGCCTAAGCCTCTCTTTTGGTAGGTGGAGAGAGTTAATGGAGGAAGAAGAAGAGAAGTAAATAAGAAATGAATGAAGAGAGAGAAGGGTTGATGGCTTAATAAATGGGGGATGGTAGGTAGGGGTTTGTATGCTAACCCAAACCGAACCCAACCAAGCCGAACCCAACCAAACCCGATGCATGCCAAGGCCAAGATAAACAACACCAACCAGGAAATGCTAACTAACCCATGCCAAATGCAAAACCCAAGGCTAGCCTTGGATAAGGCAAAACGGGTTTGAGATATGTACACATATACCAAAATACGTATAACAAAATTCGAGGGTGATAGTCATGGCACCCTAACATGGTTATTACAAGTGGGGGTGGCAAGGTTAGGGTATAAATATATTTTCTAGTCAAATCGAACCGAAAAGTCAACCAATGAGTCACTTATGCCAATCGTAAATAAATAGCACATGAGAACTCGATTGAGTGGTACACCTTTGGGATGTGTGTCGTAGCCTCAAAATGGGTCAAAACCATATATTGGGTCAAATAGTTTTGATCTATGTCGAGTTTCGAACTCGCGTTAGAAGTTAGTTCTAAAATTATGGTCAACGGTCGAATGGCCTAAATTTGACCCAAAGTTGTGTGAAGTCAAAAGAATGTTGGAGGACAAGTTTGGATGTGATATGATATATCAAGTTGAAGGTGGACTTATCTACTTCAAAAGTCGTAAAGGATGTTTCGAAGGATTTGCCTTTCTTGTGCTCTAAAAATCGAAGCTACAAAAAAGTACATCTATAGACATAATTAATTATAAAATCTATTTTAATAAAAAATATCTAAACAAATTAAAAAATAATTTTCAAAAAACTAGGGTCCTCACAACCAACTTGGCCTGCAATCTCCTCTCACATTAGAGGTTCCCTTCCCTTGACTTGGCCCATGCTCTGATGCAAAAAATGTCAAAATCTGGTGTGCTTCCAATCCACCTATGCCCCCATTGTCCCTATTCATATTATCAAGTCCTTGGCTCACATCAGCCTCCATAATTGCATCATCCTCATGTCCCCACTCTCTTGCCTGCCAGTGTCTTGGTCTGGAGCACAAGCATCATATAACTACCTAAATTCGGGAAAGGTAATTTTGTCATTTTATATTTATAGTATGGTGAATAATTATTTTAATATTGTGTTAGTTAATATGGTTAGCTAGCATAATTGTTAGACTTGTATTAGTGAACCAATTAGACTAGACACTTGATTAGAGCCAGCTATTAGCATGACAAGACTCATGGACCAACTCTTTGGACTAGGCCCAATTAGACTCATTAGTCATGACCATTTAATTAAAATAGAGATTTGACTATTTACCGAAATAGGTTTAGAGCCTTTCATGTATTAATTAGCTTTCAAGACAAGTTGTTAGGGGCATGTTAGATTTTTTTTGTTTTAGCCTAACCCTAGCTAATTGTGGCCAGCCACTATAGGGGGAGTGTCACGCCCCAGAACCAGAATACTGGAGAGCGGGGGCAGACATAGCTAGCTACGTATATTGAAATGGATTCCATCTCGCTATACGGTCACGGCTGTCTAGATACATGAGGGTTTACTACAAGCCAACAGTCTCCTATGGTCATGAACAAGCCTAGTGTCTCAATCACAAGCAAGTAAGTAAATGTTACAAGATGTATGATCATTAAATATACAATAATAAGGTGTCCCAAATATTACATATTCAGCTGATCATAAAGCTAGTCATTACAAAATGTTAGGACTAGCAAGAGTTTAGTCATACATGATCAACCCTAGGATCCGTCAATCATGTTACAGCCCGTAGGCAGACAGTAAGTAAAGTGCAATCGAGCTAAACAGGTGCTCGTCGGCTAAACGCCTCAAAAGAATAATTTTTACAATAGAGTGGGAGAGCCAAAAATAACCCACTCGTTGCCAGGGTTCCGTCTAGTGGCCACCATCTGGCTGGAAGGTCGGTAGATCCTCTGGAGCTGCTCCGAAATCTGGCCACACAAAACCAGCTGGGTCAGACCCCAGAAAGAGCAAGTGCCACAAAGGAGGCTTCACTAAAGAACAAAAACAAGCAATCAGCACAAGATATAAATAAAAGTAAGAGCTGGAAATAAAGAAAATACACCAGGATGATATACGACGAGATAACCATGGAACCATTCAGATAACCAGGTTACAACCCGTAAACCAAACAAGGACCGGGGTTGTAACCCTTCGTCTGAACAGAGCTTGGAATTCCCACCATTTATCGGTAAAATAAATACAAGCATTCTGGTCATTCAATAATCTGGAACAGGATCAGGGCAAGACTAGACTGGTTAGACTCCATCCAATCACTTCACGGCCAAGCAAGAATTACGGCTTGATACTTTAACTAACTAGGGTTGTCACAAGCCTAATTACTAACAAGATGCAGTGAGATTATTCCACAGCCACAAGCCCTGCAGACCATCCAGGTTACCCAGGTCGAAAGATTAGGGTTGAATTCAGGTGGGTACATCGTCCAGGAAACGCATGTACCCTTAAGTAGCTTGAAGGGCGCAACACATGACAGTGTGCTGGAAATGTGCCATACTCGACGCAGGCTACAGATCCCACGCTCCCAGGTAACGGGATTGCCTGTAGCTAGGAAATCTCTTCATGACTACTGTGTTATTCTAGTTATTAGCCTTAGTCCATTTTAGTGGGTGCTCCTGACCGTGGTACTCAGGAATCCCTCCTAGACAGATGCAAGACAGGACTGGATTATTTACACAAGCACAATCGCCCCGGTGTCCAGTTATTCATTCTTGTCAGTCATGTCCTGTCAGGTAGCCGTCGCAACACTATCAGATATATCATGTCAGGTTATCAGGTCAAGTGTATTTGTCAGAGTGCACCACGACGGGCCACTATCAGTCATGTCATGTTATCCTGTCAGGAGTGCACCACTACGGGTCACAATCACGCGTGCTCAGTTATCAATTCCAAACATATCAAGTAAATTCGTGATTATCAGTTCATGACAAAGGCGTAAGGATATAAATGGGCGTAAAATATCTATAAAATTTCAATATACAGGGCTATAAAAGAGCCAAGCTCAGGAAAAATAAACCAAATCTGACACGCTGACATGAGACCAAGTCAGCCAAAGGCCATACGCTCAGGTCAAGCTACGCTCAGGCCAGCGTACGCTCGAGCTAGCATACCAAAGGGTCCATACACTTCCAATAGGAAGCGTACGCAAGGTCAGCGTACACCAGGGCACGCTCAAGCTACAGGTCAGCGTACGCTCAAGCTAGCGTACGAAAGGGTCCAGGGCACGCTCACGCTAGCGTACGCAAAAGACACGCTGCCAACAGACAGCGTATCAAGGCTAGCGTACGCTCGCTAAAGAGCAGCGTACCCAAGTCAGCGTACGCTCGCTAAAGAGCAGCGACCCAAGTCAGCGTACGCTCGCTAAAGAGCAGCGTACCTAAGTCAGCGTACGCTCGCTAAAGAGCAGCGTACCCAAGTCAACGGCGTAAGCTAAAAAGCTAGCTCACTGTTCACTGTCTTATCCAAATGGCAGGAACAGCAAAACTCTAAAGTTGAATCTAAGCTTCAACAGTCCATATCTTGGTCAAAACAAGTCCGAATCCAACCTTCTAAAGGTCAAAATTGGGTAGAATGAAATTCTCTACAACATGGAACCATCAAAACTTGAAAACAAGGAAGTTTGATAGATCAAAACCACCAAATCCGAAAATAACTAATTTCTAGATCTACAAGAATTAAAGCCTCAAAATGAAAATGACAAGTTCTAATGTGGTTTAGAATCATGAGGAGAAGCTAAGGAAACCATCAAAAGTTCTTTCTTATGGAAGCAAGTTGCACTTGCCTATGGTATTCTTGGTTGGTGGAGAGAGTAATGGTGGGGGAAGGAGAAGTAAATGAGACTTATGGAGGAGAGAGAAGGTTGGGGATAATAAAGAGGGGGTTGTGGTGGAAATGAAGGAGAAGCATAGGCTAAGGTGTTCCACCCTTGGCCCATGATGAACCAAGCATTGGGCCGGCCGAACCAAGCCAACCCAAACCGAGAGTTAAATCAAGCCGAGAGCTAACAAGGAATCATGTAATACAGAATAAAATATGTATACGTATCCCAAAATACGTAATACGAACACAGGTATTACAACTCTACCCACCTTAAAGAATTCCGTCCTCAGAATTTAATCAAAGGCTAGAGGAGCAATGACAACTACGCTAATTACCAGCAAGCTATAACTAGGCAGACAATCACTCATTCAAGCAAGGAATCGAAGGCATGAGGCATAAGAAAGACATATATCTCACGAGTCAAACAAGTCGGGATATTGCGATCGGATATCAACCTCACGCTCCCACGTTGACTCCCCCAAGAGTGATGACCCCAAGCAACTCGGACTAACTTGATAGTCTTGTTCTTGAGGATCTTCTCTCTCTCCGCCATTATAGACACGGGCCTCTCCTCATACGAAAGGTTGGTACCAACAACCAATTCCGAATGATCCAGGACGTGGCTCGGGTCTGGGATATACCGTCGTAATTGGGATACATGAATACGTCATGCACCGCGCTTAGCGACGGTGGAAGAGCGAGACGATAGGATACATCTCCTACTCGCTCCAGAATGTCAAATGGTCCTATATACCTAGGACTAAGCTTGCCCCGTACGCCAAAACGAATGACGCCACGGTTAGGCGAAATCCTCAGGAATACATGATCGCCGACCGAAAACTCGAGAGGGCGCCGATGAGAATCAGCCCAATGGTGCTGGCGATCTTGGGCAACTCGAAGATGATCTCGGACTCTCCTGACCACCTCAACTGTCTGGGCAACATTTCTGGACCAAGCATCTGTCTCTCTCCAACATCATCCCAAGCTAACGGGGATCTCACTTTCTACCATACAGTGCCTCGAACGGTGCCATCTGGATACTGGCCTGGAAACTGTTGTTGTATGAGAATTCCACCAGGTGCAAGTGATCTTCCCATGAACCACCGAAGTCAAGTGTGCAAGACCGCAACATGTCTTCAAGAGTATGGATCGTGCGCTCCGACTGGCCATCTGTCTACGGGTGATATGCTGAACTGAACTGGAGATGAGTTTCCAAGCTCTCTTGCAAGCTACGCCAAAAGTGCGATGTAAATCTTAAATCTTGGTCCGAGGTGATACTGACTGGCACACCGTACAACCTGACAATCTGCCTGAGGTACATCTCTGCTAACTGAGCCGTCGACTGACCAACTCTGAATGGAAGAAAGTGAGCCACTTTCGTGAGCCGATCAACTATAACCCAGATAGCATCTCTACCAGCTGGGGACCCTAGGTAGTCCAGTCACAAAATCTATGGTCACATGCTCCCACTTCCATTCTGGAATCGGTAAGGGCTGAAGAAGTCCAGCCGGTCTCTGATGTTCGACTTTAACTTGTTGGCAAACCAAACACCGAAGGACAAACCGAGCTATCTCCCGCTTCATGCCATTCCACCAGAAATGCTGTCGGATATCACGGTACATCTTCGTACTGTCGGAATGGATGGAATACTGAGAACTGTGCGCCTCTGACATGATCTCCTGCCTGATATCTCCACTGGGTACACAAAGACGCTTACCATGTCGAAGTGTACCATCCTTATGAATGCATAACTCTGGTCTTCGTCCTGCCTCACACTCTGCTCTGAGTCGCTGAAGCTTGGAATCTGCCGACTGCGCCATCTGGATCCTCTCGACTATAGTGGACTGAACTTGCATACTGGCCATCAAGGCCACACTAGAAGGGAGAACAACTTCAATACCCATCTTCTGAAGATCGGCTAACAGTTCTGGTTGCGCTGTTAGAAAATAAGCTCCGGCTCTCCTGCTCAATGCATCTGCAACGACGTTGGCCTTCCCAGGATGATACTGCAAGTTGACATCATAATCCACAAGAAGCTCCAGCCACCTTCTCTGACGCATGTTAAGATCCTTCTGGGTGAAAACATACTTCAGGCTCTTGTGGTCGGTAAAAATTTCCACCCTATCTCCATACAAGTAGTGTCTCCACAACTTAAGTGCAAACACCACTGCTGCCAGCTCCAAGTCATGGGTTGGGTAATTCCTCTCATGATCACAAAGTTGTCGTGACGCATAAGCTATTACCTTCCCATGCTGCATCAGAACACATCCTAAACCTCTGCCTGAAGCATCACAGTACACTGAGAATCCTCCGGTCCCATCTGGAAGCGTGAGAATAGGAGCTGTTATCAGGCCTCGCTTCAACTGCTCAAAAGAACTCTGACACTCTGCTGTCCAAGCAAACTGTGCATCCTTGCGGGTTAACTGCGTCAATGGCGCTGAAATCCGAGCAAAATTTGAAACAAACCGTCGGTAGTAGTCGGCCAATCCAAGAAAACTACGAACCTCTGCAACTGTGCTGGGCACTGGCCATGACTCAATAGCCACAATCTTCTGGGGATGGCCACTTCTACTCCTCCTCGAGTGATGATATGGCCTAAGTACGAAATGCGATCGAGCCAGAACTCGCATTTACTGAACTTGGCATATAGCTGGTGCTCTCTAAGGATCTGAAGAACTATACGGAGATGCTGCTCATGCTCCGCCTCACTCTTGCTGTAGACCAGAATGTCATCCAAGAACACAATCACAAACTGATCCAAGTAAGGCATGAAGATGCGATTTATGAGGTCCATGAATACTGCCGGCGTATTGGTTGCTCCAAAAGACATACCAAGGAACTTCCAATGCCCATATCTCGATCTAAAAGCTGTCTTCGGGATGTCCTGCTCTCTGACTCTGATCTGATGATAACCTGAGCGCAAATCAATCTTCGAGAATACTGAAGCCCCCTTGAGTTGATCAAACAAGTCATCTATCCTCGGAAGAGGGTATCTGTTCTTGATTGTCACTGAGTTCAAGGTACGATAATCAACACATAACCTGGACGTACCATCCTTTTTTTCACAAGAAGCATCGGGGCTCCCCAAGGCGATCCACTTGCACGAATGAATCCCTTGGTTCTAAGCTCTTCAATCATCTTGTACAAGATCTCCAACTCTGATGGCGCTGTCCTGTAGACTCTCTCTGATACTGGGGCTGTCCTGGGAATCAAGTCTATAGTGAACTCGATCTCCCGCTTCGGAGGCATACCTGGAAGTTCTTCTGGGAAAACATCGGGAAACTCCTCGACTATCCTGGGCAACTGCACTGCTGCTACTGCCATCCGCAATATCGGAGGAGAAGGCTCAACTTCACCTCGGGAAAAGGAAAACTCTGGCTCGCTTGGAATGCTAAAAACAACCCTGCCGATATGGCAGTCTATCCTAGCATACTGGTTCCTCAACCAATCTATCCCTAGGACCACATCATAATCGGCCATCGGGAACTCTATCAATCTAGCGGGGAATTCTCTACCGCTAACTACGATCCGACACGAGGAAAACACTCTATCTACTCCCACAAGTCCGTTACCAGTAAGTATATTAAGCCTTACTGATAATGACTCGGGCTCCAGTCCTATCCGTGTCGCAAATCGTGCAGACATAAATGAATGCGATGCACCAGAATCAAATAAAGCTGAAGCTGGAAAGGAGTTGACGAGAAAAGTACCTGCCACTACCTCTCCTGGTGCTAATCCTTCCTCCACGGTCATCATCATGGCCTGACCATGCCCTCGGGGTGCTGGTCCCCTCTGCTGATATTCTCGCTGCCTATTCTGACTCAAGGCCTGGGCTTGCGCATACTGCTGAGGGCTCTGCTGCTGAAATGCCTGGGACTGAGGCGGCAAGGGCCTCATCAATGGATATTGCTGCTGCTGCTGCTGGACTAGTGCTGGTCCTCTCACCGAAGAGTTAGAAAGGTTGGACGATGATGAACCACCCCTATTTGGGCAGGATCCAACCCTATGGTCTGGTGCTCCACAAGCCAGACACAATCCCTGTGCCCTGCGACAATCTGCCACCACATGGCCTGGCTTCCCACAATGAGAACATCCTACTGCGGAAGACTGCTTCTGCTTCTGCTGCTGAGGGTACGTCGGAGTGGAATACTGAACCGACGTTACTGAGGCCGCTCGCCTCGGAGCTCCAATAGTCAAAGCCCTGGCTGCCGGGGCCGGTGCTGAAGACTGATTCATCTGGCCGTGAGATCTCTTTCGACCTCCGGTCCTATCCACAATCCTCTGGGAGGTATACTCATGCCTCCGGGCTGCTCTCAAGACTGCATCAAAAGTCTGATGCTCAAACTGCTCAACCGCCAATAGAATCTCCAGGTGAAGCCCCTGCTGGAACCGCTGGGCTCTATCATACTCAGTTGCCACCAGGGTGGGAGCAAACCGACTGAGCCTGGAAAACTCGGTCGTATATCCGTCGACCGTCCTGCCACCTTACTTCAGATTGGTAAACCTCGTCTACAGGTCGTACCGGGCTACAGCATCGAAATACTTGGTCTGGAATCTCTCTCTGAA
Organism: Iris pallida; assembly: GCA_029216955.1. Taxonomy (NCBI): domain Eukaryota; kingdom Viridiplantae; phylum Streptophyta; class Magnoliopsida; order Asparagales; family Iridaceae; genus Iris; species Iris pallida. The sequence goes on along the minus strand of JANAVB010022561.1, from coordinate 11,310 downwards.
CACTGCCCATGGAATGGGTGCTGCTAATCCAACGGCCTGTGCTGCCCACCAGCTGCGGGCAAGATCTAATAGCTGCAAGCGCACCACGGCTACCTTCTCATTCTCTGGAGTCTTGGCTGCTTCAAGAACCACTCCTGTGTCCTGAAGCCATGCATCTGCACCGATAGCTTCTTCACTACCGTCGAAGAATGGAGGGTTCAAGCGCTTGAAGCTGTTGGCCGTGCTGTTGCCCTGATGACTACCCTGGGTCAAAGCATCCGTCACTGCCTGGTGTAAGGCATCTCCACGTCGGTCTTGGGAAGCTATCAAGGTCCTGACGAGTCCTACCAAAGTGCCATCGTCATGTTCTACAGGTTGAACTGGCTGGACTGGTGGCTCTCCGCCAGAAGGCACGACTCTGGAGGCTACTCCGGAATGCTGGGCTTGATCTCCAGGTTGCTGCTGGTCCGCAGAAGGTGCTCCGTCTTGCTGATCGGCAGGACCACGAACAATGCCGCTGAAGAAGACGATATAGGGAACAATAAGGAAGGACCAGGACAGATCAACGATACAAGCATATGATCAGGACAAGAATCCAGGGATTCAGAGGATACGAGCAGAGATCAAGGACGAATACTGATTGAGACATCTATTCGGTAAACCCTCACATATCTTGATTTACAAGACCTGCATGGGCCACCACTTAAACCATGTCACGCCCCAGAACCAGAATACTGGAGAGCGGGGGCAGACATAGCCAGCTACGTATATTGAAATGGATTCCATCTCGCTATACGGTCACGGCTGTCTAGATACATGAGGGTTTACTACAAGCCAACAGTCTCCTATGGTCATGAACAAGCCTAGTGTCTCAATCACAACAAGTAAGTAAATGTTACAAGATGTATGATCATTAAATATACAATAATAAGGTGTCCCAAATATTACATATTCAGCTGATCATGAAGCTAGTCGTTACAAAATGTTAGGACTAGCAAGAGTTTAGTCATACATGATCAACCCTAGGATCCGTCAATCATGTTACAGCCTGTAGGCAGACAATAAGTAAAGTGCAATCGAGCTAAACAGGTGCTCGTCGGCTAAACGCCTCAAAAGAATAATTTTTACAATAGAGTAGGAGAGCCAAAAATAATCCACTCGTTGCTAGGGTTCCGTCTAGTGGCCACCATCTGGCTGGAAGGTCGGTAGATCCTCTGGAGCTGCTCCAAAATCTGGCCACACAAAACCAGCTAGGTCAGACCCCAGAAAGAGCAAGTGCCACAAAGGAGGCTTCACTTAAGAACTAAAACCAGCAATCAGCACAAGATATAAATAAAAGTAAGAGCTGGAAATAAAAAAATATACCTGGATGATATACGACGAGATAACCATGGAACCATTCAGATAACCAGGTTACAACCCGTAAACCAAACAAGGACCGGGTTGTAACCTTTCGTCTGAACAGAGCTTGGAATTCCTACCATTTATCGGTAAAATAAATACAAGCATTCTGGTCATTTAATAATCTGGAACAGGATCAGGGCAAGACTAGACTGGTTAGACTCCATCCAATCACTTCACGGCCAAGCAAGAATTACGGCTTGATACTTTAACTAACTAGGGTTGTCACAAGCCTAATTACTAACAAGATGCAGTGAGATTATTCCACAGCCACAAGTCCTGCAGACCATCCAGGTTACCCAGGTCGAAAGATTAGGGTTGAATTCAGGTGGGTACATCGTCCAGGAAACGCATGTACCCTTAAGTAGCTTGAAGGGCGCAACACATGACAGTGTGCTGGAAATGTGCCCTACTCGACGGCAGGCTACAGATCCCAGGCGCACCCAGGTAACGGGATTGCCTGTAGCTGGGAAATCTCTTCATGACTACTGTGTTATTCTAGTTATTAGCCTTAGTCCATTTTAGTGGGTGCTCCTGACCGTGGTACTCAGGAATCCCCTCCTAGACATGATGCAAGACAGGACTGGATTATTTACACAAGCACAATCGCCCAAGGTGTCCAGGTTATTCATTCTTGTCAAGTCATGTCATGTCAGGTAGCCATCGCAACAGCTATCAGATATATCATGTCAGGTTATCAGGTCAAGTGTACTTGTCAGGAGTGCACCACGACGGGCCACTATCAGGTCATGTCAGGTTATCCTGTCAGGAGTGCACCACTACGGGTCACAATCACGTCGTGCTCAGTTATCAATTCCAAACATATCAAGTAAATTCGTGATTATCAAGTTCATGACAAAAGGCGTAAGGATATAAAATGGGCGTAAAATATCTAATAAAATATCAATATACAGGGCTATAAAAGAGCCAAGCTCAGGAAAAATAAAACCAAATCTGATACGCTGACATGAGACCAAGTCAGCCAAAGGCCATACGCTCAGGTCAAGCTACGCTCAGGCCAGCGTACGCTCGAGCTAGCGTACCAAAGGGTCCATACACTTCCAATGGGAAGCGTACGCAAGGGTCAGCGTACACCAGGGCACGCTCAAGCTACAGGTCAGCGTACGCTCAAGCTAGCGTACGAAAGGGTCCAGGGCACGCTCAAGCTAGCATACGCAAAAGACACGCTGCCAACAGGCAGCGTATCAAGGCTAGCGTACGCTCGCTAAAGAGCAGCGTACCCAAGTCAGCGTACGCTCGCTAAAGAGCAGCGTACCCAAGTCAGCGTACGCTCGCTAAAGAGCAGCGTACCCAAGTCAGCGTACGCTCGCTAAAGAGCAGCGTACCCAAGTCAGCGGCGTAAGCTAAAAAGCTAGCTCACTGTTCACTGTCTTCTCTAAATGGCAAGAACAGCAAGAACACTAAAGTTGAATCTAAGCTTCAACAGTCCATATCTTGGTCAAAACAAGTCCGAATCCAACCTTCCAAAGGTCAAAATTGGGTAGAATGAAATTCTCTACAACATGGAACCATCAAAACTTAAAAACAAGGAAGTTTGATAGATCAAAACCACCAAAATCCGAAAATAACTAATTTCTAGATCTACAAGAATTAAAGCCTCAAAATGAAAAATGACAAGTTCTAATGTGGTTTAGAATCATGAGGAGAAGCTAAGGAAACCATCAAAAGGAGTTCTCTTGTGGAAGCAAGTTGCACTTGCCTATGGTGTTCTTGGTTGGTGGAGAAGAGTAATGGTGGGGGAAGAAGAAGTAAATGAGAATTATGGAGGAGAAAGAAGGTTGGTGGGGATAATAAAGAGGGAGGTTGTGGTGGAAATGAAGGAGAAGCATAGGCTAAGGTGCTCCACCCTTGGCCCATGATGAACCAAGCATTGGGCCGGCCGAACCAAGCCAACCCAAACCGAGAGTTAAACCAAGCCGAGAGCTAAACAAGGAATCATGCAATACAGAATAAAATACGTATGCGTATCCCAAAATATGTAATACGAACACAGGTATTACAGGGAGACTCCATCCTTTTTTATTTCATTCCATTGTTCTAATTCCTCTCATTTTGGTGTTCTTTTCCAATTTGATCTATTCCTCCACCAATCCCTCTTAAATCCCACACAATCTGTCATCCTTCCCTCTCATTCTCTTCACTAGAAGGAGCCTAGGAGCTTGGAGACTAGGAGCATAAGAAGATGAGTCCATTTGCTAGGAGCTACGTGCCCGGATTATATCTATTTAGCTTTTCGTTGGGAATCCATCTCTCAATAGGTATACATCTCATTTTCCTCTCTAATTAGACTCTAGTTGTGTTATTGGACCCTTAGGAATTCACCTATAGACTATGACTACCCATAGGAGTAAGTTAGAGACTAATGACTCTCTATGTGAAAGTTATTAGATTTTGTACGATTTTTAGGGGAATTTCGAGAATGGTGCACAAAGTATTTGTCATTTTGCCTATTATATCTATTTAGATAAGATTTCGTTGTGTGTGTCTAGATTCGTGTCCATAATTAGATACATGTAGGCCGGATCACGATACGGTAGGACATAGGATCATTTTGGAGTTTTTTTCCTCTGACACATGTGGCACACATGTCCAATTGCACATGACACTAGCCTTATATTGCTCTAATTATGTTTATATATATTTATTAGACTTGCTCATGTGATTTGGTAGGAATCGGACAAGGTTTGATATAAGTATCTCGGCCGTGTCACAAGCGTATCGTAGAATAGTACGATACGAGGGTGATGCACACCAAGTATTTGTGTTTCGGCCTATGTGTGTGTGTCTTATGGATACACTAGTGTAGGTGCACTCATTTGTGTCATGTGTATTTGTATTTACATACATATAGGTGATGGATAATATAGTGTGTGTATTTGTATAGGTGTGTGAGTGTGTGTATTGGGATGCATATATGTCCTTCTATGTGTGAGCCTATACACATATGTGTCTATGTGTGTGTATAGATGAATACACTAGATAGGTGTCTTGTGTGTGTGTGTACATGTGTTATGCACATGATAGTGTGGGAGTGGTTAGGACATGGAGGGATGCATAGATGGATAGATAGTTAATTAGGAGAGGGGGCCTTTGTATACCTGTGCAGTACACATGCAGGGGCTTAGCAGCAGATTATAGGACCTGTGCAACATGAAGAAGTAATTAGCAACAACAAGATACTGATGTACAGGCAAGGGGACAACATTTTGAAGTAGCGTATAGGCAACTCTAGAGGGGGGTGAATAGAGTTTTTGTCTATAATGACAAATTAAAAAATAACTCTATGCTAAGTCTAGAAGATAACTACTAAAAAAATATATAATCAGAGAGTAATAATGTGGAAAGTAAAAGTGTTTATAAGAACAAACGCAAACACATTGATATATCCTATTTTTCCTCGTGGAGGACTAGTCCAGGCCTGAGAACTCTTACTCGAAGTTGAAATCTACTATTTGTGAAATAGGGTACACAAGTGCCTTTAGTCCGAAGAGCACGCCAACTTCTTACAGACACGAGCCTTTGAAGCGCTTGAATACTTTAACTTCGCAGGTACGAAACATGAAATTTTCCAAGTGACTTCTTTTGAACTCTTGTACAAAACTTCTAGCTGAATCACACTGAGCACCTTGGGGCTTAGGAAGTTTTGTGGCTAGGAAATTTGGAAGAGTAAGGCTTAGAGCATATAAGTCTTAGAAGAATGAAAGCTTGAGAGTAAGAGATGATTTTAAATGAGAAGAATCAAGCTCTATTTATACTAGGCAGGGGAGGCAGAGTTCGGCCAAAGTTTTGTCCTAAAATATTCAAAAATTCGAATGTTGGACAGCTTGTAGCATAGTGGTCCTAAAAATCGGGTTGCTGATTTTAAGGAGGCCGAGTTCGGTCTTAGACCGAGTTCGGCCCGAGTTCAGTTTTCCTCAGACCAGAAGCCTTATATGGGTGAGGGTGGTTTGGTTTGGTTTAAGAATTGGTTGTTTGTATGGTGGAGCTTGGAGAAATATGTTTAGGGGTTAAGATGACACAGTGCGACTCAACGTACATATTTTTTCTAGACTCAATAAATCAAAATTACAGACTGAGAACAAATTACATTTGCAAAACAACAGCTTGTAAACGATGTCTGTCTTGAACTTGATGTGTCGTATTAGATCATATTAGATATCAGGTGATGTTTTGTCTTGAACTTGATTTGTCGTATTAGATCATATCAAATATCAGTTGTTAATTATCTAAATCAGGTTGACTGTGATACAGTTTGGGTCAACAATCTCTCCCATTTTGATAATTGACAAAATAATATTTGTATGTCTCAATATTCATACCTGGACACATGTTGAAGGAGAGAAGATCTTTTACAAGTATGAAGTGGCTCCCCCGCAAATGAATATTTCTGTCCTAGTACATAAGATTTATCCAAGCACAACAAATAGATACAATGCATATACAATATCACATCTCAATACAATATCACATAAAATATCACATAGTATGCTATTTCTTTCCCCCTTTGTCATTTAGCAAAATAGTGCATAGCTCCCCCGTAAAGGGATATACAAATAGACAAAGTGAAAGATCAAACACACAACATAACCATAACCAAACTTAACAGTGAAACTAGTAGTTTGATATTCCAGCAGGTGAAACTTGTAATCTTTTAAACATACATAAACTATATAGTACGTGAAATGAAATTAAAGAGCAGAAACTTATCCCAGCAACATCGATCCCACTTCACCCAAATTTTTGCCATACTATACGAGCGTTAGTAGTGCTCTGCTCTTTCCGAAGTAACTCATTAATCTCCCTCCACCTCCCAATAGAACATTCCCCCGTACATTCTATACTATGACAGACATTAATCTGTAGCCATATCCCATAAGGCAACCATGAGCTACCATCTAGGGAAGATGATGTCTCATTCTTATTCGCGCCTTCCAGATCCTTGCTCCATATTTTCTTCAGTCAAGAGATACGCCAGATAGGATTATCCCTGCAATCCCCCTCCCCCTGACTGTCGGTCTAGACAAAGTGATTGTTATGGGTATCCTCTTGCAACATCCTCGCGTGCCTCTTCTGACTAGTCGAAATTGGAGAGCCTGCTTGAATCCCTCTTTGCCTCCTCTGCAAATTATTATAGACATTCGCCTAGTCACCATGCCTTCCTGCTGAACCCCCTGGGCCCGGAACACTATGACTGTCACGACCCGCACCCTAGAATAAGGGTACGAGAAGTGGGTACGTCCATCCTACGCCGCAATGTCGGCAGTAGAACGCTGTCCTAGGTCTCATGCATCTAACAGTATAAGGCTAAACAGTTTATACTCCCCGAATGGGGGTGACATAGCAGAATATAAACTCAATCACATCTAAGGTAGAGCATAATGGAAGATAGATAGAACATGAAATCCAAAAGAGATACAGCAGATAGAAGTCTAAGTGTCTAAGATGCACCAACCCAGAAATATATCTCAAAGCTCAAATACAGTAATCTATAAAATAAATACAACTCAAGATAACTGAAAATAAGCTATAATCAAACCCTAACTATCTATACAACCTCTACTGTGTCTCCTCTAGGCTAGCAGGCAACCTCCAGGCTATCTGTAAAATTTATCAATAGGTCCAGTCAGGACGGAAACGAGCACATATTTCTCAAACAGTTCATAGCAGGTTAGGAGTATAAATCATGCAATAGAGTAAAATACAGGAAGTGCTGAAAAGAAAGTACGAGTAAACAGGAGATATTTTGTAACTGAAAGTAAATACATGATAGTAGAGACTGTAAGTGGCTACGTGATTTAGAGTACAATATGGTTATGTAAACGGCTTAGGGGCACATGAATACAACTAAGGAGGCACATGAATACAGCTACTTGGGATAGTATTCACATAACCAATTCTACTCACCCCGCCCCAATCAATACACAAGGATCCATTCAAGTTACGTTATAGGCACATGAATACAGCTAAGATACGTGAACTCATGTAATGAAGAGTACATGAGGCACATGATAAAGCACATGAAAGCACATGAAGCACATGAAAGCACATAAGAACATGTAAAAACATGAACTAGTACGAGTACAAGGAGCACCTGATGCATATGATAAAGTACATAAACATAAAATACCCGATGCACCCGTAGAGGGATAACATCTCAGGAAAGGATCCATATAGTACTAATCCGTGAAGATACGTGTCAGCATCAAGTAGAGTAATCTAGAGCAAGAATATAATCCAGGTAAGTATGAAAAGGTCAGAGAATGTACTCGCCTGGTGTCTGAATGTCCAAAGTAAATATACTGTCTGAAGAGAGGTGTCTGGCTCTTAATCAGAACAACATAAGTCACAACAAGTCCAAAATGGCAATATGAAGTTCTACTATGCATTCTACATGATTCTAGGTCCATCTAGACCAAAGTCAACTCTTGGTCAACTTGGTCAACCCTGAAAGTCAAACCTAGGTCAACTATGGTCAAACTATGTCTAACAAGTCTAAATTAGGTCAAACAAGTTATTCTAGGTCTAAACAAACTAAGTATATGCAAATCAAGTATCCAAGATAGCTACTAACTCATAGCCTAAGTCACTTGCTAAACCAAGCACAAAACTAAACCATAAGCTAACAAGGCACACAAATATAGTCATATAATGTATATATATATTATTCACATTCACATATTCATATACATAGATATATATAGGAAAGCTATATATATAGGCACATACATATATATATATATATATATATATAGAGAAAGAGAGGTAAAAGAGTAAGTGAGTATGTGTGTGTTTGGCATGTGTGTGAAAGGATATGTGTTAATGTTCTAAAATTTAGTGATAGGTAGGTGTATGTGACATGGGATACATGATGTCAAAGGGTGTATGAATGCATATGTGTAAAAGGTTATAGGTTAACTAAGTTTATAGAAATACATACATACTTACCTTGTATACATGCATACATACATATCATGTATATTACATTTATATGATACATACATGTATACTTGTATTATATTAACATATTGCAAACATTCATTTCATTCATTCATCTATGCATTACCTACATGTTTTATACATATGCATATATTGTATATTCATATCATTTCATACATTAATATAGAGACATACAAACATGCACACATCATATATTTCATACCTTGCATTACCCTACATATCATGTTATATATTATCATTCCTTTCATATATTACATTATTTTTAAGTTGAATACATCATATATGGATACAATACATTATCTTGCATGCTTGCATTCATATATTACATTCTATATTACCTATATACATGTATTTTCTCCATTCATTCATGCTTGCATCATATACTCTACATTACCATACATGTTATCATTATATATTGCATTACAATATTTATACAATATGTATTCATATCTATCATTACATATATATCTTGCATTCATATCTAGCATTCATTATATACTTTTATGCATACATTGTATATCATTCTTTCATTCATACATTGCTCATATGCATTATATTAATTGTATTCCTACATGCTTGCATTCAACCGTATATATATATTAATGTAAAGAGAATATATATCATATATGTATATTATTTCATTCATCTAACATATCATGCATTACATACTCTATATTCATTTAATATCCATACTACATAGGCTCATAAGTTACACAAAATACATATATCGTATAGTCACTCTTCTACTTAAAATCAATACTGTACCAATTGGGTATTCACTAAATTCTAGGATTAAAGTATATCGTAGTCCTTCGTGTTAGCTTTCCGAAACTTTAAACAGATCGCATTTTCGTGTCCGAAAGCTCCTGGAATCGCGAAAATACCGAAACGCGTTCGTCTTTCGTACAGCTGACACTCAAATAATTCTACAGAAAGTTACAGAAAGAATTTGGCTTATTAAAATATATATTTGGAAAGCTAACCTCGATACGGTTCTTTCAAAAAAAATGGAAGATAAATCGGAGTTTTAAGCTAAAATTTATGATATTTCTAAGTTGCTATTGCTACTAAAAACGTGGATAAATATTATGACGAATTTAGGTAGTTTGAGACAAAAGAAACACAAGTATATAACATAATATATCAAGAACTCACTCTCTACACTAATATATATATATATGAGACACTATAGAACACATCTCCAATACAAAAATATGAGATTAAACATGTAATAATTCATTCATACATAACAACAACACAGTGTGTGTCCAAATTTGGGGTTTTCCCACATGGACACAACCACAACACAAAGGACACTCCTATGACCTCCAAATGGACACGAAATGGACACAAATAGAGATACGACCATGGGGTCATTCCTATGGGTTCAAAATATTTCTATATGTATGTAGGGATGGATTAGAGGAGAGATTATACCTTCTGGGAGAGAGATTCAAAGGAAAATCCTTCTGATACGACACCGACACGTAGAGATTCTAAAAGGACACGAACGAGCTCCGAATCCTCCCAAACTTGGCTAGCACCCTCTAACCATAGAGTAGAGGAGAAATGAAGAAGATTTGGTGGAAGAAAGGGTTGATTTGGAGATGAAATCAATGGAGGTTCATCTCTAAATTAATTTGGAAAAAACAAGAGAGAGAAAGTGGATGAAACAAATGAATGAAGGAGTGACTCACTCCTTATCCCCCCCATAGGTGGCTGCCCAAAAAGGGTGAGGTGTCCCCTATTTGAATGTCCAAAATGCCCTCCACTAATCTATTTGATTTAAATTAGGAATGGGTTAAAGGTTGAGGTCAATTTAGTCTAGTTTTAAGTCTCTAATTAAACTAAACATATCCATAAATAATTAGTCTAACTACTAACTAAAATTAATATCATGTGGACTAAAATTAATATCATGTGGGCCATGCCTAACTAGTGTGTGGGTTCCACTAGAGTCAAACTACCCCCCCGGGTCCTCGTTTCAAGTCGGATTGAGTTGACATTCGAACCCGACTCAAATAACCCCAAAACAATATCATAAATAATAAAATAAATTTCAACCCCAAAATAATATCATAAATAATAAAATAAATTTCAAAAATATTCAAAAATGTAAAATGACAAAAATATCCCTATTTCTGAAAACTGGGGGTGACAAATCTATCCACTTTAAAAAATTTTGTCCTCGAAATTAAAACAAAGCAATCACAGGAAACACATGCAGAAAACAATCTCATTCAACTACTTTTCAAAAAAAATCAGCAATAAAAAAAATCTCTTTGAGGCACATCAAACATTTGTAAATAAAAACTGATACGTGTCCGCTACGGACACAAAACCATCACAAAATCACACCTATCAAAGGTCAAAATCAACAATCACCAACGCAATAAATATCAAAATAATTCAAGAGGTCAAATGCAAAATATCCTTAGGCCAGAAATGACATTAAAATATCCTACACATGGTTAGGCTCTAGGTCAAACAGTCTCTAGGGTTTCACTAGCAAAATATCAAAATCACAAGTCATGATTTTAAATAGTTTTAAATGATTTAAAATTACCAAAAATTATATCATGATTTAAATGTCAAATCAATAAATGATTAAAATTACAAAATTCAAAATTACCCTCATTTTAGAAAACTGGGTGTTACAAGTCTATCCACCTTAGAAAAATTTTGTCCTCGAAATTAAAATGTTCATACTCCTTCTAGGTCAACCCCCCCCCCAATCAAAGTCTCAGAACTTAAACAATCATACGATTTAAAATGATGACATACAGGGTCATGGCATACGGTGGTAGTAAAAGTCTCATCTTGGTATACTAGTCATGCTAAACCAAACGGCCATAGGGTATCAAAACACACAAGCAATCTAGGTGCTAAACTAAAAAAGATACAGAAATAACAATCATCAAGACTGTAAGGCAGTCTACCATCCTATATAAA